>JAKOGI010000197.1:437500-931382 GCA_029747015.1 Carnegiea gigantea | reverse complement strand
ATATATATATATATACACATATATATATATACACACACACACACACACACACATACATACATACATTATACATACATATATATATATACACACACACACGCACATACATACATATGTGTATATATGTATACACACACACACACACGCACACACACATATATATATATGTGTGTGTATGTATGTATGTATGAATATGTACATATATGTGTATACATACACACACCCGTAATAATGAACCTAACAAGTCAGGGGAAAAGAAGAGGAAGCTGTGAAAAACCACCCGAAAGAAAAAGCCGCCTGATGACTCCCCCCAAGTTGCGTTGCAAAAGAACCAACCAAATATAGAGAGAGAGAGAGAGAGAGAACATATCTAGTGAGAACATCATCTTAGAATGAGAGATGAGAACATAAATCTAGGCCGTTAATCTTCAATCCAAATGTTGAAATAATTCCACATAATCAAACATCCTCCCCCCCCCAAAAACCCCACCCTACCCCAAACCCTCCCCTCACCCATCTGCAGTTAGCCCCCCCGGCGACTACAGGTTCTCGGCGGCCATGGAAGTCTTTGCTGGCCACCCGAACCACATCGTTGTAGTCTTCACCGGCGGACATATACGTCGCCGATTTATAACGAAAACCCTATGTCACGGAGCATCTTAAATGGGGAAGGGGTCAACCCACTGAGGGGGAGCATGAATTTTTCGGTGAATGTCCGGTGGGGCGCCGACAATTTTTCCGGTGGTCGTCGGTGAATGGGGATGGGGTATCCAAAGACTGAGTAGTCGGGGGAGGGGGGGTTTAGAAAGTTAGTTTAATCTTGGCCATCAAATTATAAAGCAATTGTTGAGATGAAATGTTCTCATCTCTCATTATAATTCGTTGTTCTCATTGGATATATTACCTATATAATATTATATATATATATATATATATATATATATATATATATATATATATATATATATTATATATTATATATATATATATTGGATCCTCTATTTCACTTGGGGTTGAGCTACTGTTGTCCAATAAGGGATATAACTCTCCTATTATAAATGTTCTCCTTTCACAAGACTTAAACCCAAGGCCTTACTTGAGGGAAACAAGTGTCAAACCACTTAAATCAACTAGTTTTGGTGCGTGTGTATATATATGCATACATACACACACACACACACACACACATATATATATATATACACACATACACACACACATGTACATGTATACATATGTATATATATGTATCTATATATACACACACACACACACACACATATATATATGTGTGTGTGTGTGTGTGTGTGTGTGTGTGTGTGTGTATGTATATATATAGTGCTAGCAATAATTTGGATTCTGGCCGAACAAATTGAACAATGTTTACAACGTCAAAATTCAGATAAGAAACTAATGTCCAATACCCGTTTTTTTTTTTTTTAATGAATCAGACGATTCGAACAAGACTAAATTCGGATAAGAAATCTGCGAGACTGAAGAATAATTTATGGGTCCATCTTTGAATTAGTGTAATAATTATAATACCAACTTTGAGATAAACTTGACGTACTTTTTAGCTCAATCCTGCTTTACTCCCCATCAACGCACGGAACAATATTATGCGATGGTCAAGGAATAAACCTAGCTAATATGTATCAAGATAGTCTACATGTAGAGTTGGGTAATAGGTTAAGTCGGGTTTGATTCGTGTTCGTGTCGAGTTTAAATGGGTTGAGAATCTCTTGACCTGAACTTAACCCGTTTATTAAACAGGTTGAAAAATCTTGACATGTACCTATTTAGTTTTTAAACAGTGTGACCTGTTTAACCTGTTTAAGATAAAAACATCGAGTTTAGTCACTTAATCATCTATTCATGCACTTAATATTTTTTACTAATGCATAATAAAAAATTAAGTTTACATATTGCATTAAGCAATTACTCTCTAAAACTCCCACGATTCATCATAATTCACGTTTTCATTTTTTAAAAATTTTTTTATGCTTATTGTCTAACAAAAAAGGTAAATGGATAACTGATAAATGGGAAAATGAGTTGATTTGTTCAACTTAAACCTAACCCATTTAATTAAGCCGGTTGAACGTGTCAACCATTTAATTAAACAGGTTCAAAATTTGCACTCCAACTCATTTAACTTCATGCATGTTTCGCATCGATAATAGTGTCGGGTCAGCTTTGCCCAACTCTATCTAGATGTCAAACTTCTCCAAACAATAATTTTTTAAAAGTGTTACTTCTTATATGAGGGTTGTGTTCGGTAATACAGTAGTGGTCAAAATATTATGGACCACAACTTGCAAGTGTTTGGCAAAATAATGGAAGAACTAATAGTCAGACGTTTATACAATGTTTTTGAACCTCTACCTAGTGGTTCCATTGCAAATTATAAAATTCTCCTTGTTATTTACTAAAACCGTCCTTTATTGTATCCTTTGCAGTCATTTGACATAAGTTTGCTGTTTGAACAACTATTTTGCCAAAAACATGTATTTTAAATCACTAGTTGAATAGCTTACCATTAGAGACGAATGAGTGACAGCTAATCGTTAGTAAAATAGCTAACAACTAGTAAAATAACTAACCATAACTAAAATAGTTAATTTTAAAGAACATGTCCAAAGTCTCAAAAAAAGTTGTGCAGATGGCTTAGCATCCAATTCATGGCAGGGATAGCCTGGTGAATTGGCCTTTGACTAACGTTCTATTCTTTTTTTGATAAATAAGAGTTGGAAAAAGGAAATGATTAAAAAGGATTAGCAAAATCAAGGAAGAGTTTTTTTTTTTTTTTTTTTTGGAGGATTTGTAAAAATGGGTAAGAATTGTAAAGGATTGGTAAGGATTGGAAAAAGTTTGAATTTTTATTATTTGTTTTTTCAAGGAGTGGAAATGCATTAAAAAAAAAAATCATAAGGATGGTGAACGATTGAGAGAAATTGGTAAAGATTATGAAGAGTTGAGAAATTTTTGAAACGATAGGTAAATATTGGTGAGAATTTTGAAACTAATTAGAAGAAAAAAGAATTGATAGAGACATTTTTAATCAACAAAAAGAACAGGCCCTAGAGGATTAAACTATTAATCCCATTTACTCGTTGAGGAAATTCCACTTTGATGGTTACAAAGGCCCAGATCAACATAGGCCCAAAAATTTAGAACTTCAATGGGCTAAAACTCCTCATGTCAGTAAGCCCACTTTAAAAACCCCCACGTTGGGCCCTTTCCGGATCGCAACTGAAGAAAGTTAGCTGAGGCAAATGAGTCGCAGCTGGGACTTCTGATCTGATAATGTCGGGGGCAAGGTCGTTGCAATAAGCATGGCTTTAGGGCAAAATCAATGCGGGCAAATGAGGAAATTATCAATTGAACATCAATCTCCCTTCTCACTAGTATACTATGTTGCTATTCTTACTTTTTTTGGGCAAAAAAAGATAGTATTATTCAACTAATCAAGAGATAGTACATCTTCCAGTAAACCGTCATAGACACTCAAAGTCCACTTGGCAATGCGATGTGCTACCTGGTTCCACACTCTTCGGACCCAAAAAACCTTCTTCACCTGGCTCTGTTCCATCTGTACCCAAATATCCTCAACTAAGTGTCCATATCGTATGGGCCGTTGTTGTCGGGCTACCATCTCCGGGACAAGCCTACGATCATTGAAAATCCTATCGTTATGCACCCACCATATACTCCGAAGGCCATAAGCACATAAACCTTGCATCTCTGCCCCGAGAGCTTTTTCCACATTATCAAACTGTTAGAGTATAAATCTATTCATGGACCTTCAACCACCATTTTAAACTTTTGGTTGAGACAGTTCTTGAACATGGTATCAAAGACTATCTGAGTGAGAGGTCTCGGGTTCGAATCTGAGCCGTTTTCATATTGATTAATTGCATGAGGTAGGGGGAGCTTTTGTAACATTCACACTTCAAACCCAAAGTACATTCGCGTGAGGGTGCGTATTAGAGTATAAACCTATTCCTAAACCTTCAGCTATCAGCTTAACCTTTTGATTGAGATGATTTTTGAATACAAACCAATCTCGCCCGCTAATGCCCTGAATCTCTATCATTTTATCAAAACCCAGTTATTCCCAAACTACCGAACCCACGGGCATTCAAGCAAGGCATGCTTTAAGCTCTCCTCACACCCATCACAAATATCACATTGGTTATCAACAAAAGCACCGGAGTTTTTTACCCATCACTTGAGCAACGATTACAAAATACAAAAGGTTCAATTGGCGTCCAACATCATCAAGTTTTCAAATAGCCTACCCAAGCTAATTAAAGGTTGAGTTACAAACCTGACACAACACTATTACACTGTCTGTCGAGTAATCTACGAACTTAACATGATGATAAATGCCCTCCCACTCAAGATATGAAGTACGAATATTAGACAAATTTCCTTTACATCTTATTATAAAACAATTATACATTGATATATATAAGTTGCAATATATACTTGATATAACCATAGAAACAACTTAAATGCAAATTAACACTACCTGTAAAGAACCAAAAATCCACAACAAAAAATACTTGATCTAACCATAGAAGCAACTTAAATACATACATTGATACATGTATTTGATTTCGCTTTGAGGCTTGAGCTGTGGAGATTCCCATAAATCTCCTTATTTATTGAGATTTGACAGTGATGGGTGGGGGATTAAATATTGCCATTAACTCCTTTGAGCTCCAGCAGAAAATACTATTATTTTTGAGTTTAGTCATTCAGAACTTGAACGAATTGAAAAATAAATAAATAGTGGTAGTAATAGCTAATAAGAGAACCATTTCAATGTGTGCGCGGAGTAAGACCATTGATGAACTGGCTAAGGGACTGCAACAGTGTATGCCTGATACACATATATCACTTTTAGTTTTAAGATGGATTATATAGGTAATCATGCAATTTTTGGTGAGAAAAATTAAGTGGTATTTTTTATATTTTATATAAATTCAATGGTATTTTTTACTGAGAAAAAAGTTAGTGATGTTTTTAAATATTTTAGATAATTGTGTGGCATATTTTTTAGCAAGAACTCCAAATACAGAACCAATATCGGTGAACTGAAGTCAATGAATGTATATCCAATCTTGATAGATGTATAATAATATTGCTAATCAAAATACAATTAGTTGACTAGAGTTGGTTAACTATATATTAGCTATGGAGCCAAATCCCAGGTCAACTTTCCCATAAATTTACTAGAGTTTAGCAATTAATTTAATTTGAACTTGTGTCATGTCAACTTATTCATTATCTATGTTAGTGTGTCTCATTTGTGTACCTGCAATAGCTGGAAAATCTAAAACATGTACATGTGCAAGTATTATAAGATGGCCTGTAGTGGAGATGGTTAATTACTTTTACCATAATATAATATAATATAATGCGTCTAATTTTCATGACAATGATACAGGAACCTTCAATTACCTTTCCAGGACTGGATTTTAGCATATCAACCGTACGTCTTTTATTAGTATTGGTGTTCTGTCATGAAATTGCGTTTTATAAATGTCCCCAATTACAAATATTTATTATATGATAATAATCCTTAAAAAGTAGGTTTACCTAATGATCAAGTTAATTGGCTAGTTAGCAAACATCTCTAACTTGCAACATACAACAAATCTATTTGTTTCACACTTTTACTTATATATATCATATTGTTTAAAAACCATCTCAATCAAAAGTTTAAACTTGAATGGTTGAAGGCACGAGAATATACTTTCATACGCCTTCTTATGTAAAATGCACTTTGGGTTTGAATTAAGCGATGATGTTGTAAAGGTATCGATCTCTTTACTTTGCCCAATAATAAGTTAAAATATGTAAGTTGCATCAGAAATACGTTTTAGGCTCTTACATAAATTGTGGAAGAGATATGAACCTTGAGTTGAAACCTACTCAGCAAGCTGAGCAGAAAATCATCACTACATGGGCAAAGCTTCAAATTACATAAAAATCCAAATTCCGAATGGTTGATTTGATCAGAGATACGCGCCTTTTCCAAGCTCCAAAAGATAAGTTACACTAAGATTTATATAGTAGCTAGCTGGATTAATTACTATAATGAACTTAAAGCTTGCTAATGATCTGGAAAGTCGCTTTCTCTGTTTCTTTAGATAAGAAAAATTATAAACTTTAATCCCTTTCATCCTATTTAATTTAGATTAGATAAGCCCACTTCATGAAGGAGGAAAAAAAATTATATTTGAATTGCGGGTTGTAACTTGTAACTTGTACGACGAAAAACTCATGTGAAGACAACATGCATGCAGTGCATAGATAAAGGGAAGCAGAATTAATAATCTACTAATAAGATTTCGTACAACTTAAGCAAGAATTAATATTGGGTGATTTGGTAAGAGGTCCTCATTGGTACGGGCCCGTACGCACTATGCACGGCTTGTTTAATTTAACAAGTTAAACCTAATTAAGCTACGATTGTGACCTAATTTTCTGAAAAGCCTAAATGCCAGCAATTTTAGTTCCCTACACTCAAACACTTCTTTTGATGAAAAAGAGCTTTTCTTTCTGGAGGGTGACTAGCTGGCTTTAATGACTTAGGGTGGGACTAACTATATCGATTTGTCTTTAATTAGTGGCACTGGCCAGGATAATCAAACTGAATTTTATTTAGATTGAGTTAGGTTTGATGAAAAATACATTGATATGAGAATCAAATGAGATAGCTTATCCTCTATAAACAAAATTTAAAAAATTTTTAAAAATTGAAAAATAGTTTTACTAAGATTAATTGTGTTAACTTGGTGTGGAGATATGATATACTAGCACAGATTTTCAAGTACTTAATCATTTTAAGGTCAATATAAGTTAATAAATTCACTGTCTTTACATATTTATGTTTATATTTGTTGGACTTTTTTGAACCAAATACTCCTACTTGTTTTGTTAAGCTTTAGATGGGTGAGGTTGATTTTGTTGACTACAATTAATAAAATTGGAGAGCATCAATTAATTAGTTAGCCAATTAATAAGCTAAGAAGCTCTAGGATCAATTTAACTATATATTAAAAGGTTACACAAACTTTGAATTGATCAGTAATATGTTAGTAAATTAAAATACAAATTGTTTTTTGTAAAAGTGAGGAGGGAGGAAGGGAGATGGTTCGTATTCAAAATCTACATTCAAAAGGATGAACATGTGCACAAATTTTCTACGTGAGAATTGATGTTTTGTATCATCAGTTCTCCAACCAATACAAAAGGAAAAAAAAATTTATCTTTTGACCGTTAAATACCAACACTGTAACCAAAGCAACCTCGGTCTTGATCAATGTTTTAGTTTTAAGGGTTATTTTTTTTGTACTGCGTATTTTCAAAAGTAGACAAATATGAAATCTAGATCACACCTATTTAACAATTCAAATGCAGAATAGATCTGCATAGTGTCTTGATGTAATTGCACTACCTAATAGACCCACCAAAAAAAAAAAGCCTATGCTTAGAAAGACATGCAGAATATTCCTTTTTAAGCCTACATTATCGGGGGAAAAATCACGTGAATATATTGCACTGGGGGGCTATAGTATCTTGACTAGGGTTGGAAAAAACTGACCCGACACAATTACCGACCCGAACCCGACACGAAGTTAAGTGGGTTTGGGTATAAATTTTCAACCCGTTTAATTAAATGAGTTGACATGTTCAACCCGTTTAATTAAATGGGTTATGTTCAGGTCGAGATTCTCGACACGAAAAAATACCTATTTAACCCGTTTAATTAAATGAGTTAAATAAGTCAACTCATTTTTTTTTTTTAATTTATCCATTTACCTTTTATTAGATGATTAAGAATATAAAAAATTTTTAGAAATTATGAATTATGACGAATTTGGGGAATTTCAAAGAGTAATTATTTAATGTGATATGTAAACTTAATTATTAACAATGTAACTACGTATTAGTTGAAGATATTAAATGCGTAAATAGTCAATTAAGCGACTGAACTTGACTTTTTTATCTTAAACGGGTTAAGCGGGTCAACCCATTTAAAAATTAAATGGGTACAGGTCAAGATTTTTCAACCCGTTTAATAAATGGGCTAATTAGGTTCAGGTTGAGGAATTCTCAACCCGTTTAAATTCGACACGAATACAAACTTGACCCGACACGAGCTATTACCCAGCTCTAATCTTGACCACACGTTATTAGATCCAGCATTTTGGAATCCTAATCTATAATAGCCGTGCATATATAAGTCTCAAACTAACAAATTTATTAGTGCTCAGCCCGTACATATATACACATGGTAATAACTAATAAGCAGTAACTTTTAAACAAAAAAAAAAAGGTAACAAATCTTTATATGTAAAATTATCAATTTCATAAAATAAGTATGTTTATGATCTTATAAGACACAGATGCTGAATTTTAGACAGCTTCTTTTTGCATGGGACGAACCAATATATTTCGGAGACACTTTAAAAGTCCAAAATATATATATATATATATATATATATATATATATATAGAAACAGATTAACATGGATTAACACATTCTGTTTATAATGTTTAGATATAGACATAATATCTCTATCTTGTCAGTGGACCAAATAGTTAAAAGTAAGATAATGTATATATCGAAAAGTACTATACCCCCTCATTAAAAAAAGGAAAAAAAGGAGATAAAGTATTTGGTCTTAAAAAAATGAGATGAAAGTATTTTCCAGCTAGTTTGGAGAAGGATTAAATAATGTTGGGATGATGTTTCCAGATCCTTAATTACTTTCACTTGCCACAGCAGACAAAATGATATACAGATAACCCAATTAAACCTTATCTGGTGATAAAGCCGTGGTCTAAATTGAACATGATTATTATTTAATTTACTCTGTGCATATTTTCAGTGCTTATAATATAATAACAATAATAATATTGCGCGAATTGTACTCCATTGCCATCTCTCAGATGATGGAGGCTATTGCCATAAATCAACTTTGTGAATGGATTCCCACTTCGTGATAAGTTGGCTTCAAAAGCTTATTGTGTCAAGAAAAGCCATAATTCCCCTATCATGGGCTGCTCGAAATATTATAGTTATCTATGCTTATCTACATTGCACTCTACATAATTTAAATATTGCATTATATTATCGTTGTTTTTCTAAATTGTATGCTGATATTGTTTTGTGGGTCTCTTGGAATCATCATCTTTACTGGTAAGGATATTGATAGAGAAAAGATTGTCTACAACTGAATCTTCCCACACCCTATGAAAGTGGGATCCACACTGGGAGGTGTTCTCTATTTGTTTGTTTATTCTCTAAATTGTATGCTAGTTCTGTAATAAGTAAAGTGTCATTTACGGTATATATACATTAATTCAATTAACATCGTTATTTTTGCAACAAAAAGAAAAACTAACTTCATCATTTTTCTGACACCATAATTTCAACTTTTAAATCAATAGATTTAATTATAAAAGGATTCCAATCTTTTACGTATCATTCTTTAATAATTAAATAGATTTTTAAAGCACCAAATCAACCCAGAAAATCTAGATAAATAGTTTCGGATATTACTATATACAATGAAAAGCTTAGATATTGACATAAATTTTAATACAAGTTTTCTCAGTCTTACCAATCAAACTACGGATGAATGAAAGTTCTTAAAGGTGAACTTTCAGTTTCAAGGGGCTTTTCGATGACATTAGTACCACTAATTAATAATTTCGAAAGCTTAGCTAGCTTTCACAAAGGAGAAAGTTTAAACGTAACTCATGATGTCCGCCTCAGCAACTCAAAAGCCAAGCCTCCTACGTATTTAGTTATCAATGGACCAGTTCACCTCAAGAATTTTGTGGGCAGCTAGCTAGTATAGACCACCATAACTAAATGCCAAATTTGCTTGGAAACTTTACATATTTTATTGAAAAATCTTTGTATATGATCTTTTCCATTTCCATGCAAATCGATAATGACTTTGAACTTTAACTTTGCATGTTGATGGCGAAAAATTAAAGGACCTAACCTTCTTAAGTCTTAATTAAGCATTACGGATGGGTTGTCTCCTTTTGGACAAAAAGCTTGTTATCAACTTTTGGCTACGTACATGGTATATAGACATAAGCTGTGACCTGATCGTGTGCAATTGTTAGGTTATTCTTTAATCTATTATGCACCTAGGCTATTTAACTTGGTTCATGTATGTATGACAATATTGTCATTTGTCACCATAATACATCGGCCCAGTTCTTTTTAGAATAAATTTAGCTCAATTCAATTAAAGTTCGGTTCAGTTCAGTTCATTTTTAAAAAATAAATTTATTTTAGTTTAGTTTAATTTAATTTAGTAAAAATAAGTTCAGTTTAGTTCGATCAGTTCAGGAAAATTCAGTTGAAACTAATACGATCTAATTATATTAAATAAACCTCCTTATATTTTTCTATAGAAAGATAAGTGATATACCATAGGCAACTCTTCTCTTAAGGCTTAATAGCTATATGCAGACCTCTAAGATCCTCTTATGTCCTTTATTCTGTGGCTTAATGTAAACACAATTCTTACCCACTTAAATTAGAGTCTTACTTGAATCAGTTAAAAAGCTCGTCAAAAATATATCTATATATGTGTGTCCGCATGTACAGTGTGAGTGCAAGATCCAAAAGAGAGAATTCCAATTGTAAAAGAGAAAGATAAGCAGTTGGAAACATTTACCGATAAGAAAGAAAATAAAAGTTAATTAATTACAATGAACTTATCTATATATAATTACTTTAATGAGTTATGATTATACATCCCCTGCACATTTAAGCAAATATTATTTATAATCCACTATTTTTAAATTATTATTTAACGCTCCCCTCCCACATTAAAAATTATTATTATATGGATTTTGACAATACGTAGATGAAAAATTAAAAACAAGTTATCCTGTATGCATGACAATTATAATTCTTAAAGTGAAATAGGACAAATAATAATTCTTAAAACAGTTAATTACAAATAAAATTTACCTAAATATGAATGAGGATGTATGATAATAAGGGATACTTTAATTACAATATGATAAAAGGCCATGAACCCAAAAAAAAAAAAAAAAACAGAAAACCATAAAAAAAAAAAAACAATTTTGATTAATTCAATGTCTAGCTACCCATTTGTGATGCTTTATGCTCTAATATGCCATACACAAAAAGAATCTGAGACATTAACCAATTAATATGGCAATATATATAACGTATTATGTATATAAGTATTCATGCAAAGTGGTTGGATAAGCCATGGAAAGTGGGTTCCAACCGAAGAGCCATTATTGTGAAGATATTACTAAATTTAATTCAACAATTGACACCTACCTTTCTCCTCCAAGGATTTCGTGCCTGCCTGGCTGCCTTGACTTTCTCCGGCGCAAATTAGATCAAGTTGGTAGATGATGTATATATCCATGATTTTACAACAAGGAATCAGCTGGTATTAAAATCTAATCATTAATTTCCCATTGAATTTTATTTAAATTAAATCATGAGATAAAATTGCCTTTGTTGAAATTTCAAAATTTTGGTGTTTCCTTTTTTCTCGCTAGACCATGATTATCAGTGATACGGATTTATTAAATTAAATATACGGTATTTTGAGAAAGAAAAAAAACACGTGGGATATATATTCAACTTGATCGTATTAATTGTATCAAGTAACCATGGAGATCTGTCAGCAAGATTCTCCATGTTATATCCAAAACTTTCGAAAGAAACACAAGGGGCAGGCACTTACAAAATAGTGTATACTAGAAACATGATTCAATACTTTACCTTTTTTTTTAAAAAGAAATGTTCATCAAATAAATACATACTGTTAGTAATAGGCATGTTTTATTAATTGATGGCAATATCTCTACAATCCCTTCAACCGAACTATATGATAAGTTAATTGTAGAACACACTATGTGTCATTGTATGATATTGAGGTTATCATATTCTTATTTGTCCATTAGTCATGAAATATATATCACCATTTTTTTCCTTTTTCTTAGAGCTAATTTTTAGAATCTAAATAAATTTAAATATGAAATTTGGTTTAAGAAAGATACATATTTAAAAAATACAAAAAGATCAAAATATGCATTTAAATAGTACATTCGAGAATGACTTAGAATACACTAAAACTCATTTTTCAGTCTCATAGACTAAATCTTGAATAATAAGCCACAAGATAAGGGGAGAAAGAGAGAGAGAAACATGAATCTTGATTTTGCGTATATTACTAGTTGTCATTATGTGTAGATTGAGGTGTCTTGAAAATGAAATGAATCCCAAAAACTGTCTCTTTGAATGAGTGAATGGTGAAGACATACAACCACAACTTAGCTGACATCGAGAGGGGGAGAAAAAGAAAAAAAAAAAAAAAAAAGAGGAACCAAACGCGGTCTTGTGATCGTTTGGTGAGTTGGCTCAGGATCCGAATAACATGCTTTAAAAAAAACGACCAGCCCATCTTGAATTGATGGGTAAGAGTTCAATGCACTTGTGACTCCCCGTACGCTTTTTTTTTTTTTTTTTTTAAATTTTGGGTGGGCAATTTGAAGCGGGCCCTCACACATGAACCCACCCGCTTAACATTAGAGTGATTGGCCCTGCTCTTTTCGTAGTTTAATAAACCCAACTCACTTCTTCCCACACCCGTTCACTTCTTCTCCCCTTCCCACTCTTTCCCACACTTAAACAAAAATACCACTTCTTCCTACTCTCACCCACTCCTTTCTCCCTTTCTCACACTCCTTCATTCAACTCCCCTCTTTATTCAACTCCTACCCACTCTCACCCACTCCTTCCCCCCTTTTCCCACACTTTAAAAAAAATTACTTTTACCAACTCTCACCTATCCCTTCCCCCTTTTTTTCACATCATCCGTCCTACACGCATCATTTCTCACTGAAAAAAATAGGGCCTAAGCATTTATTAGAGTTTTCAAGCTTTTAATATTTATTTATGCTTTAGAGTACCATTTATTACCATTAATTGATGTTTAACCGTACGTACTTTTCCCCCGTGCAACTTGCCCACTCATTTGTCTTCTTGAATTTAATCATTTTTGTTTATTTTTGGTGTTTAAGTCAATAATTCAATTGATTCTGTCTTTGATTAAACATTAGACTCGAGAAAACTGATGAGATACCTACCCCCCCCCCCCCCCCCCCCCAACTCCCCAACCCCCCAAAAGGATCCAAAAAAATAAGAAATAAGAAATTGTCACCTTGCATTGTAAAATTCTTGTTTTGACCCTTTTTTGTCTTTCCTCTAAATGATAAATTATATAACATATATAAACTGTCTTATTTACAAGTAGTAAATATACTGTATCATATCATTTAATTATCAATTTTTGGAATTTAGGGGGTTAATGATTTGTTTTTTTTAAAAAAAAGAGATGTGCATATCAATATTTGGTAAGTTTTCACCTTCAAAAAAATAATTCTTAAATAGATTACTGATTATAAAAATTTTACGTGTCACTTTTTAAATGTCATCTTGGTATTTTGAAAAAAAATAATATTATGTATATGACTATAATGCAAACTCAAAATGATATAACACCTACAGAGATTATATTTTTAAGAATTTAGGTAAAATAGGGGCAAATTTACAACCGTCACTATTACCTATGAGTGAAAATGAAATGTGATCAAGTTGCATTGTATGACTAATTGACAAATTTACAAGACAATGACTAATTAAAATCATTTCTAAAGGGACAAAAACTTCTTAATTGTACGTGCGTATTACGATTCTAAATTGTTAAGTTTTTTATAAACTTTTAGACGAGAGATTAAGATTTCGAGTATCCTAAATTTTGTGTTTGTGCAAATTTATTCATCAGAAAAATATATATAGTATGTGTGTCTAGAAAGAGATATAAAATTTTAATGTATAACATGCATATATAATTTCAGACAATCATCTCATATATGCATCCATCACATAATTAATCGTCATTCTTGTGCTAGACATTTCTACAAAATATCATTATGAAACTAATATTGCTCTTTTTTGTTCATCTTTTTCATGGTTTAATTAGTTTATTTTATAATCTTTATGTTTTATAGGCTATAGACTGTGATATAACAACTCATATATTAAAAAATTAACCTATATATCTATCTATGTCCGAACCCTCTCCAAAAAACTTAATAGATATATGTATGTATATATAATTGCAACACAAGTAGACGATGATAGAAGGTACATTTTTGATGTGTGAGGTTTCCACATGCACTGACGCCAACGATGAGTAATGCATCTAGAAGTAGGAGCCCTGTAAGCTTCACAAGTTACAAAAAAGTTCCGGATGTTTTAGCATCAATTGCTATATTGTTTGTTAGTTACCGCCTGCTTTGGTCAAGTGGTCAACCAATTCAGTACTCCGTCCGCTGCCGCTTTTAACTAGTCTATAATCTATACTTCCTTTGTCCAAACCACCTGGTATTTTCTGCATCAAACAGCCAATAGTTTTCCACTGCACCTCACCTATTTTTGGCCTTTTTAAGTTGCAATTTTTTATTTATTAATTTTGCGTTGATTTTTTTTGGAAGACGATAATTCATTAAATATGAATAATTTGTGGTACGACGTTTACAATGTATATCTTACTTAAACGAATATAAATTTTAATGTCAAAATATTATCTCAATTTCAAACAAACTAACTTTATACGCACTGATCATTTATCTTTTTAGTATTGCTGTTTTTTCATAGAACACGAGAAGAGATCTGCAGACATGCTGTAATTTATTCCTGCGAGTAGATGTGTAGATCAAGTAGAGTTTTCTTAAGCGAAATATTCTTTTGAGCTTTGACAGAGAAAAGCATATTTGAAATTTCTAACTCCATTGAAGATCCCTTTAACATTAAAGGAGTAATCCATCCCTTTCAAATTTACCTAAAGCTACATAAGAAACCAAACAAATTAAACCAATCATATACATATATATATATATATATATATATATATATATATATATATGTATACGTGTGTGTATATATACATATATATATATATATATATATATTATACTATCACAACAAAATAGAAGGTTTACTAATATAAAGAAGACTACTATTAAAAGAATGGAAAATGAAAAAAAAAAAAAAAAAGAAGAAGAAAGAGCTGTTAAGGTGATCAGCAACCGGACTATCCCTTCGTTGTAAAGCACACCAACGAGGACGAAGACGATGGATCAATGAGGGAGAGGAACCGTGCTGATTGTACGTAGATAATTTGGAGATGATTAGGGTGTATTGAAGACACAAACATCGATATGGGCCGTGTTTAGTAACAATATTTGGATAGCGTTTAATATTCCGTAAACTAGTATTTTACTAGCATTTCAAGTAGTGTTTAGCGTTTTAAACAGTATTTTTGAAAAGCCAATAGTATTAACATTTGATGTTTAAAAGTAGCGTTTCATATTTTTTACCTAAAAAAATCCTTTAAAAACTTTATCTTTGGAAATTATCTGTATCCTTTTATTTCACTTTACATTACCTAGCTAGCATAACAAGTAAATTTATCGAACATATTAATTTTAAGTGCTTATCTAAATAGTTGTCTGCTAACAGCTAAATTAGAAGTGCGATCCGCTATTTGAATCGCTATTCGCTATCTAAATAGCTAATTTTATCGAATAGGGCCATAGAGTTACCCACTGCTTATAGATCGATGAACTGTATGAAGATTTTACAAACTATCAGCTAGCGTTATGCATAGACTTTGGGGCAGTGTTATAAATACCGTAGCATACCGGCTAGTATTAGGTGAAGCGTACCGTACCGTGCCGGTCAAAAAATAGTGCAAACTACTGTCCAGGTTTATACTAGTCAGTACCACTTTGTACTGTCAAATACTAGGCGGTATCAGTATTTCCGATCAAATACCGTCCGGTGCACTAAAATTTCAAAATTTTTGTATTTATTTTCTTTGAAGTTCATAACAATACAAGCTCGATACAAAGATACATAAAATTTGGTATGTCTCGTTCTGGTGAAAAATAGCACAATATTTATAACTCGGTTGTTGGCTCTCTTTATTGTAGTTTATATTTGAAAGTCAAACTCAGTTAAATTTATTTAACTTACATAGAGACATCCCTTCCTCCATTATTGTTTGGATGTCTTTTCTTTTATTCAAATCTGGATGTCTTTCTTACCCATAAAAGTTGGAATTCCGAAAAATTAAATGACTTTCTACAAATTTTTATGTGACTATTGATTGGAACCGGTTTCTTTAGATGTAGGTGAAACTGCTTACATTTAAATGTCTGTAAATTTTATCCAAAGTGAATCCATACTAAATGTCCTTATTGCTATAGTTAAATACATACATCTATACTGTTATAGATTTTGCTAAATTTATTAACCCTGTCAAATTCTATATTTTGGACGAGTGGCTTCCACGCTCCTTTCTTTTTGGATCTAGCACTTTGCCCAAACTATATTTTTCTTTTTATTGGGAAATAAGGGTTGTGAAATTGGTGAAATTGGTTTAAGTGTGTTGGGGTATGAAAGTGGGTATTATCCCACATTGATAAAATTTAAAGAATATGAAAGTGGGTGTTGTCCCACATTAATAGAACTAAAGGGCTTGAGCATATAAGTTTGTGAATTACTCTACCCATTACCAGTTGGCTTTGGGTTGAAACCTCATTTGAGCTTGTACACATGACTCGTTTGCTAATTGCTCAATTGATATAAAGATTTAACACGGTATCAGAGCAAGTGCTCGATCTTGATTTGCCACCGTCCCTGTTTGATTAAAAATTGTTTGCACGTGTTGGACCTTGTTAGTAGCCCGCACATGAGGGGGCATGTTGGAGTATGAAAGTGGGTATTATCCCACATTGATAAAATTCAAAAAATATAAAAATGGGTGTTGTCCCATATTGATAGAACTAAAGGGCTTCAGCATATATATAAGCTTGTGAGTTACTCTACTCATTACCAATTGATTTTGGGTTAGAACCTCATTTAAACTTGTATACATGACTCGTTTGCTAATTGCCCAATTGATATAAAGATTTCACAAAGTGGGTAATTATTTGTTGAAATGAGTTGAAGTGGTATATTTTTTATATAATAGGTAAAAGTTTGTTCAAATAATAGATTGAAGTTGGTTGAAATTGATTTTTTTTTATTAAAGTTCGTAAAGTGAGTTTAAGTGAATTGAAGTTAATAAATTAAAATTTACCAATAAAAAGGACAGGCATAAAAAGTATCTTTATTCTAAGAGTCTTCCCCAATGTGCCTAACAGGCTAGCAGGCAGAACGAAAGTAAGACCATTGCCCATCTGTCTTGATCGAAGTGAAGGCAGAAAACTAAAAGTTCAGAAGTTACAAAGTGGATTAGTTGTTTGATCTCCGCGGGTGGAGAAGGGTTGATTTCTAAATTGAATTGCAATCAAGCTGGAAGTTTAAGGGTTCCAAACCAGAGATTAAAACCCATTTTTTAATCTTTATTTATATAGATAATACTCATTATAGTAAATTGCTGAACTCAAAACAAATGTGAAGTAAGAATCTTTTCTTTTGTGATGTACCATTTTTTGTCCTTAATTTATAATATTTATACACAATATTCATATTTTGTAAAATAGTGTGCAAAAAAAAAAGAAATGAAATGAAATGGTGCAAGTTACGGAGAATATATTAAGAGGTTTAAAGGAAAATGTACAAAGTACTTAGGTATGCTCCGTTGTATAAATTCTATGATAGTCTAAGTCTATAAGCATGAGTTAATTATAATGAATAGTATTTTTCTAATTTTTTAAAATTCACCTCTTATTTTTTATGACCCCCTTTAATTTCACATTTTCAAATTACGTCACGTCTTCAAATTACGTCACGTCACTGAATCTATATATCGTAGCCTACCATATAAGTGCTGCCTCCACTATCTACTTGTCATTCTACCCCTAGACAAGAAAACCAAGGGGAGGAAATAACATAAGAATGAACAGTAACTAGAAGAATTCAAAATGAGCTCATCGCATTACTAATAAGAAAATGAAAAGAAAATAAACTGACCATGAGTAATCAACAAGTGGCTGGTTTGGTCACAACTTCAATGGTTCAGAGATCTTCCCCTGTTCCAAGGGTCAAATTCTTGTAAGTTGCAAGGTGACTAATAAAATTAGAAATCACCCCCTTTATTTATATGTGTTCTACTTGTTCACCATTACATGCCCAACTTCTCACTATACTTTCACCGTTTCACGCAAGTTCTAGACACAAAAACTCAACCGGATTAGACCAGCAACATTAGCAAACAAAAACCAAACTTACCCAGAAAACTTATGCCCCTTCTTTCGCTCTCTCTCTATCTCGTCGTGTTCTGGGTGGGTGGGTGGTTCTGTAATGTGATGTGTAAAGCTTTGTCCTTTGATGAACGCATCTTTTCTCTCTTGTCACATGAATGATTGATCGACTTTTCCCTTTCTGGAGGAAAAATAGAAGAAGAAAGGTCGATTAGTGGTTGTGGTATCAGAGCGAAAAGCTTTTGAAGTAGGGAAAACTCTCCTCCTTAAAAAAAACTGCATTTTTTCTGATAGTTAGAGGGAGAAAAAATTGCTTTAAACTAGAAATTACTGCAAATTGGAGGATGAATGGTGTATCAATTCATGACCCAGATTGTTCTGAGTTCGTTGAAGTTGATCCAACTGGAAGATATGGAAGAGTAATCAATCTTCTCTTTCTTTTTTTCCTGATTTCTGCTTCGAGTTTCTAGTTCTAATTTCTGGGTTTTGTTAATAAACATTGAAGGGGTTTTTTTTATTTTGTTTGCAGTATAATGAAATCCTTGGGAAAGGAGCTTCCAAGACAGTGTATGAATCCTATTCCAATTTCTAGATTTAATAGAGACTTTTAATTTTTCTCTAGTTTTAGCAAAAGGGTATTTGATGAATAACCTATTTGCGCATTTCGATTAATTTTTTAGTTATTGGGCGGTTTCATGAAATGGGTATTTGCTAGATTTGCGGTTGATTGGATCTGCGTGGTTTCAGATACAGAGCATTCGATGAGTATGAAGGCATTGAAGTTGCTTGGAACCAAGTAAAGCTTTATGATTTTCTTCAAAGCCCAGATGATCTTGAGAGGCTTTACTGTGAGATTCATCTTCTGAAAACATTGAAGCATAGGAATATCATGAAGTTCTATACTTCATGGGTTGACACAGCCAACAGAAACATCAATTTTGTCACTGAAATGTTTACTTCTGGCACTCTTAGAGAGTAAGTAGTCATTTTACTTGCTTTATCATATTAATTGTCATTCACTCTCTGTCGTTTATTATACCTTGTATACATCTGAACCTCTCTAGACCCGCCTTGTAGATATTCATGTTGTTGTAGTATCAGCTTTTTTTTGGTGTCAACTTGTTTTAAGCGCCTTTTTGTGGGCAGCTTGTTTTCAAATTCTTTTGTAACTCCCTTCAGAAATGTCTTGGTGGGTTAGTCGGAAACAACCTCTCTCCTTATCAGGAATAAAGCCGCACATATCTGGATTTTTCCAAAACGCACTTTAGCAAAATCCACACTAGAAGTCTAGGCAGTTGAGGATTTGGTCACTTTTTCTGTACTTTTTTCTTATTTTCTGGGGTTTTATCGATTTCTTTTTTTTTGGGGGGGGGTATTTTGGATGAATTAGGTATAGGTTGAAGCATAGGAAGGTGAATATCAGAGCAATGAAGCGCTGGTGCAGGCAGATCCTGAATGGGCTACTGTATCTGCACAGCCATGACCCACCTGTAATCCATAGAGATCTCAAGTGTGATAACATCTTTGTCAATGGGAATCAAGGGGAAGTTAAGATTGGTGACTTTGGCTTGGCTGCTATCCTCAGGAAGTCTCATGCTGCTCATTGTGTTGGTATGCTTTATTACCCTTCTTGACATATACATGATAGCTCCTTGACCTTTGGTTTGCTTCATGTGAAGTTGTAATTTGTGTTTGGGTTGAAAATGTATGCATGTTACCATCTGGCTCTCACCCGAACCAAGCACGCGTCTTCATAATTATGCCTTTATCATTGTTGTTACCTTTGTTTTTGGAGGACTTAAAAGATTTCATGGTGCTGCCTATATTACAAATGTACATGGCTTCTCTTGGGAGCCATCAATCAACGTGTTACAGCAAAGTATGCTAGGAAGGCTTATGGTGATTCGGAGATTACTGATACAACTAATGTAACGTTTGATTGGATGTAATGTAATAGCAATGTAATGCAATCAACTTTGTAATATAATCATGATTACTTAGCTTGTAGTCATCATAATTACAAAATAGCGCTTTTATTAAAAAATTCTCATACAACCAAACAAGGTAATGAAAACATAATTACAAATTTAATTGCATTAGAAGGTTAATTACATCTAACCAAACATTACATAAATGTTAGGAGAATGGCGGCTAGAGTGTCACGTGTATGGATGATTCTATTTTGGTGGCTACCGAGATCTTTCCCTTGGCATGAGCGTTGGGGATTGGGTTGTTGTCATCATTGCTGTCGTATTATGTTTTGTAGTCCTAACGCTGTTGAAATTGGACAAGTTTCTTCAATAAATGCAGTGAGGACGTCTTGACAAACGGGGTTTGGTCTGCATAACTTTGAGGATCTAATGTGGAATTCATAATATTCTTTGTGATTAAGATTATCGGATATACAAAATTGTTGGCAACTAAGTCTTCTTTTATGGCTTAATCATGGTTACCGGATTCTCAAAATCTTCAGGAACTCCGGAATTTATGGCCCCAGAAGTCTATGAAGAAGAGTACAATGAATTGGTTGACATTTACTCATTTGGGATGTGCATATTGGAAATGGTCACTTTTGAATACCCATATAGTGAATGCACTAATCCTGCTCAGATTTACAAAAAAGTTACCTCCGTAAGATTTCCATTCCTCTTCAAACTCTACTGCATTTTTACCTCTGAAACATTGTTACCTTCATTGACGTACCTTGACCCTTCAGGGTAAGAAGCCTGATGCCTTGTACAAAGTGAAAGATCCAGAGGTCCGAGAATTCATTGAGAAGTGTTTGGCAACGGTGTCATCAAGGCTCTCAGCAAGAGAACTTTTGAGCGACCCTTTTCTTCGTGTTGATGACTGTGACAATGATCTGAGGCTAATTGATTGCCGAAGTGAACTTGAGGATTTTGGTCCTCTGATTCGACAGCCATTCCTTGAACACTGCACCAGTGATGGCTCATATATGAACAGTTACTCCAACAGCCTTGATTTGGAATCCTATAAAGAGTGGGGGCACTATCCTATTGAAACGGACATAAGTGGCATTGAATTGTTCGAGCACCATGACGATGAACATTCCCCAGATGTTGACATAAGCATTAAAGGGAAAAGAAGAGATGACGGCAGCATATTTTTACGGCTTAGAATTTCTGATAAAGAAGGTTATCTCCTCTTCATTCATTCCTGCTTTTCAACTGATTGATAGAGTCACTGTTAGACTTTTGTTTCAATCTCGGAGTATAGGGGAAAAAGCAATATTGTCCCCTACATCTTTCCTTATGGACTACTGGTCAGTCAACAACTTTTGAGGTTAGGGTAGAATGGAAATGGTCTCTTTGCCAGGCAGGTGTGGGTAGATTTGGCCCTTCCCTCTCGATTGCTGTACTAAAGGTTGGATTCTGGGTTTATTGGTGTGCCTTTGTTTGGGCATTAGGGTTCATGTTTGCTTTCAATTTATGGCAGACTAGCAATCTAAGCATGAACTATGTACTCCTGCAGGTCGCATTAGGAACATATATTTCCCTTTTGACATTGAATCAGATACAGCATTAAGTGTTGCAACTGAAATGGTTGAGGAACTTGACATGACTGATCTAGATGTAAACAGCATAGCAGACATGATTGATGCGGAGATTGCCTCTTTGGTACCCAAATGGAGACCAGGACTAGGAATAGAAGAAGAAACCCCACGATTTTCACTATGCCAAACATGTGCTTCCACCCACACCTCTATAGGCTCATTCATGGACTTCCTCTCAAACCCCAACTTGCCCTTCTTTAAGTGCCCTAATGGCTGTGCTGCTGCTATGCATGGCCGTTTTGAAGAGGTCACATATCAGCTTGAGGAGTCTGACCATCCAACAACAGAACCTTCAGACCCCTGCCCAGGCCCGGGCCCATCCAAGGCAGCACTTCAACAAATGTGGGACCGGTGTGAAAGTTTTGAACTAAGCACAGTTGGGTCTGGGTCAAGCCACTCTGATGAGGAGCACGCAAACCAGGATCAACCCATTTCGGCTGAGAATTGTTCAGACAATGCCCCCACAGATGATTATGAGAACCGATTAGTTCAGTGGGAGCTGAGATGGTTGAAAGCCAAATACCAGCTTGAACTGAGGGATGTCAGGGATAATCAGCTGGGAATTTCACCAAGGTCTTCGACCGCACGTTCTTTTCATGGAGATCCAGCTGATGAAAGTTTCTCATTGAGACAAGAAAATGCTGAGAATTCCGAGTTCCAGAACTTCCACAAGAGCTGCCCCATTTCGAAATCCCAAAGGGCTCGAAACTGTGAGGCGATGGGAGGTTCTTACAGAGCATTACAAGTACAACTACAGAATTTAGAGTTGGCAAAGGATTTCAATTCTCTGCTGCCCAGCACGCTTCATAGGACGACATCCCTTCCAGTAGATGCTGTCTATTTATAGTGAAATGGCACTTGATTCATATGATATGATTCTCTTGTTTTGGTACCCATTTTGATAGCCTTATAGAGCCCCTCCTATATGTATAATCATCAACTCATCACCCTCTTCTTTGGCTGAGTTTCTTCGGTCAAAATCACTCCCATTGGAAAAGTGTGATGGGTTCCTAGCAGATGTTTATGACAGAATGTAGTCAATTTTTTTGGGGCAGAGTAGTAAGATCTGTAGGTGCAGCAAATTGGGTTGAATTGTTGCCCATGTACATTATACATTGCCTTCAGAATAATAAAATAGTAAAAGGGAAGCCTATATCTGTATTTCATCACTATTTGCCTCGTTATTTTTCTTCCCTTTGAAAAAACTATTTCCTGTTTAATCTTTCACAAGTGCTAAAGTGAGGTACCCTTTCGCAAGTGTAGAGTAAATCATCATATATGTGTAACATACGATAGTCTCTTAGAAAGTTGAGATTTAAAGTTCCTCAGTGACTATATTTTAAAAATTATAGCCATTACAAAATTTGTTAACGAAGTTTATTGATTAAAAGAAAGAAAACAAGAACAAATAGGTGGAAGAATAAATAATAAATGGATGACAAATACTAGTATGAAACAGAACATGAAACAACTAGGGCGATTGATTGCCTAAAAATGATGACAAGGAGGAGACCACAAAATCAGGCAGAAGATTTGTGCCCATGTACATTGCCCAATGCCCATTACCTTAAAACTGCCTATAAAGGAAATACAAATTTTTTATGACAGACCTAGTTATGATTGATTGAATTAGCATTTTGAGGAGTTAGTTTTTTTTTTTTTTTGGGCTGGCCAATAAGAACTTTCTTTTAAAAAAAAAAAAAAAATCATCTATGCAGTATTTCTCAACCTTATGGCCAATAATGGAGGCTCCCCCCACAAGACAATGCAACAACACCATCTCCCAGTGTGGGTCCCGTTTTTACGGGATCCAGATGTAAACAGTCTTACCTCTACCGACATTCCTGTTTATAGAGAGACTGATTTCAAGAGACCCCATAAGACAATATATATATATATATATATATATATATATATATATATATATATATATAAGATTGGCCTCAGGCCACAAGAAAAAGCATAGAATTCCATGCATGCTGAACTGCTTATCTAGTTGCAGCATGGCTCACCCCACACCCACATGGTCCACATAAATGATGGCTTTAATTTAATTAGAGCGCTTTTTCTTATCATATAAACTACTTCACCATTTTATACTTGAAACTAATAATTAAATGACATATAGACAACTCAGAAGAGTGGCATGAAATCTTTGAATTTTGATCCTTTCTTTGCTGCAGGTGGACTGCTACCAATGGAAAGCAAAGTGAGTCAAATTGAAAATACTATCTGACATGAAGACATTCCATATTTGGTATATATCTCATGTATGATATCTAGAGACTCTTAAAGGGTGGATGACGTATTATACTAATACATAATGTGTTATTTAGTAAGACTAATTGACTATCACAAAATAGCCGAATCGGGTTAACAGGGAAAAATGCATCCTAATTCTGAAATAGTCAGAGAAATTTGTTAGAGAATTATGAAAAATAAAAATAGCATTTTATGTAAAATTATTGAAAAGAAGAAACAAGATCGATAGTACACGTATTTACATGATAGTAAATTGAAAACCTCTCCAATATCATAGAAAGAGAAAAAATTTTGTACATTAAGCTGAAGGACGAAAATTCGACATGGATGTGAACCAAAAAAAAAAAAAAAAGCATTGTTGTAACTTGTGAGTTAACTTAGTGTTAAACATTTATTATAATTTTAAATTTATATCCCTCTCAATCTAACATTTTCATGTCTTCATACCAAATAAAATAACAAAATTCAACATGAATAAATAGAATCAATACGTTGGGCATATTTAATTAGCCTTTAGACCTTAAAACAACTACAGGTCTGTTGTTTTATTGGTAAATCTTCTTTTACTAATTTCAAAAAACTTCTACTAATTTTTATCAACTCTAACAAAAAATTACTATCCTTTTCAAACTTCAACTAACTTCAACTAACTTCTACAAACTCGTATATCTCTTTCAAAATTTTCTACAAAGAAAATTCTTACTCATTTACATTTCTTACTAACATCTTCCAACTCTTACTAATTTCTTCTAACTTTTCAGAACATTAACCAACTCAGAACAATCATTCTCCCCCCTCCCCACAAAAAAATAAAAGACTTCTACCAATTTCTTCAACATATATATATATATATATATATATATATATATATATATATATATATATATATATATATATATATATATATATATATATACTAATTTTTACCAACTTCACTCATTTATCAATCTCTATTTATAAGTGAAAAGAACAGAGCCTACGGCATTGGATTTATATGCACCTCAATATTTGCAACCCCCAAAGAAAAAGAAAGAAAGAAAGGAAAAGGAAAAACTTTTCTTTGAGAATACAACAATATTAATGCCTTTGCTATCATTAATAATCTTGATATAGATGAATTGCCAGGACCAAATACAAAAACTATGTTGAATTAGACTATTAATTTTGCAGAACTACTAATCCATGACATACTCAAAAGAAAGCTTTTTATTTGCAATTTTTCTTTTTTTTTTTGGGGGGGGGGGGGGGTTTTTTTTTTTTTTTTGGGGGGGGGGGGGCGGCGGGGTGGTTCATAACAATAATGTGATAAGGAAGATGGAGGATCTGATGACAAATTTTCTTCCAGGATTGATTGAATGCTTTTCATCGTCTTAATTATTATCATGAAGAATCACGTTTAAGGATGAGTATTGGCTACTGTTGTTTTCCAATTTAAAAAGCCAAAAGCCAAAAGCCAAAAGCCAAAAGCCAAAAGCCAAGCAATCAACAAAATAAAAGTGAAGTTGAACATGAAAAAGAAACTTTCTACTTCTCAGAAGAAAGAAAGAGAGATGCCAAAAACAGCGTCATCCCACGTTGAATTCAGAAATCAGAACACATGCACACGAAGGCTCAATTGATAATCACGTATAAATAAATGTACCACCACCACACAAAAATCCTTTTAGCGTCCGGAAGCGCACGTTACTTACCATATTAAATGAATTTTAGTTAGGGAAAGAAAATTGTAGTTTAAAAAAAAAAGGATTTTACTAATACAGATTGGTTCAAGTGATTTGGTACTTGTTTCTCTTAAGCATCATCTCAAATTTGAGTCTTGTGAATAGAGAAAATTTGTAATAAGAGAGCTCTATATCTTATTTGGCCAATAGTAGTTCGACTCTAGTGGAATGGAGGATTCAAAACCCAAAAAAAAAATAATAATAATAATAAAAAAGGACTTTTTGCTCCATCAAAACATCATCTTGATCTTTATCCTTTTTTTTTCCCCTCAAGTGTTGGTACACCAAATGGAAGAAAATAAAGTTATGTACGAATGGTTTTTAAGTTTGCTTACATAGAGAAACAAAGAATGAAGTAGTTATTTTGAATCTAACCTTTTTTTTCCAAATCTAAATTCAAATTCAAATTAAAAGAATGAATCTAACTTTTTTTATAAGATCTAAAATTTTACCAATTGTATCAATTGACACTTAGACAAATTATTTTCTCTCTCTTTTTTCTCCTCTTACAGTAGTCGAATTTGATTGTTGGTGTCTGTGATTTTCATTTATGCTAGTCGCTAAATAGTACATTGGTACTTGCTAACCATTCAAAAATCATCAAGCAATGCACTACTTTAAGGCCCTGTTTGGTGAGGAAAACTGGAATGGAATGAAATTAGGACTTGAATCCTGGGGGTTTGGGTATGGAACTTGAATTCCGAACCCAGTTATTTGGTGAAAATTGGAATGGAATTAGGTTCCAGTCCCTGCTGTTTGGTGAGCAGTTTTGAAATGGAATCAACTCTGTTTTTTATTTTAGAAATGTGATATTAAGTATGAAGAATTGTTTTAACTTATATAATTTTGTTTTGTTAAAAATGAAGTTCTAAGAAGTTACTTCTAAATCATTTGAGGTTCGAATCTTTATATTTATTTATACACCACTTTTTTTTAATAGGAAATTTATACATAAGTTTATATTCATTTTATTTTTTAGAAGTAAGGTTTTCAAAATCAAAATCTTTCAGCATACATCCATAGAAAGTTTTTTAATATAGTAATTTTTTTTTTTTTAAAGAAAGCTCAACTATCAATCCTACCCAGCCATGAACCCACGAACCCAGAAACCCAAACTCATTGGAGATCGAAAGTCACAGAGAGAGTGGCCGTCGCTGGTGCCGCAAGAGTGGACGATGCTCTGGTGGCGGAGGTCAGTGGCCGACGGTGAGCCGTGGGGCAGCTTTGTCAAGTGTTTGTGGGGAGATGAGAGGGGAACGAAAATACGAAGGAGAACGCGAGGAGGCGCAAACGACGGCAGCCCGGTGGCGGAGGACGCCAGCCGACGACAGGAGGTGGCAGAGGGCGCCGGCCGACGACAAGAGGTGGCGCAGATCGGCTTTGTGCGTGTGAAGATGAGAAGGAATGAAGGAAGGAGAAGTGGAGAACACAGAGGGGTTCGAATGTTTGCCTGGGAAGCAATTTTCCTTTTTTTTGGTTAAAATAAAACTGATCCCTGAGGGTTGGGAACTTGAAACCTCTTTTAAATGGGGGGGTTCAATTCTTGAGGATTGGAGGGGAACTTGAAACCTTGGGATATCAAGTTTCTTTCCTTTAAAACACTCACCAAACAATAAGGAAAGGAACTTGAACCCTCAGGTTTCAAGTTCCATTCCAGTTTTACTCACCAAACAGGATCTAAGAGGAGAAAAAAGCATTATTTTGAATGAGTATCTGCAGGGATACAACTATCTATATCTAAGCTTCCTCAAATTTCGGAAAAACAATGCCCACATTGAAAGTAGTTGTTGGTAGGTTGTACAATCCCACACTTTACTTTCCTACAAGGTTTCATCCCCCTTAAACTTTGTAGTTCTTCTATAACCCCCTTGCGTTTTTTTTATATAGCTTAATTATATGATCTAGTTACCCTCATACATCATAGTTTTATTTCAAATAGGAGGTCTCATTGAAAACAATCTCTTCAAAATTATCATGACAGTTATGTTTTCAAACGGCATTACAAGGGAAAACCAGTGTTTAATGTGTTTCAAATTATTTATATTTATTGGAGTCATATTTTATTCTGACATTTAAAACTACATTTCTTTGTGTCGAATTTGCATTGTAGATGTTGGTCCTGCCAGATCGTTTATTATTGTCTAATAAAATCTCTCACTTTTTGTCGCAAAAAGAAAAAAATAAAAAATTATAATGACAACTTGAACTTATACACGAACTGCGAACCCCACTTAGCTAAGAATGCAACTTACGGGGGCTCGATTGGTGGGCTTGGCGAACTGGTTGGTTAGGTTGCTGTAGTCTCGCATGGAACTGTAAATAATAGGTTTCCATCAAAGGCATAGAAGGTGTCATGTGTCTGGGCTTTTCTCCCATTGGATGTTGGGCGGCCCAGATTTCCATTGGGCCCAATCCCAAATCAGTTTGATTAATCAAGGGTTCAGCTGTTCATTCGGCCGCGCCAGCACCCAGCAGAAGAAGCAATTCTGGAGAGAAGAAAACAAAGTGGTTTTGCATCAAAGTGAACCCGTGCCTGTTGGTCAATTCTCATCTGATCTAATGCCCACCCAAATCTCATCACACCTGTGCTCAGGAGTTTGAATAACATGGCTTTAAAGCCCAATCAATTCCACATCAAAAAGGTCATTGCTTACCAATGCTTTTGTCTTGTGGAGTGGAAATATAAACTCTATGAAGTATAATACATGCCGCATCCTGTTTGAAAGGTGTCCCCCCCCCTCCCCCTTTTTGGGTCCGGGGAAAGAAGTGTGAGGGAAGAGTTACTTTTTTTAAAAAAAAACAAGACAAAGGAATTATTCATTGATCATTCATAACACTAGGATAGATTTCGTACTTTACATGGTCATGAGTTAATATATATTTTGAAAATTTCTTAAAAATATAAATAAGTAAACAATTTTGTTTAATTGAGGCCATTTAATCATCTTATTATAAAAAAATGACAAAATGTAAGTAAAAGATTGGGATATGATAACTTAACAAACAAAGGAGGGAAAAAAATTTAGTTCCATTACTTAATTAGAAATAATAATCAGTTAAAATTTTATAAAAGAACAATAGAGATATTTGTTTCATTTTTAAACTATAAGAAAAATCTTTTTTTTAAAAAAATTCAGAATAAAATTACTTTACATACCTTTAATATTATTTAATAGTGATGATGGTACTTTCTACTATATGACACATGATTTGAATAAAAATAAAATTTGATTAATTATTCTCGTAATCAACAAAACATGAAAAAATTATTGACAGTAGTAAAAAAAAGACAGATAAGTCTTGACCTTAATCTTATCTCTTCGGTGTATAATTATTTATAAAAAACCAACAAAAAAAATTAAAAGTTAAAAAAATAAGAAAGGAAGATTAGTAACATATGAAGAAATTTTAGTATAATTTGAATTTAGGAAAACTTTTAACGTTCATTTTTTCTAGGGAGGGGGAGGGAGTACTACCAATTTATGAAACCAATTATAGTCTATTGTGGGAAAGTAGACAAACTACTTTTATATATTAATTTTTCTATTAAATTTAAATTTAAATTTGCTAAAAGAACTAATTATACTATGTGATTTTTGAGGGCAAAATATAATCTCAAGTGAGATATAAATTAAATAAATCACTGAAATATTTTTTTTAATATCATAAATGTAAGTTACAAATATGAAAACAAACTAAATATTATAACCACTTAAAGCAGTCATAAACAAAATTCACAATCACATTAAGATCTTACTGTATTTCATAGTATCTAAATCTAATTATGTGACATGCTTAAATAATCAAGTTTTGTAGTATGTGAAATAAGCAACCTGATGAACATTCAAGTGACAACTGATATATACACTTAAAAATAAATATATAAAAATAAATATATTTAGATTTAGATATCCAATATATACTTACCACAAGAATAATGTCTAACACACTTCAATTTTTTTAGGTAACATCTAAATCATTTCTTTGGTCTATATTTAAGCTTTTTAAGATAAAATTCAACTACTAATTAGTCATAACATATGAGAAAAGTTAACATTAAATTGAATTAAAATTACATTGATAATCTACATCCATCTTAATTATATGATAGAAGTCTTTTATGTTGGTATCTCACATGGCATTCTTATCCCAAGTGGCATCCTAAATGGCATTCTATGTGGCATCTCACATGTCGCTTATACATGAGTTTAATCCAACTTTATATATATACTAGTGTTATATCCCTTGCTATGCAAGGACATGAGTTAATTTTTTTATTAAAAATAATTAAAATATTCTAATTTATTAAAATAAGTTAATTTTTGTGTGATAGAATAACTATTATGCTATCGTAATAGTTGATGGAGGCATGTATATATTTTTTTCTTGCTCTCAATTAGATCACTTAAAATTACATTTTTTTGACATTAAAATTATTTGTTGAATTAGGTTAAATTTTTAACCTTTAATATGCAAGTCATAATCCTATCATTTTTGATGAGAATATGCTACTATTCTACTAATTATTGCATAAATTATTCATTAAGTGGTCAACTCTTTTAATGTAATGTAACATTGTGTTAAATTAGCGTTACTTTTATGTGACTATTCAAATGCCTATGTAGTTAGTTTTTTTAATTAAATTTCAACCGTAAAGTAATAACATATATAATAATATATAGTGAATCCTAGTTTTTTCCCCCCTTGGAAGGTTAGTAAATCTTAGTTAATAACATTAATGTTAATTAATATGAGTCAATTAACATTCACCAATTATAACTTGCCAATTCATTGTTTTATGCCACATGTCATTCATACATGATTTGTATCCAACTTTTAATATATATATATATATATATATATATATATATATATATATATATATATATATGATATGATATGATGATATATGATATGATATAATGATACGATGTCATATGACACTTACAATGTATATTCCACTTAAACAAATGTAATCTTTAATATTAAAATCATATCTCAACCTCAAAACACTAACTTGAAATACGGTAATCGTTCATCTTCCCACTTTCACTATTTTTTGATGCATCTTGGAGATGAAAAGACCCTGTTCTTTTCGTTGGTAAATTTAAATTTACCAATGTCAACTATTTTCAACTTATATGAATCCACTTCAACCCACTTGATGAATTTTAATAAAAAAATACTAACTTCAATCCACTTCAATTTACTTCAACCTACTTCCTACTACTTTAACCAACTTCTACCTATCATACAAAAAAAAAAAAAAAAATTCAACTCACTTCAACCAATTTCAATACACTTCAACCCACTTTAACGTACTTCAACCAACTTTAGCACACTTCAATCGACTTCAACTAACTTCTACCCACTTCAATAAAAAATACTCACTTCCATCAATCTCAACCAACTTCACCTATTTTACCAACTCACAGTTCCTAATGAAAAGAACATATTCGAAATCCACAAATTTGTTACAATTTGTTGACTGATGTTGATATGCTGATCCAACTTAGTATTTTAGGTGAGATACATTTCCAAGACCAAAGACTATATTTGAAAGACCGAAATCCTTGAAAACGTATACAAACTCACAAAAAAAAAGCAGCCATATAATAACTCTCGCAATTTGAGAAATACATGCCACTCTTACAAAAGAAGAGATTAATTAATCTCCCAGTTGTAGAGACTACAACAAAAACTAGAAATGACACTAATATTAAAGCAAAGAAAAGTTGAAAATGACTGGAGAATTGACCACCCCCTTCTTCACCTTCAATTCGTAAAGAAAACTGATACTTCTTGATGGTGACAGTGGGAGGGGATACTTATTAGGTGGATTTTATTTGATAGAATGCTACACACTATTTTTTTCACATCCCTACACTAGAAGAAGTGTATGGATAAATGGGAGACCAGCTAGGAACTTGAAACAAAAGTCGGATTTAGGTTGAGTACATATTGGAGAATAAAAGTGAGTGTTATTTCATATTGATAAAATTAAAGAGTTGGAGCATGTTTATAAGCTTGTGAGTTACTCTACCCATAGCCAATTGGTTTTTAGAATGGAATCCCATTTGAGCTTATATGCATGATTCTTTGTTAATGACACAATCGATATAACAAATTAACATGGTATCAGAGCGGATTGCTCAATATTGATTTGTCATCATCTCCAAGTGATTAAAATTGTGCGCACATGTTGGGCCTTTTTAGTGACCCACACGTGAAGGGGTGTGTTGGAGTATGAAAGTGGATATTGTCCCGCATTGATACATTAAAGGATTTGAGCATATTAATAAGTTTATGAGTTACTCCATCCATTACTAATGAATTTTGGATAAAATTTTATTTGAATTTATATACATTACTCTTTGTTAATGACTCAATTGATATAAAAAATTAACAGTACCACCAATCATTTTGATGTATGCAGGCGGGTGTCTCAAGTTTGACATTGTTGCCCGCCACTTGATTGGCTTAGGAGCCTAGAGGGTTAGGGGAAGTGAAGTGTAGGGGCAGTGAGGAGGAGTGTTGGGATTGGGTGTTGGGTGTGTTTTTCAAAAAATAAAAAGTTAGATATTATCCATTCCAATAAATATGATTACACGAATGTGCTAAATTAGGAACAATATCAAGACTATTCTATTTAGTGGATAAGAATTAAAATTTTAAAATCCTATTTTACCGAGTGTTATTATTGATTTTGAATCACAAATATTACTTTCTACATTTTATAACTCTGATTCAATGAGAAAGACATTAAAAAATATTTTAGAAATTTAGACACTAGATAAAATAAAAAACTTAAGATTTTAGACAAATAAAATTTGCAAATTGCCCTTACTTTGAGTAATGCCTGAACAATTAATATAATCATATTCATACAATCGATTTACCTATTATAAAAAAAAATATTCAGACAACTAATTAATCTTAAATGATCTGCTATAACCATCAACCGACAAGGCACAAATAATGGAGGGGGATGATTAATCTCATTTTTCATGTGATTAATTCTTTCTCCATTCTTAATTCCCCTTTGACGTGCAAGTGCGCAACCTACAATATAATTGAAGTTTCCTTTGATATTGGGGATTTCCTTCTTTTTCTGAGGATCAAATAATTAAACAGTCACAAAACCCTAATCAGTTACCTAATCCCCTCCCAGTTGCATGTGCTACGCAGCAACCTCTAATCCTATCTATCCTGAGCTCTTCAATCCACAGTAATCTTAAGAGGGCATCTTTCTCTTGTGATTTTCTGTGAACCCTTTCAGAGCCACATAACATTTTAATTCGTGGGTTGCCCTTCTTGTGTTGGCCATCTCTCTCCTTCCATTCTTTGTCCTTTTTCTCTTCAACTACTCTTCCTTCATTGCGATTCTTCAATACCCAGTCGGGAATTTGCTGCATTCTTTATCTCAATGTCAACCATGGGGGACTCAAATGGTATGTTTCTTAACCCTAACCTTTCTGTTATCCCTGAATTTTAGTTGGGCTTGGTAGATCAGTTTGTGGGTGTTGATGAATTGGTTGACTCATTGGTTGATCATTTTGTAATTTATGGGGTTTTCTTCTCCATTACCAGATTCTCATATTACTTTTTTAGTTGATCTCTTTTCTAGTGCTGTAGTTCTAAACTCTGTGCAGATGATTTTTCTGTCTCTATTTTTTATTATAGTTGATATATTGGATTGTAAATCTGCTTGAGATCAATAGTCTTTTTGTTTCTGAGTTGCCGGATGAGGTTGTGTATTCTTGAAATTTGATCAGTTTTTTGTGGTCCTGGATTGAGTAATAATGATGGTTCTATTCATCTGACTGTTACTCTGGCTGATATCTGAGATTTCAAACTCTTGCTTTAGAATTGACCTTGATTGGAACCTTTGAGTCACTTTTTGTGATGTTTTTGATGATTCTCTTGAATTGCAAAAAAATGTGCAATTGCATATAGAGTGGCTCTCATGGCTTTTGAGTAGTGATTTGGTGAATCTCTTTATACTTTTGGGCATTTGGTTTTTGCTTTCAATTTAGGATTTATTATCCGATAATCGGTATGCCTTAAAACTGCTTGCCTGAACTCCTGTGGGAATTTACTAATTTATAGGAGTGGGGTACAGCTTTTCTGAGATCTATCTCAATTGATCCTTCAGATTCTGGTTTTAATAATTGCATGGTGGTTGTTCTTTTCAATCTGTTGATGAGATTAATTATTCATTAGACTAACTATTTTTTCTGTTTCACCAGTCGAGGCCAAAGATGGGACCATCTCTGTGGCTTCTGCATTTGCAGGTCATCAAGAAGGTAAGTGTATTTCTAAGTATGATTTTACATGGAGTTATAAATGACATTTCACTGTTAGTTTTATGTGAGTAATGAACATTCTGTTCTGGTAGTATCCCAATATTTTCTCTAGTGTATGTGCAGAAAGTATATGGTCTAGTATGAACAGCTGCTTTGTACTGTATGAGTAAGGTTGCACATGTCTGACAATCCCCCCCCCCCCCCCCCCCCCAAACCAAGAAAATAGCCGGTGTAGGCTAGACTCTGGGCTATTTGTTGCCTTTGGTTTCTTGCCTATGGAGTAGGTCAATGACTTAATGTGAAGTTGAAATTCGTATGATGTCTTTTGAATGATCGTAATATTTCTATCTTCGATTTGGTCTGTCCAACCAGCTGTACAGGATAGAGACCACAAATTCTTAACAAAAGCAGTTGAGGCAGCCTACAAGGGAGTTGAATGTGGAGACGGGGGTCCCTTCGGTGCGGTTGTCGTCTGTAATGATGAAGTAGTTGTTAGCTGTCACAACATGGTGTTGAAACACACAGACCCAACAGCACATGCCGAGGTCACTGCTGTAAGGGAGGTTGGACACGAGAATCTCTTCTGTCTGGCTGTTTTTAACATAGTTTTGGTGGTTTAATTTCTTCCCTCTTTTTCTTTTGCCTGCTCCTCCGAAAACATGTTTAAGAAGAATGGGACACCATTCTCTTACTTGCTTTCTGTTGCATAAGGACAGTTATTATTCTTTTTGTTGCTCAAGGAAAGTTTTTATTCTCTTTCCTGCTCTCTGTTGTGCTGCCTTTTTAGAACATAGTCTGCTATCTCTGCTAGTTTTAACTCCTGTTGTCAATGTGCTTGCTTATGCCATAGATAGCATGAGTTGCAAGTTTGCAACTCATTGAGGCCTTCTAGTTGTTCTCTTAGAATGAAATAAACTTCTTGAGACAGTCCATTTGTGGAGTACCCTTTGTTGACGAGCAGATTACATTACCTTTTTTGTTGGGCTATCTATGTATAAAAGCAAAGCAGGAGGGATGGGGTAAATTTGTTCCATCAGCTCCCAGTGTGAGCTTATGTTGTGAAACCATTATTTAGAGTTCTCTCCAGAAAGTCAATCTTGGAATGCTTTCCTAATTTCAGGCATGTAAAAAGCTCAACAGAATTGAGCTGTCGGATTGCGAAATTTATGCTTCATGTGAACCATGTCCAATGTGCTTCGGTGCCATCCATCTTTCCAGAATTAAGGTAACACTATCATGCCCAGATAGTTTTTGCCTGATCTGTGCTGTCGGATTTTGTTGAACCATACTCCTTACTCTTGCCCTCTGACAATGGACAAGCAGAGATTAGTATATGGGGCGAAGGCTGAAGCAGCCGTAGCTGTTGGTTTCGATTACTTCATTGCTGATGCATTGAGAGGCACCGGAGTCTATCAGAAGGCAACCCTCGAGATCAAACAAGCTGATGGGAATCAAGCTGAGATCGCAGAGCAAGTTTTTGAGAAGACAAAGGCCAAGTTCGCAATGTATTGAAATTTCCCGTTTCCCATTTCCCATTTCTTCTTCTAGAAACGCTGCAGTATTCTGTTTAACCCCTGATTTTTGTACAAATTGAATCAACCAAAACTTTCCCATTGATGATATTAAAATGTTGATCTTCCTTCTGAGTGCTCTCGTTCTTGCAAGTTCTTATTTCTTGCTGTGCCTTTACAGCTGCAGAAAATGCTCTTTTCTTCTGTTGGCTCAAAAAAGAAAAAACAGAAAGCAAACAAAAACTGAAGTACTATATTGTACAAATTGAATGAATACCACCCCCTCTCCCCTTTAATGGCAAAATTTCATGCATTCTAGCACATGATATGACAAGTGAGTGTTTGTAATTACTTAAATCTGGACCATCGGTTCAAATACTCAACTCCCTCGCTCCCCCCGCCCCCCAAAAAAAACCCAAAAACACACAAAAAAGAGAGAATACACTAAAAGACAAATGGTTCTCTCCAGACATTTTCCCCGTGTTTCGCCTGATAACTGAGAAATGATTTCAAATTTTTAAAAAAATCAACCCAGCCTCAAAAACGGTTAAGGGGTGACGAATGAGAGCAAAGACCAACTGCTACCATTAAATTCCACCATAGCGCTCAAAATGTTTTTTTTTTTTTTTTTTTGTTGGCACATAAAAGAAAATTGGAAAACTACGACATATTTTGTAGTACTGTCTTAGGCTCTTTAGATGGTGAGGAAATAGATTCATGCTTATGGTTCTCGATGTCTCAAATACTCTATACTACAAGATCTAATTTCGAGATGAATACTAAACTAATAGTTGACATATTAATTTCTACTGATGCTGCCAAATGTTTTGGTGGTCTGAATTGTTGCTGTAACGGTGTTCGTCTAATGCTTAATGTCTCTATGTTTCATACTATTTATTTTGTATGGATTTTACTTTCGTAGCTCTTCACTAAGTATATCCTAGCTGAAGGTGTAAATGGAGTCGAGCTGCTTAGGAGCTGTTAGTGTATTGCTAGTCTCAAATGATTTTACTTGTTATAAAAATCTTACACTCCAAGTCTCCAGCAATGACTACAGAAAGCATTGATCGATGATTAAAGGGAAAGCTCTCTTTGATTTGGACAATTGTTTACAGTTTCAGACTCTTCTGATGTTCTTATGGTCCATCCAGATGTTTGATTATGTGATAAGTACTCGAGTGTTTTAATTTTGTATTTTAGGTATTGATTGTCATCCTCTCTTGCCAGCTTTGGGCTTATTGTTTAAGGAAATTCTCCTCATTGTCAAGCATATTGTTTTTAGAAGTTGTAGGTACATAGGATACTTGTAGTTGTTATGGATATTTGTAGTAACTATTTGTAGCAGGTGTTGCAGGGAGCGTCCTTGTAGGTTGCTTTTGGCCAATATTGACATATTTTACTTGTATTTAGTGATCCAAATTACTAATGACAAAAAAGAGAGATTTGGGGGGGGGGGGGGGTCGTTTCTCCCTTTTTAACTCAGCATTATAACATTTTAATTCATAGAAAAAGTTTCCGTGCCCTTCTTCCTCTCTCTAGTCTACTGTACCTTTTACTCTTCAAGTTCTTCTCTCCATCACGATTCTCTATAGATATTTGGGGATTTGCCTCATTCCTTACCTCAATTTCAACCATGGAGGATGGTAATGGCATCTTTTCAAGCCTAACCTCGCTGTTTCCCCTTGACTTTTAATTGGGTTTGATTAATCAATATGTGGTTATTAAAGAATTGATCGATTGCTTGATTACTTTGTACTCATGGGTCTCTTCTTTCTAATCTTACCCTCATTTTACCTCGTTGATGAATGCCCTTTCTCCCTAGAACTGTATATAGATGGTTCCTTTTTCTCCACTTTTAATTTGTACAGTTGAATCAATTGATATAATTTGGTTGCAAATGTGTTTGAAATCAATAGTCCTTTTGTTTGTGAGTTGCTGGATTGATGCTTGCTGTATGATTGTGTGGCTCTTTAAATTTGGTCAATTTGTCCAGTCCTTTACCAGATACTTGTGATGGTAAGGATTGTCTAATCTTAGATTGCAAAGTCATGCTTAAGGATTGACCTTGCCCTTTCATGCAAAATGACGTGGATTTGCCAGTAGTGTCAAAAATGACAACTTCTATTTTGCACTTTCAATAGGAATCCAGTGTAATATTTGTATTTCTTCGTTAAGGCTTTTCCCAATTCATACTTTACATTCTGGTTACAGTTATTATCATGGTGGTTGTTCGTTTCAACCCTCTCAGTTGAGTGGATAACGATGAGTCGAGTCTAGATCTGGATCTGGACATTTATTTTTTTTTGCGACTTACACTTGAACCCGCCTAGACCTGTTGAGTCTGGGAAGACAGGGCACCCAGATACTGTAGGTCTGACGGGTGCACTAGTCCTAGCTGTTTTTCACATTAAAAATTATTTTTTCCGCATCACAACATCAATTAACACATTATGAAGACAAATAATTGAATTTAGAAGTGTAATATTTAATAAAACAATATTCTAGCAACATGTACCATAGCTAAATATTCTTACTTGCATTTTATACACCAAAAGTAATATTTTAATATAAACCAAAAAGACATAGTTCATCAAATTTTAAACAAGTATAGCAAAATAGTTCTGTAGTGGTGTTAGGGTCTACTAATTAGACTTACTTTAACAATTACCTTTGCAACATTTTTTTTTTAAGTAATGGGTCTTAAATGGGTCTCAGGTCGGGTCTGAGTCTGAAGACTCGACCCATATCCCTTGAACCCAGACCTGCTTAAGATTTATTTGGTCACATTTTATTAGACCGAGACCCTCTAAATTAGATCCAATTTGATGAATCTGGGTCGAATTCTGGATCCACTGCCATCCTTACTTGAGCAATGAGCATTGGGGATATCCACCACTCATTACACTAGCCTGTTCTTTTCATCTGTAAATTGGGGTGGGTAAAATGGTGAAGTAGATTGAGGTTGGTTGAACTAGGTTGAGGTGGGTTAAAGTAAGTTTGAATTTTTTTATGTGATAAATTGAACTTAGTTAAAATAATAGAAGTGGTTGAAGTTGATACTTTACAATCGACCCACGAAAAGAACAGGGCCCAAATGCAACTTTTCCTCTTATATATATATATTTTTTTTGGGTGGAGCTTCCAGTTCTGATGTGTTGGTTAGTTCCATTGCCTCTGTTCTTTCTGCCAGTTCCCATGTCTCCGAACAAGCCTGAAGAGAATTTGAAAGTCTGAAAATCCTTGTGTTTTGAGTTAAAAATATTTTTTCAACTGTGTGCAGGTGTAAAAGAAAATGTTACTTAATGCTTTGTGTTTAGGCACTTGGATTGCACGATGATGGGTGTCTTTTTCAACAATCTTTGCAAATGGGTTTTGATCTGTTTAGTTTAAGGGAACAAGTAATTTCTCCAACTATTTTCTGGTTTGGTTTAATTCTAAAGTCAGGCTAGCTCTTTTAGTTTTGCTTCCCAACTACTGCGTCTTCGTTGGAAATAAGATTGCCCTGTACCTGCAATACATTGTCATCTTGGTTGGAAATGCTTCAAATATCGCAGTTCGAATGATTTCTAATTTCAGGCATGCAAAAAACTCAATCGAAAAAGAGCTGTCGGATTGCGAACTATATGCCTCATGTGAACCATGTTTAATGTGCTTTAGTGCCATTCACCGAGTTCATAGTCCTAAGTAATAGTACTCAATTATCGATTTTTTTTTTCAAATTAACACTTAGTTATTTTTGTTTTTCCCAAGTCGCACCAAGTTTACTTCTAAAGTAGCATAAGATGACCTTTTAACCTAGAATATCAGGTAACTTATGTGTTTTTTTACTTTTTGTTATTAATAATAATAATAATAATAATAATAATAATAAGGGGTTATGGTGATCGGTTAGTAGCAACAAGGGGTTCAGGTGGGGTTTTTTAGCATTATATTATTATTATTATTAGTATTATTATTATTATTAAGAAACACAAGTTACCTACTACTCTAAGTTAATAGGTCACCTAGTGTTACATTAGAAAAGTATTATTAACTTACTGCTAACTCAATGCTAATTTAGAAAAAAATCAATAATTGAGTGCTACTTGGTGGTATGAACTCGCCATCCACCTTTCAATAATTAAGGTTACATTATGACATTGCCTTACGATCATTTCGCTGCAGTTGAATTTTGTCGAATACATTCCTTACTCTTGCACTCTTAATCATGTCGTCATTGAATAGATATTAATGTATGAGGCTGAGGCTGAAGCAACCACAGCAGTTGCGTTTAGGGCATGGCAATGGAGCGAGTACGGGGTAGGTTTAGTCGTACCCTCATCCATATCTATTTTTAAAATTAATACTCATACTTATATCCATATCCATCAGGTATTGTAAAACTATATCCATACCTATACTTGCTAGGTATAGTGGGTGTACGGGTTTTATTCGGGTACATGTAAACTAAAATGAATTTAACTCATTTTATACCCATATTCAATATCAAATACCTATAATATATCACATGAACATCAAGCTTCCAATAAGATATCACATCCACCAAATATAACTAAAAGTTTTCAAATTCAAGCAACAAATTAACACTCAATAATTATAATTTCTAACAAAATGTCCCACTGGAGTCAAATGTAATATAACTCAAAGCAACTAACAAAATATCTAAGTCCAAATAACAAACTCGAACTTTGAATAAACGTGTACAAGTCTATGTGGGGAGGACATGAGGCGATACGAGGCGGGTATTGATAAAATGGGTATGAAGCGGGCATGGGGCGAATAGGAGCTATACCTATACTCATACCTGTATTCATACCCGTTTTGGCAATATTTGCCCCCAATCCATTTTGTTCTCATTTTTAATACCCATATTCATATTCATTGGGGCGGATTTTATGGATTTCAGATGGGTATGAGTTTTTTTTTGTCGGCCCTAGGTGGGTTCAAATCCCCCATTTCGGATGCATTGAGGAATAAGGAGCACGGGCGTCTATCAGAAAGCAAACCTCGAAATCAAACAACCTAATGGGGGTCTACTTGCAATTGCGAGGCAAGTTTTTGAGAAGACAAAGGGCAAGTTCCCCTTGTATTGGCATTTTTCCTTTCCCATTTCGTCTGGAAGCTACCGTGCCATGTATGCTCTTTTCACGTTCTCATTCCCATAGAAAATTTAGGCAAGCAAAACTTCCGCATCGACACTAGAAAGGTACGTTGATTTCTGTACAATTTAGTGAAAGAGAAGTTCGTCTGGTTGTGCACACTTACAGCTGCACAAAATGCTTTGTTTCCTGCCCTTGGTTGATGTATGCATTTAGGGCATGTTCTTTTCATTAGCAAATGAGGGCTGAGAAAAATGTAAGATTGATAAGAGTTAGTAAAGATTTGAAAGAGTTGGGAAGAATTCAGATTTTTTTTTTTTTTTTTAAAGAATTGGGAAAGATTGACACTAGTTGATAAGAGTTGGAAAGAATCTGTACAGGTTGGGAGGGGATGGAAATGAGAGGGGAAAGAGATTTGGGAAGATTGAAACTTTGGTAAAAGTTAGGTAGGACTGAAAATAGTTGGGAAGGGTTGAGATTTTTTTAAAATAATTGAAAAAGATTAGAAAAAGTTGGAAAAGATAGATAAATATGCATTTACCAATAGAAAGAACACACCCTTAAAACTCCACTAATTTACTTTTCTTTTTTGTTTTTGCAAAAGTATTTTTTGGACTCTGGCTGGATTAAGGGGTAGGTAGGTATGCACCCAAGGAAGAGGGTAAAAATCAGATTGGACTAGATCTAAGGAAGGAAAGAATGAATTAAGGGGGTGCATGTGTGCGCATGCACCCGGTCGAATAGTGAGCAAATTTAGTAGCTATTTTTATTTTAAAAACAGATTTAATATCTAATTAAAATATTTAGACCGGATTTAGTAGGGTTCTAAATAATGGACCTGTTTCACCTGCAATCTAAAATCAATTGAGATTGGGTTACGAATTTAGCGGATTTTGGTTTCAATTTGAGGTTCCCAATTTGAGCATTAGACAGGGTCAATGAATTGGGCGATTCCATTTGGATTTCGTGCATGCATTTGCTGATTTTGACTCAACTTGAGGGCTAATTGGTTCAGATTGAAATCAGCCAAAAATAAATCTTATTTCTGTTTCCAGTGAATCAGGAGCACATTAATTAAAGAACACCGTGACTACCACAACGCAATTAACACGTAAGACGCAGATTTTGAGCAGGAAACATGGACCACTGTCGCCCAATTGTCAAGAGAAAAGGTAGGATTGAATGAGTGTGACTCACAAGTCACAAATGAGGAGGATCACACCATTTGATGACCTAGACCCAAATGGAGGGCATTGCAGGGCGAAAACTAGACCTGGGAAATGGTCATTCGGATCGGACACAGATCCGATTAAGTTTGGATTAAGTGATATTTCGGATCGTTTCGGTTTGGGTCGACTTCGAGTCCACCGACTTTTTGTCTAATATGCTTGTCATGCAAAAATAAGTAATTTTGTAGAAAATTTCGGATCGAGTATGGATCGGGTTGAGTCAATTCGGGTTTCAGATCAACTTTCGGGTAAATCAATTTCGAATGTCGGGTCGGGTAGGGGTCCGGATCATTTGGTTTGGGTTTTGGATCTCGGGTCAGTTGTGCCATGTCTAGCCAAACCACATTCTCTCTCTGTGTCTTATTAGAGGCTTAGATTGCTACCTCAAAAAAATTGAGTTAATATTACTGTTAACGATTGATTTACACTTATTTATCATGCATCATTTAATTTGTTAACAAGCACCCTCTGTAAGTCGATATGCTTAATATGATTAACAAATACTTCTAATTTTATGAAAATATTTAATGTGCAAACACCATCATCAAATGAAATCAATGAACAAATAAGAAATATCAACATTACATGGATAGAGAAGTCATAGTTAACAATTGACAATTAGCTTAACGTTTAGCAATTGGAGGGCCACACCTAACACGATGGTCCTCTTAATCTACCTAGGTGCTACCTACTACATAAGCACAGTGTCATGCAACTAATACTTAATCACGTCTACTATGAGTCATGACCAACTCATCAAGACTCAGCACATCTTATTGGTGATTATATTGGACAAGAAACAGTAGACAAGGAGCTCATTGCTTCTTAATTTAGGATTTTTCTTATGATTTGCCTATACGTCAACAACTAAGGTCCAGTATTTTGGCTTCGGAAATTACATGAAAACTACGTATGCATAATGCATAAGTTTTCAACACGTCATTATACAGGGAGAGAGACATTGAAGTTAGGTTTTGGAAAATGAAATGGTTTGTTTTCAGGGCCACCGTCCCACCCTTAATTTGTTTGGTTGAAGAAGAATAAGTTAAGGTTAAGGGGCATCCGATGCTTTCTCCTTTGCCTCTTGACAAAATGGAACAGGTTATTCCCTGCCAAGTCCAACTCGTGAATTTGCAATTAGCAAACAGGGTTGAAGCCAATTAGGATTGGTTGCATATTCTTTGGTTATGCAAATGCCCCCTCCCCAAAGCTAGGTGTTATCGATCACAAGTTGCGCAGTGTTTTGTTGCTGTTGGATTAGGAGAGCTTCCTTATTCCTTTACTGCTTGCCTGCCCTATAGGCAAGGCTAGGGGTAAATTCTCAAATGTGATTCTTGAAATAGTAGGAATATATTGAGTTGGAGACAAATAATTTATGATTTATTTTAAAATGAACCACTGATGTGATTATTAAGTAGAACAATTCATCATTCAATAATATCCAATTCAAATCACAAATAGTCCTAAGTTACCGATAAACTTTAACATTTTTTTGAACCTCTACAATCTTTTTCCATCTCCTAGCAATGTCCATGTTCTTTCAATTTATCATAAGCACTTATTATCGACATTGAATAACATTATCAGCTTTGAGTATCATTCACTAGCTTCAAGCAATTTTTAGTAACTTTCAGCATTTTTTAGCAAATTTAAATAACTTTAAATAATTTTCAACAACTTTTAGAACTTTTAGCGCTATTAAACATGTATTGAAAATATTGAATCACATTTTCTTTAACCGTTCAGCAACTTACGACAACTTTAAATAATTTTAAGTAACTTTTAGTAATTTAAGTACTACAAAGTACTTTTGTTAAGTCGGAAAGAACATCTCCAATATTCCAATTCACAAGCTTAGAAGTCTTGACTCTAGTCCCTCCTTTTCACTCCCCCACCTAAGAGTCTCCTGAAGGATTTTGAAGGCTAATATCAACATGTTGCTAATAAAACCCATTCACTTCTCCACTTAAGAGTCTCGTGCAGGATTTTGAAGGCTAATATCAACCTGTTGCTAATAAAAGCCATTCGTTCAATTATCTTGAAATTTTCAAATATCATGTTCAATCTTGATAAAGTTTAGTCCCCTCATTTGGGAGTCTTCTGTCCCATCTTTATCGAGAAGTTTATTTTGTGTTTCTGTAAGTATTATAGTAACTAAAATCTCTTATAATATAATAGCAGAGTAATCATTCAGTATCTGTAACATGTTTGATATTTGAATGCCTGGACTAGAATATAAACAAACTTTTGCATTTTGGATTGTGATTATTTCGTAATTGCTGTATAACTACATGTTTATTATTAGTTGTTTCCTTCTGTTTTTGATTACTTTCTCAACGCCTCCACAAACCTAACCAACGACAAATTGGGAGAATTCTTAAGGGCGCTTTGGGTGATTTGGAACTCTAGGAACCGCTTTATTTTTGGATCCCCAAATTGTTCGCCAGAGAGGCTTGCCACCAGGGCCATTGCATTTATCAGAGGATTCCGCAAAGCCAAGCTGGTACCCTCCTCGTTAACCAAGGCACAGGAAGGGCAGCGGAGGCCGCTAGATTCGGGTTGTTGAAAACTTAACTTTGATGCCGGCAAGCTACACGACTGGGGACGTTGTCTCGCTTTGTTGTGCGGGATTCATTAGGTGACATTGTTTTGGTGGGGTCCAACCAAGTGGATGGGTTCCATGACATGGATGCGGCTAAGGCTGTGGCTTGTCTTTTCGGATTACAGCATGCTCTACAAATGGGTTTCTCCAGCATCATTATCGAGGGCGATAGTCTTTAAGTCATTTCCAAGCTTCGCAACAAGCCTCATACGCATTCTATTTTAGGTTTTTTCATTCATGAGATTCTTCAAACTATTGCTAACTTTTCCTTTTATGCTTGGAGTTGTGTTAAAAGGGGCGGGAAACAAGTTGCCCATGAGGTTGCTCATCTTCAACCTTATGATTCCGTTCATAGGATACGGAACAAGGATATGTCAATGTCCATGATGGACTTGACCTTCGACGATATGTGTACTAACTTGAATGACAATCTTATATAAAATCCCCCTTTTTGCTATTTTTTTTTTTAAAAATAGTTGTTCCAAGTGGTATTTTAAGTTTACCAGTACTAGTAGTAGACTTTCTTTTGTCATTTGTGCTGTGTGCACTTTTATCATTATATCAACGAAATTTAGTTTTGTATATTTTATTTGCCTCTCTATTTCTATGCCTCTCAAAAATTAGTTGCATCAATACCTATAAAAATAAAAATTGCGTCAGTATAATAACTACCCGAAAAGTAAACATGAAGAAGAGAATCAAAAGCACAAAGCGGATCCCACTATTTTCTTGGCAATAAACGAGGTCTGCTGAAAATTGCAGACAATCAAATTCTGTCGGATTCTGGACTTGCCAAACTAAAAAGCCGAAACAGGGTAAGCAGAATCGGTAACTTAGTATCAACCGCCAAAGGGCTTCAAATTTTTTCAACAAACGTCACGCTGGCCCTTTAGAAGCTCAAACCAGTTAACAATAGGAGGAGAAAACAATTGATCGAACACAAACCAGAGCAACTTTTGAATTTGCTTTTTTAAGAATTACTGCTGGGAAATGCAAACCTCATGCATTGATCAAAACACAAAAGAAATACGGAACTACTTTTGTTTCTATGAGCTAGAAATGAGAGTGCTTTTATCGAAATCATATGCTAAACAAATTAATCATATTTTCGGGGAAGTGAACGAAGTATGAATTGGATCGCATAGTTTGATCACTTTATTCACAACCACCTCACTCAGTTGCGCCAGTGAACGATGACTCCTCTTCCATACTCAAAGGATGATAATTTAGATATAACTCCCTTTGAAAGGATACTTATGCTGCCATATCTTACCTCTTTTTTTGAAAAAAAAAAACAAAAAAAACTAAAAACAAAATCATTAACAAATCAAAACTGAGCACAAACTGGTTGAACAAATTCATCAACCAGACGTAGACGACCATATGTATCACACAAGAAGAAATGAAGGGACGATGAAACTTTAATGCTCCATTTGGTCCTTAGAAAATTTGGTAGAAAGAAAAGTTGAAGGAAAAAAATATGAAAGAAAAAAAGGTAGGAAGAAAATAATTTTTTTTCTCGTGTTTGGATTGAGGAAAAAAATATGAGAATTTAGATGAGAAATTTGAATGTTGATGAACTACTTGAATCATGTTGATGTCATCTAAGCAATGTGAGGTTGAAGAGGTTGGGAATTTTCTTCAAACTTTCCTCACAAATTTATGAGGAAAATTTTATCACTTGTTTGTAAAAATTTTTCCACCTAACTTTCCTTTATATTTTTTTCCTTTGCGATTTTCTCTAAACCAAACACAAGAAAAAAAAGTAAATTTCCCAAATTTTTTTCTTTTCATCAAATTTTTTAAGGTCCAAACGGAACCTAAATAATTCAGAGCTCTGCTTATAGATACAAAGATTCAATGCCATTAAGTTCAAATCAGATTCCACTGACCCAAAGAAACCAGTGTTCATCACTGATATGAAATGCAGGAGCAAGAACATCATCAGCATGTATGATAATATGAACAACAATACTTTCACTAACTGTACACGAACTCGAAGCACACAATCGCTTGAGAAAGATGTCAATGCAAATCCCACCTCTATTCAAATCATTCCTATACATAAAAACTCAGTAAGCTGAGCAAAGAGCTAAAGATATAGAATCAACATATTATTCAACAACTCTCTCTTATGTCAAATTCAAAGAAAGCGGGGAAAAAAAAAGAGGGGAAAACCTATCAGCCCCAGTTTACTACCTACTCATATATAATCAGCCGAATAAATCAAACAGCATCCAGGAAAATAAATTAGCAAATCCCAATTTCACTCGCGCCTACAACAAATCTAATCCGAATCCAAATTAACTCCCCAATGATCTGAGCTCCTCCAGTGTTGACTTAATCTGATCCTGAACCAATTCCAATCGCTTGGAGTAAACTTCCAGCTCTAAAATCTGCTGTTTCCTCCACTTCTCATCCATAACTTCCCCATTATTCCCCAAATTCACCCCTGAAAAGTTCAATGGGATTGCATTCATTGCCAATGCCCCAACCCCCTTGATCCCAGCTCCTCCTACTCCATTACCAAGAGCAACCCCATTCACGGCATTATTCATCAACTCCTTGAACACGGGCACCAAACAATTCTTCACTGTCTCCGCTATCAACCCTTGCATAGCCGTACCCACCCCAATATTACTGCTATTATTATTACTGTTGTTGTTGTTGTTGTTGTTGTTGTTATTATTGCTATGAACATTGCCCCCTTCGCTACTACCACTACCCCCCAAATTCACCCTCACAAACTTATCCTCCAATTTCCCAACCCTAGGCCGCTTCCTAGACGACAACTTAGAAGCAGCAATGGTACTCAAATTGGAACCCATCATATCAAAACTAACAGGAGTATTACCTGCCCTGTGATCAGAAGGTGTAGCCGCGTTGTTGAGATTGATGTGGCTGATCGCATAGCTGTTATGCGGAGGTGTTGCGCTAACAACAGAATTAGGGTTAGGGTTTTGATCGTCATCATCCAATTCCACAGCTCCACGGTGATTCACCGGCGTATTACTCCAGATTTTCCTGGAAATCTCAAATGTAGCCTGATCATGAGGACTCTTGAACACAAACTCCTTACCAGAACTCATTTTGCTAAGAACATTCCGGTACTTCTTCTTCAACCTCCTCAATTTCTCCACCAGCTGATTCTTATTGAAATCCAACTGAAGCTTCGACTTAATCTGATCATAGAACGCCGCCGTATCATGGTGATGTCCAGACGTCCCACGGGTCGAAGTATAATCAAGAAACCCTTGGAGAAGCTCGATCTCATCCTCATCGGTCCACAGCCTCTGAAAGAGCCTTCTAGAATCATCGATCGGCTTCTTCTCCGGCGGAACAACCGGCGACACGTCCTGCCGTTTCGGATCAGGAAGGGCGACGGTGACGGAGGAGCTAGGGGCGGCGACGCTGGTCGGAATTGCGACTGTCACCGCCGCCGTAGAATTCGCGTCGCCGTCGTCAGTCTCCGACGAGGACTCAGAATCGCCGGCGACGGCATCGTCATCGTCGGGAACAGCGCCGTTCAAGGGCTCACTGTCGTCGTCGTCATCGTCGAGGTCGTCGTCGTTGTAGACGGGGGGGTGCTCCTCGGAGGCCATTCCACCATCAGAGAGGGAGAGAGGAGAGAGAGAATGAGAAAGATTGGGGGGTGGGGATGGGTTTGGCTTGGTTAGGTTGGCCAGAGAGAGAGAGACAGAGAGGAGACGTGGACTTGGACGGGTGGTTAGGAGGGGAGGGGTTCACGAGGAGTTTGTTTAGGGAGGAGAGAGAAAAATGAGGGAGCCAAGCGAATTGTGGTGAATGGTTATGGCCGATGGGTGAGCGTGAGGTGGGGGACTAATCTATGGATTAGGACCAATTCTAGTATCAGTAGTTGAGAGAGGCCAAATCATTGGTCCTCTAGGATTGGAATAAGGTGTTGGAACGCGAGTCTCACATGAAAAACCATGTGATTTCACGACATGTACAAGTTCATTTCATTGAAATAGTCTTGAGTTTTATTTTCTATTTATTTAAAATTAATTTGTTTTGTCTAAGTTTTTTAAAATAAAAATTAAATGAGCTAGGCTACTACTACGTATGGAATGAATAGAAAAGTGAACTCGAGATCTAGAGCGTATTCGGCAACAGCGTTTTGAGTAGCGTTTAGCGTTTTGACTAAGTCAATACACTCATTAGGTAATTTTTAGTATTCGGTAACGTAGTGTTTTGACTAGCGTTTCAAGTAGCGTTTAGCGTTTTAAGCAGTGTTTCTAAAAAGCTAATAGTATTAACGTTTGGCATTTAAAAGTATCGTTTCATATTTTTTTACCAAAAAATATCCTTACGAAATTTTATATTTGGAAATTATCTATATCCTTTTATGTCAATTCACATTAATCAGCTAACCCAACAGCTAAATTTACCGAACATATTTATTTCAACTGCTCATCTAAACAGCTATCCGCTAATAGCTAAATTAGAAATGCTATTCGCTGCCTGAACCGTATCTGCTACCTGAACCGTTATCCGCTACTTGAACCGCTAATTTTGCCGAACAGGGCCTAATATGCTAAAAAGTTCATCTTGTCAGTTTAAAATCTTACAAGTTATTGTAGTTCTTTCCCATTTGAACTATATAAGCATAGCAATTATGTCAAGAAGAATTTGCCCCCCTCCCCCCACCCCCCATCTTTCACAGTTCACTGCATTTAGCTGTATCAACAAAGTGAACAAAAGAGGGGAATATGCCTTTTATCTCTCTTGATTACTTTCTTCCTTTCATGTCCAATTCATCTTTCCCGTAAAGCAAAAATTTCACCTTTGTGCACATATTCACCATGCCTGTTTCATATATGCAATATGTAATACAGATACATCACATCACACTCACTAAGACCCGGAAAAAAAGACCCTCTAGAGAGAGAGAGAGAGAACAATGGTTCTCTAGGTTTTCACAGCCCTTTCTCGCCCCAACGCTCTTGGGTTTGTGCTGTGCTCATTCAATTATTTGTCATGTATACCCGAAAGAAGAAGAAAAAGCCTCCTGATCTGCCCCGTTTGCTATCTTCTTTCTCGATCTATCCATCTTCTTGTCGTACTCTGCCCTTTGCCTGCTTTGCTGCTTCAAAACCTCTCATTGGAAGTTTTTCCCTCGGTCTTTGTGATTCCCTGCAATTGCCCACTCAAAGCTGCAGATGCTTAGTGCCTTTCACTGTCCAAGTTCGTGAATTTGATGCCAGCCACACCTTGTACTTTTTGGTCGACAAAATTGTCAGAGTTCGGGTGTCTAGGGTTCTGGCCTTGCTGAACCATTGTTATAAGATTGTTGATGATTCTAGCTCAGAGCTCACCTTTGGGGTCAGAGCGTATGGAGCTACCTAGGTCGAAAAATTTGCTTTTGCACGGTCCTCCAGTTATGGACCCCGATTTCGGGAAAGTAAGGGCGGTACCCAGCCCTGTGGATAATGTCAGTGTTCTCTGCCGCTAACTGGATTCCGGTCAGTCCCGAACCTCTCCAGCACAGCTACTCTTATGGACCTCAGGTAAGTCATCTGTTCTTGATGCAGTGGACAGGAGAGGCAGGGATGGGAATGCCCCTCGAGACTTCTAATCAATGAAACAGTGAAAATGGAGAGATTGATAAGAGAAAAGAAGAGCGTGAAACGAGGGAATTTGTTGTATATTCTCTATATCGCTTCTCTTCCTACATAACTGCCTTTTTATAGCAGCTCCAAGATACAACAAATATCTTCAAGATAAAAGCAAGCATGAGCTGGCTAACTACTTGATAACCAATTCGTGTGGACCCCCCTTCAACAACCAATTGTTCAAAATATCTAAAACAAGAAATTATTAGAAAATATATTCCAAAAATGGTTGTGCCTTCTTATCCCTGTATCATACTTCCCCCCTTGAAACAGACTTGTCCTCAAGTCTGCTGTGCAGCACAGAAAGCAGGGTATTGCTCTTCCATTGCTGAAGCATCCTCCCACAAAGCTTCTGACTCAGGTTGACCCTCCCAGAGTATGAGATATTGTACGACGGCTCGATTGTGCCGTTTCACCATCTTCCTATCCAATATAGCAGCAGGTTGCAGAGTGGCAGAAGCAGAAGCTCCCTGCAAGGCTAGAGGAATATGAGGATTAGCAGGTAGTACTCCCTTAAAGGGTTTCAATTGAGAAATATGAAAAGTTGGGTGAATTCTAGCTTCAACTGGTAGTTTGAGTGTGTAGGCCACTTTGCCAATAATAGCTTTAATCTGGAAGGGACCAAAATACTTGTGACTGAGCTTGTCATTCTCTCGTTGCTATACTGATCCCTGCCTGTAAGGTTGAAGCTTCAACCAAACCCAATCACCCACCTTAAATGTCCTGTCACTTCTGTGTTGATCTGCCATAAGCTTCATCCTATGCTGTGCCCTCAATAAGTGAAACTTCAGCAATTGAATCATGCTCTCCCTTCTCAACATTGTTCTTTCCACCAAAGCATTCTTGGTCTCCCCAGGAAGATAAGGTAAACGTATAGGGGGAGGTTGATTATACAAAACCTCAAAGGGAGTAAGCTGTGCAGATGTATGGAAGGTGGTGTTATAATTGATATCAGAGCATCTCCCATCTGGGTGCGAGCTGGCACGTGCAACCCGGAGGATGGTAACGCAACAACAGCCCGGTACATCTTCAATGGAGGATGTTCTTCTTGAGCAACTGGAGAACTCATCCCAAAAAACTAGCCTATTAGGTGAGAGAGCCCATTTGATCTATAAACCCCTCATCAGTTGCCCATACAACCGATGTGGGACAAGTCTCATACCTTGTAATTGGTCCAATCCGTAACATTCGACCCCCTTAAGGGCCAATGTCCTCGTTGGTCACGGCTGGCTTTCCCAAGCCACCACTCCGAGTTCTCGTTGGTCATGGCTACGTTGGCCACGGCTGGCTCTTTCCCAGGCCACCACTCCATGTCCTCGTTGGTCACGGCTGGCTCCCCTAGGCCACCACTCCGAGTTGGCTCTGATACCAAATGATGCAATGGACAGGAGAGGCAGGGATGGGAATGCCCCTCGAGACTTTTGATCAATGGAACAGTGAAAATGGAGAGATTGATAAAAGAAAAGAAGAGCGTGAAATGAGGGAATTTGTCGTATATTCTCTATCCCTTCTCTTCTTACATAACTGCCTTTTTATAGCAGCTCTAAGATACAACAAATATCTTCAAGATAAAAGCAAGCATGAGCCGGCTAACTACTTGATAACCAATTCGTGTGGACCCCCTTTCAACAACCAATTGTTCAAAATATCTAAAACAAGAAATTATTAGAAAATATATTCCAAAAATGGTTGTGCCTTTTTATCCCTGTATCTGTTCTCTAGTTTTTTAATTTACTTGCTGTCTTTTGAGATTGTAAGGCTCTGTTTCTTGTACCTGCAATCTTCGATTCGTGTCTGTGTCAACTGCCTTTGGGTATTTGGACTTTCGTTTGAAACCCAAAATTCTGAAAATTAAGCACGATCTTGCCTTTTTGGGACTGATGTGTATCAAGTGTCCCTTATCCCTGTTGTTGCATTACGTTAGGTATTCCCACTTGAGTAACTGGTGTCTGTTATTGTTGTCACCTGAATTTTTTTGGGATCTGATTATGGTGAGTGGACATAAGGTTTACCCCTTATGGCCCAAGGCCAATCCATTGAACGATCCTTATGGATCATTTCAGCCGAAGTGTCCTTACTGTCTATTGGCATCCCTTTGGGGTCAGTCTTATTATGATCATCTAAAGTTGATGTTTTTAGTATGCATTACCAATGACATTATTTTGTATCCAAGTTTCATTAATATGCACTATTGTGTGGTGTTTTTGCTGCTTTGAGCTAATTCTAGATTATTTAATTTGTAATGTCTGTGAGTGCTCTGTCCATCAGTTGTTCACTGGCTTCTTGTTTGGTCTTGGAATTTGTTATTTTGTCTGTTTAGGACCTGGAGAAGAATCAATGCCATAGGTCTGGCTCCCTTTCTTATCTCCACAAGATACTGGCCCTCATTTGTAGTTTCTCGTTACTTTGTCGTGATTAGTATCGATCAATACTTCCTTTTCTTGAACTGTGTTCGATTGACTGTTGTTATTTGCAGTTTCGTCACTTACATAGTTTCAGGTTTGCTAGGTGTGCTTTGGGGTTGGTGCTCTCGGCAATGGGAGGAATCTGTTTTCTTGATTCTTAAATTATCTCATTCTCACTTTCTTAAGTTATTTCATTTTCCATTCACTAACTATGACATTGCTTGGTATTTTCTCTTTACAAGCACCGAACTAGATCTTAAATTTGTATTAGTTATGGGTCTTTTTGTTAGTAAGAAGCTCATGGCATTTAAGCTTTGCTTAAGTGTTATCCTGATGCATAATTTATTAGCCTACTTTGTCATGATTATATACTTGAATGGGTCTTCGTTTGAATTTGATGCTCAAGCCCCTCTCTGTTTTGGCATTCGGTTGGTTTTTTTGCATTGCTTAATTAGGATTATTTTGTCTTCATGTTTCAGTTTATTAAGTGTGCAATTCCTGCCATGTTTCTGTACTGAACCCTCCTATTTAGTCTTAATGCAATGTGTTACTGAGGAAAATGGGTTTTGCTCGGACATCAAGACCTTATTACATGTCATTAACATGAGACCCAAATGGAGGTTCTCCGTAGAAGTCCATGGACTTTCTCAGCTTTCAATTAAAGGTTTTGTTATGTTGAATTCCAACTTTTGGTTTCAGCTCATGGTGAGAGAGATGGAGCTTCATTTCTTGTTCTCCAAGGCCACTTTGCTAAACAACCCATTTGGGGTTCAGACTTCTTTTGTTGATGATGTCATTATTGGAATTTTGTTTATTATTAAGTGGGGCACCATTTGTGTCTCCTCTACAGGAGGACTAATGTTGTGAGATCTTAGGCACAATGCTTTCAAGAGAGGTGTCTGCTGCTTTTTGGTTTGCAATCTCAAATGCAATTTCACGTCAAGGTGCTGCCTGGTTTGATCCTGTTCGTATTGGTCTTGGACAACTCTTTTGTGATAACTTATCTTTAATTGTTGCTGATTGTAATAATCTATTTTTATGGATTTTTTTGAGTGAACTATTCAAGTATCTATTAAGGGGGAATGTGGGAATTTTTTTCGGGAGTTTCCCGTGGCCCAGCCTCTTATGGCTTCAGAATGACCAATCTTGATCCCAACCAGTGGCGAAGCCAGAAATTTTTGAGAGGGGGGTCGGAAATATAGATGCATGTTTGTCCTAGAATTGAAGTTAAACCCATAAATTAACTAAATTTGTAATAAAAATTGCAAATAAACTCACAAATTAAACAAGAAAAATGAATTAAGCATTTCGACTTAGACTTGAAATTAAATCCACAAATTTAAAAAATTTAGAATAAAAATTGGCAAATAAACTCACAAATTAAACAAGAAAAGTAAATTCGGCATTTTAACCTAGAATTGAGTTTGTGCTTGAAAAAATGTTGAAAATTAAAAAAATTAAAAAATAAATAAGCATTTCAACTTAGAATTGAAATTAAACCCAAAAATTAAATAAAATTATTAGTGAAATTGGCAATCAAACTCATAAATTAAACAAGAAAAGTAAGTTTAAGCATTTTAACCTACAATTGAGTTTGTGATTCGAAAAAATGTTGAAAATTTAAAAAGTGAAGGGCTAAAGAAAAGAATTGAAACCACAACCTGTTAGTAAAGGAAGAGCACATGTGCACCAAGAAACCACTGAGCCATACACACTTTATTGTAGCAAATTGCATTATGTTTTATTTATACTAATTTTACAGTTTTTTTTTGGGGCCACATATTTTTTTCTTTTTTTTTGAGAGGGGGGTCAATTGACCCCACTGACCCCACCTTGTATCCGCCACTGATCCCAACATATTTCTATCACAACGTTTAATGGTTGCAACTTGTTAATTGTGGAAGTTATTAGATGTAATGTGCTAGGAGTTAAGAAAAACTCCGTGTTTGTAATTGAGGTGAAGCACCTCCAGTTTCTTTCTTCTACTTTGGAAAAAATCATTTTCATGACTGTTGGCATACATTTTCGTTCAAGCCATTACGATCTAATGACGTACTTGTATCTCCTTAATAGAACAACTTTGTTGGTGAGTAGAAGAGAGTTTAATTACTCACTTCCGAAGACCAATTTGATGCTCGATTCTCTGGATCAAAAGGCAAATTGTCAGACACATTTCCTTCCTAATTGTGCTATATTATGAAAGTAGTATGTTGGAATGTTCAAGGAGCTAAGCAATCGCAACTAAGACTTGAGGTAAGATTTATCAATCGCACTACTAGACCTGATGTCTTAATTTTGCTTGAAACTATGGTTAATGAACATAATGCGGACTTGATGATTAGAAATTTGGGTTTCTCTCACTATGAGTCAATTCCCACTGAGAATCATTGTGGTGGGATTTGGAACCCCGTTAATATTGATATGACAATCATTGCAAAAGACAATTGAGTTATTCATTGTCATGTTGTGGATAATACTAATAGTCAGCGATTGATATTGACAACAATTTATGCTCCTGCTCAGAATAGAGATAAAGATGCCTTTTGGCATCATCTCAAGCAACTCAATGAGTATGTTAACCTACCATGGTGCATTTTAATGAATTGCTCCAGTCATCAGATAGGGTTGGAGGAGCTACTATGACAATTGCTAGAACACAGCGTCTTAATGATTTTTTGGATCACACCAGAAGTATTGATGCCCATGTCCAAGGAAGGGTATTTACTTGGAAAAAATTTTTGCGAGGGCAACTTGTTTATGAACAACTGGATAGAGTGATCTTTAGGAAGGATTGTACACAATTATTCCCTAATTATCTAGTAACTAATGGTCCATTTACGTGTTCTGATCATGCCTTTGTCTTGCTCAATACAGAGCCAGCACATCCACCTAGCGGACCACTAATGTTAAATATCAGCATTCATGGGCACAATATCAGCAAACACATAATGTAGTCAAGAAAAATTAGCGATTAAGAGTTCAAGGTACTCCAATGTATCATGTAGTTCAAAAGCTTAAAAAAATTAAATTGGACCTTAAATCGTGGAGTAAGATTACCTTTGGTAATTTTAAAAGTAAACTTGAAAGAAATGCTGAGAAGCTACTTCTAGTTGAAACAAAATTGGTGCAGGATCCAAATAATGCCTGATTGAACAACTGGCATCATAGACTTATCAAGCAAAGAGAAAAGATGCATTTGTTCAATCAAAAATATTGGGAAAAAATGGCAAGAAAAGATTGGCTTGTCAATGGCGATAGGAACTCTCGCATTTTTCATCAGACGATGAAGGCAAGAAAGACTAGAAGCAAAATTATGAAACTCAAAGATACTTCGGGTGTATGGGTTGATGGGTCTTCCCAGATTGAAAGTATGTTTGTCAATGATTTTACGGCTAGATTTAAATCAGCCCAAGCAAGTACCTCTAGTGTACAACTTCATATGTTTAACTCAGTCACAGTAATGACAATGAAAAATTATTAAAACCTATCCAAGATTCGAAAATTAAAGAAGTTATTTTTCAAAGGGACAAATGTAAAGCTCCAGGACCTGATAATTTTGGAGCTGCTGTTTTTCAAAATCATTGGCATATTGTCAAAGATGAAGTTTGTCATGCAATAAGATCTTTTTTTGAGGGTAAGCTCCTCAAACAGGTTAATCATATGCTTATTGCATTAATTTCTAAAGTTAATAATCCAACAATGACCAATCAGTTCCAACCTATAAGTTTTTGCAAATCCATTTATAAGATTATTTCAAAAATTTTAGCTAATAGGATGAGGCCGATTTTGCAAAATATAATTGACCCTGTCCAAAGTGCTCTTGTGCCGAAACGTTCCATTCACGATAATATTTTGCTTACACATAAGGTCATGAATAATTCAGAAATATGAAGGGTAAGAAAACCTCGGTAGCGCTCAAACTGGATATGGAGAAGGCTTATGACAGACTAGAATGGCAATTCTTATTCGATGTATTGCATAAATTAGGATTTCATCCCAAATGGATTGAATTGATTAAAGCATGCATTTCGACAGTCTCCTGCTCTGTGATTGTGAATGATAATGTATGTGGTTTCGTTATACCGATCAGAGGCTTCCGACAAGGGGATCCTCTTTCCCCATATCTTTTTATTATCTGCAAGGAGGTTCTAACTAGGACTTTACATAAGGCAATATGTGGAAAGAAATGTGAAATTGGTGTCAAGATTTCTCTTAGAGCATCCAAAATTTCATGTTTACTTTTTGCCGATGATAGTCTCCTTTTTTGTAGAAGTAATCTTGAATCTTGTCCTGAGTTAAGCTCTGCACTGAGTAATTTCTGCCAAAATTCTGGACAACTCATTAATTTTCCTAAATCGTCATTAACATTTTCTAGTAATGCATCAGCCCATGACAAGCAAATCGTGTCATCCATTTTTAACATAGTGCACCAAGATGACCTTGGAAAGTATCTTAGATGCCCAGTTTTTTAGGGTAGACCAAAAATAGAGACCTTTTCAGAATTAGTTAACAGAACAACGGACAAATTGCAAACGTGGAAAACACGACATGTCTCTAAAGCGGGGAGATTTGCACTAATTCAAGCCGACATAGAATACGATGCAATGCTTTCATTTGCGCAAAGAAACAAATCGACATATTGATAAAATTAGTTGAGAGTTTTTCTGGAAAAAGTCTCATAAAAAAGAAGGACTATTTATGGTATCCTGACCGAAAAAGGCAGGAGGACTTGGCCTTAGAAAAATGGAAACAGTTAGTAGTGCGTTTTCAAGTAAACTAACTTGGAAATTATTCTATGATCAGAGCTTTTGGGTGGAACAAATGCAAGCAAAGTACCAACTTGATGAAAATTTTTTTGTTGTGGAACCCGGAAAAATGGACTCTTGGGTATAGAAGTGTATACTTAAGAATCGACATCAATTTCGAAATGACGTGAGGTGGAAAGTTAGCAATGGGACAAATATTAATTTCTGGCTTGATAATTGGTGTATTGATGAAAGTTTGGCTAATTTGCTTAAGGTGACGGATCATTCCCTCATCGATACGTCCCTTAAGGTATTTCAATTTATTGCAAGATGTAAAGAATGGGATATTGCAAGACTTCGCTCTTTCGCGGATCCAATCCACCTGTGGTTAATTCTTGCAACTCCAATTCCTGCTCATTCATTTCCTGACTCTATATGTTGGGGTTTATCTGAAAATGGAGAATTTTTCACTAAGACAGTGACTTGGGTAGCACATAGATTGAACCCTGTTAATCCGTCTGTTTGGGAGTACAGTTGGATTTGAAAATTAGATATTATGCCAAAGCTAAAAGTTTTTCTTTGGCAACTTTGTCATATTGCACTACCTACAAGAGGAACTCTGTCTAAAAGATGTATGAATATTGATTCCCTTTGTCTTTTTTGTCAAGCTGAGATTGAAGATGCGGATCATCTGTTTTTACATTGCAATATTGCACAAGAGTGTTGAAGATTAGCATGTTCTCATAGACGGATTAATACAAATCTCATGTTTAGCCGACAGCTTACAGTTTTGCAAATGCTTTCTACTGCCAGAACTGCAAGCCCTACTGTCAAATTAAGTAGAGTAGTTGCACTATTATGGAGTATATGGAAAACAAGGAATAGTATGGTTTTTCATAATGAAACACCTAACCCAGGAATCACTTTAATAAAAGTCAAAAAAGCTAGCGCCGAATGGAGTATTAGGCATAGGATCACACAAATATTTCATCCACCAAATCCAAATCTTCCAGCCTTCAGCCGTAAGAAGACTCATTGGGTAGCTTGGAGGAAGCCACAAGGCGAGTTTATCAAAATAAACTTTGATGGACCAAATCAACACAAAGTGCAACAAGAGGTTTTATCATTCGCAATTAGGAAGAGAAGTTTATCCAAGTATTGTCATTCAAATTGGAAGCATCATCAGTGTTGGTAGCGAAAGCAACAGCTATGCGAAATGGGATCAAAATAGTAGTACAAGCAGGATTTACTAATATCCAAATAGAGGGGGACAACAAAATTCTCATTTAAGCAGCTCATGGTCAAATTCAACCGCCATGGGAGATTGAAGTGCGTATACAAGACATTCTCGCTTAAATTCAATTATGCAAGAAGGTTTTTATCCATCATATTTTCACACAAGGGATTTTCGCAACTGACTGGTTAGTAAAGTTTGGTCATTCTTTACATTCTACGGTTGTGTGGAATGTGATCCCGCATAGGGACCTTCTTTCTATCTTTTATGATGATAATCTAGGAAGAACTCTTGAAAGAAGAGCTGCCTAGATGTGTTACTTACCTTTCTTACAAAAAAAAAAAAAAAAAGAATACAGATACAAAAGTATTATTATTAAAGGGCATTTATGAGAATATCTTACTACGTTTTTGGAAAATTATTATGAAAATTTATTAACACGATCATAAAAATTGTCACAAAACAGAATTCTTGACATTCATCAATAGAAACAATTACAAGAATGGCCCGCATTCAACAGGAAATGTAAGACAACATGGACATTAAGCCCCCTAGCTAAGAAGAACCTCACACATTGAAGCATAGTAAGCTGTTTTATCTAGTAAAATTAATATGCATGGAAATGTAAACGAAACCTATTTTTCTATAATCATAAAGATTTTATTTTTAAAAAATATTGAAAAGGTTTTTGTCAAAAATTGTTTGCACAAAAATTATTTTTTAAAAAAGGTAGATCAAGCTGTAAGGCAGGACCGGCATTGCTAGCTGGCAAGGCCCTTACGCAGTAAGAAAGAAACCTAAGGGGCATCAAATTTCTTCTGATACCAAAGTACCTTTGTTTCGAAGACTCATTCACACCTAAGAACTAGTAAAGGAGTATAATAATAAGAAATATTGGCTTAAATACTCGAAACTATTTGTATTGAAAAGTGAAGCACCAAATGCAAAACGTAATTCCACGCACCACAGATACGCAAAGAAGTATCAGTCCCGGATATGATGACATCTAGGGAGTCGATAAAAAATAGCCAGCAAGAACCTGTAGTCCATTGAGGGAGGTGAAGGAGCCCAATTGCCTAAGGAAACAAATCAAATTGAAGGACTGAAGACTAACATGGCTTCCATGCCGTTAAAACGTTCTTCGACTTACACATTTTAACACGTTTTCCTAAACAGGAATATGCCATACCAATACAAAACAAACAACTCCTCTCAGTGTGGGTCCCACTTTCGCGGGGATGCCATACCAATACCATGGCCTCAAAGATAACCTAGATTGTAAGTATATGACACACTGATACAACAGATTACAACACAAGCCCGCTCCGCCCAACCTTGCACTTTAATCAATGGAACACTGTTCAGCTCCTTGTCAACTCTGACGCAACCCAAAAACAATGGCGATGTCACCAAATGCTGCATTTCATGACCCTGGAATGTCCGAAATGTCAAGAAACAGCTTTCCCTTGCTTCAAAGGCTGTCTGAAAGGTCAAGAGACAGTCTGGGCCTTCTACGCCTTGATCAACCGGCCTGACCAGCTTCCGGAGGTGACGTCCCTCAATGTCTGAATTGGCAATTAATTCCCAGTGTCTGGCCTGTTCACCCACTTCACCGGTGGTGATGGAAGTTGACTCCTCCCATTCTGCCCAGAATTGTACTGTGGATTAAGCATTGGCCCTGGGGAGGTTTGCATCCTTGGCCCCATTGGTGCTATCTGTCTGTTGCCACTGCCTTCCAATCTCAAATTTGACATAGATGGTCCCAAATCCCGGTAATCTTCTCGGTGTCTTGATCTGTCTTCAGTCATGACATTGTGTCTGCTCCCATGCATCTCGTAGGGTAATCTAGAAGCATTGGGTATGGTTCGTGGCATGTTGTGATGCCTATAATAGTAATTCATGTCATCATAGTAGCCTCTTCCGTATCCAGCAGGTCCAGCGGGTCTAGCAGGCCTTGGCCTATGAAACACATAGTTGCCTGGATGATCCCGATGTGGCATATGTTCTAAATATCCAGGGGATGAATCACTATGTCTGATATTTAATGCGTTTTTAACAAGACGCTGAGCAGCTTGACCCAATTGAGGCCCACGCATTACCCCTGGTACTTGTGGCCTGAAATTGAAGAGCAACTACGTAAAAGAAAGGACGGAAAGGAGGGTCCGTGATTGGAAATGATTCCTTTAACAGAACACCATAGTTCAATCCCCCGTGCGTCACACAAAGAGACAGAAACGGGGACAGCAGGAGCACAAGAGTCAGAAAAAGAGGAGGAAAATCCAGTTACTAAAAACATAATGACCATGGGAAAAAAAAAAAGACAGCCAACTGGTTGATGCAATATTAGCACAGTGACACACCTCAGAACCGTGTACGGTAATTCAATTTTGCATGTTATACTTCACACAGCAATCTTAAAGAAATCCCAGTCATCCATACGTTATTTTCATGGATAGCTGAAAACCTTGAAATGATAAAAGCAACCTTTATGAATCCATGTGGCTACACCTTTCACCGGTCCATTCATTTCTGGTGTGAATGCCAAAATGTGAATAAGGGCATGGCCACAAGTACAGAACTATTAGGCAATACATATTGCGGAGGAAGATGGGACAAGGCCGTGAAACACATCAACCGCCACACCGGTCACAACCTTGATTCGCTGATGCATTTATTATGGATGACAAGATAATTTCTAGTCGTAATCAATAGATATTGACTTCAATTTAAAACTCTAAAACCAGCAGGGAAGAACACTTCAAGTGTGTACAACAACGAATAAGCAAGGTCATGGCACGCAACCAGGCACGTATACTTGAAATTTGTGGCCGACAGCAGGTTTAGCAGGAGTCAAGACTCAGAATTCACAAGCACAAACATTACAATTGAGAAGGCATGGTGAACCCTTATGATTCAAAACAATTACAAAGATAAACCGCGCCAAGCTCATAATACCTCATGACTTCTGTCTCATCACCACCACAAAACCCGAGTCACACAGTACATGGGAGAAAGAAGATGAATGGGAGGCCAAATACCACGACCAAAATGTGCCACCAAGTACAAGCAATCTAAGTCACTCATGTAACTGAATTCAAGCCAACCAATATTCCTTAGCGGGTAAGCGAGGTAAGTGCCAAGTTACTTTCCTATTCTCTGTCACTCCTTATGTTTCACTTATTTCTCCTTCACTATCACATAAGTCGTATTATATGACTTGGAAGTCTTCGGTTGGTAAATTTCAGGGAGGCATAAGACAATTGATTTATGGCACCTATTAAGGTAAGCAAATCTTAAAATATAGATCACATTATGATTAGGACAGTAATATTTTAGTTACATTAGGATGCTGGGATATTTTCCCTATCTTAATAGCTCGTTTTGGCCTTTTAGGCTATACGGACCACTTTGTTGCTGTGTCATTTTAAGTGTTGATAATATATAACATTGATTTGTTGAACTTTGGAGTGGTTCTCCATCATCCTTCCACGCTGACAGGATTCTAGACATCCCATCTCATGTCTTTAGCAAATACGCAAACGTGAACCTCCGCTAGTCACCAAAAAGAAATATATACTGTGTTGCGCTTACAACAGATAAAGACTGATACCGTTCACGTGCGAATTGCCGCCTGTTGCCGTTGTCTTCATGCCATAATGGAGGAAAAGGTTTCACATCAGAATATTGTATCTCCTGTAATTAACCAAGTACAAGAAGATTCAGATTTCCAGACCCAATTTAGACCATCAAAATGCAAATTTACTAGGTCATATGACCTCAATTCTAAAACAATGAATGTTTTCACTCTTGCATTTATGCATGTTGACAGACTTCACTGTGTGTGATGTACCAAGATAACCTCATGTTAATAGAGCAAGCGAAGGTGATAATCCCCAACTGCCTAATAGTATATTAGTATGTGAAGTTAAAAACAAACTTACACAAACAATAGGGCAATGAAGGGGGGGGGGGACTAACATCCTTCACACATGGCATTAACATGTTTTTTATGGATGTCACAGGGCAGAAAAATGCCATGTACCTTCGCTGGCATGATTACCCCTCTAGGGGGTTTTGGAATGTGTTTATGAGGCAGGGGATTCAAGTACGTTATGTTTCTGCAGAACACTTGAAGTAAGCCCAAGATAGCCAAAAGAATACTCTCGCAACAATAATAGCAGTCAAGACTTACAGAGCTTGGTTATTGAGAATATCTGGTAGTCCTACAACTGGGGAGGGGACCACTGGCCTCCACCCATTCCTCTCAGACAGCCACAGAAATCCATTCACTCCACCGCTATATAAAGTTAAAAGGAAAAAAGGGGGACATTAGAAATTACTAGAACCACAACAACCTCGACCACCAACATAGTCCAAACTAATTCACAAATCGAACTCTAATAATCAGAACTGACCTAGCATTGAAGTCAATTGGCCACCCATATCTTTGATCCGGTGGGCACTGATAGTAGAACTTGTAATACGACATAACTTGCAACGCCAAAGGATGAGCAGGATGGACATACAAAAGATCAAGCATCACACGGTTCCGACACTGCTCTTCTACCTGCACCCATGCGCTTCTCCATCAAGGCACTATCAGGGGAACAGTTTACTGAAGCTCTTAGAACTAAATATGACAGCATGAAAGGAATGTTGAACAGATAATGGAGCTTTCAGAATCCCAACGACCACAATTCACAAGGTAGATGAGAACACTAAAATGGGATATGAAGTATAATGCAGAAAAATTAGAGTCATATCACCAAAAATAGAACTTACTACTACAAGAAAAAAGGAATACAACATGACCCAATCAGTCTACATTTGGGAGGAGGGAAGCAAGAGAACGATCCTTGCAATTCCCCACCCTATCCCTACTTGGCTACATCTCATCCCAAACCAATGGGCTCCTTGTATAAGACAGCCCTCATCATTTGTCATCCAGACTAACAGATTGAAATGCTCCAGTGGGGCAAATTTCTTGCCCCTTCCACACCAGAAGATACCTCTCCGTCAACAACACTTTTCTCTCCATCCTTGATGTCCCCCAGTTAGATTTCAGTCTTGGTAATCTTCACTTTTCTGGAAGGTCAAACACTTAGGTTGCAATCACAGCAGCCCGTGAAGAAGACCCCTAGGCACTATATCGATTGTTATTACGTAGAAAACTTATTAGTGGGACTGTTTTGAAAGTGAGGCTGCACCAGCTTGGTAAGATATAAAGATTAATCTGTATTACAGCATCTGTCTAAGGCCACCAAAATGCTTTCAAGAAACTGCTAAAAGAGTATTCCACGTCAACCACACAAAAAGCCTACAATCAGATCTCATGCAGCAATCGTCCCTAGAAACAACTTACAAAGATAAAGATTTTCTCTGAGTGGGCCTTTCAACAGAGCTTATACAGTGCTCAATTCAATGGATCAGACATCATTTAACAACTTCTCTCTCCAATATAAGTCTCTGCTAGATCTGAATTCTAGCACATAGATCGTTCAAGTCATGTTAGAGTTGATGGAAGATCCAAATCAAATCATCTTTTTGCGTAACTTCAGGTCTGGATCATGTTTAATCTGTTGCCTTGGTCTAAAGTTGTAACAAAATTTTGACCGATAAAAGTTAGGAAAATTTCAAGTCAGTTCAGTTAGGATCAAAACAAAATTGGCTAGCCTAATGTTGAGTCCCATTTGCAGAGTCAGTGGATCAGATGATCACATTGACACATTCTCAAATCTCATTTGAGGGGGAATATTCCAAATGCAACTGCTGTACTATAAGAAATTTTCGTAAAACCACAATTACGGTCTCCGTGAAGCAATGGATCCTGACTTGCAATTTTTTTCAAAACAGCAACACAATTAGGTACCCAGAGCCATCTCTATTGGATATTAACAGCCTCACAAAGAATGGTCCACCCACAGCTGCAAAGGCTGTTACCATCTTGCAGTTCAGCACTTACGTATCCTTTACAAAAATGCGTGAGCTTATGCCAACAACCGAGACAAAACAAACCACAATAAAAGAAAATGAAAGAAAGGAAGAAAGAAGTCTTTCTCAAAAGCGGGGGGTGTGAAGATGAACACCCATAAAATACTGTCTAAGATGTCTCCATTTCCAGATCACTACCAAATCATATTTTATTTAACCAATGATTATAGGTGATACTGTCACTTCTTTTCTCATTGAGCTACTTTTTGACATGTGTAGTTTGAAAATATTTTCATCACTGTAACTTTTTCAGACGACATTTGGACTATCAGAAACAGCCCATTGGCTTTGTTAGGGGTAAGGTTGTGGACACATGCACATACGGACCCAGACCAAGTAGGCTGGGGCAATGCTTCTTAGGGCCTTGACCATATCATGAGACCTGAAGCGATTCAACCTCCCCCCCCCCCCCCAAAGTACCATTGAAGATATCCAAATCTACAAACACAAATAATTATTGGTTGTGATTCACAGACATGGTAAGTTCTAAGGCCAGCGCAAAAAAAACAGAAAAGCAAAAAGGGGGAAACAAAGAGGATCCAAGAAGAATAGAAAATAATACAATAGCTCATTTAAACAACAAAGAGGAAGTTGCCCAAAGCATGACTACAAATAGTGGTACGCAAAGAAGAAGTCATGCATTTGTGAATGGTAATCTGGGTAACAAAGCTATATTTGGAAATAAGAATGCAAACATGACATCTTCATCTCTTTCTGCAAACACTAAACCAAGGTGTACAACATCTGGCAGCTAAGATGGTCAGAAAATCAACTTTGATTGAAATATCAGAGGAAATTCATTCACAACTGAATATTTAGGAGAAATACACTCTCCGATCGTAAGCTTACAATACCATCAAGGGCCGAGGCAACTATGACGCATACCGAAACTAATCCCTGTCAGATCATCCACATCAATCCAGAAGTACCAGAAACTAATCCCTGTCTGCTCATCTAGATCAATGTCGAAGTACCGTCAAAGATGAAAACACATATCACAGGATTTCCAGCAAACACAAAGATAGCTATCTGTTGCCAAACAATGAAAAGATCATGAAATAACTAGAGAACAAGCAAGAAACAGAGGAGCCCGGCAACTAACCGTCAAAGTATCCTCAAGTTTCTTTGTGGCCGCAAGCAATTTTTTCTCATTAATAAATGGCAATTTTGCAACACCCTAATCAAAAATTGGTTACAATGAAACAAACAATTTGTTAGTCTACAGGGAAGAGCTAAGAGGGAAAAGAAGAGAAACATTATAAATTGTGGATTCCATATACCTGCCAAGCAAAGCGTTTACCATTCATATCAATCTCAAAATCTGAAAATAAGAAACATGAGTGGATGATAAAAAAGGCCGATATGTTCTACTATGGGACAACAAAGCCAAAAATTACCATCTGGATAGAATTCAAGGAGGGGTGATGACTTTTCTGTCATCAACTTCCTATACATCTCAGGCAATGCATCGGAACTGTATCACAGTAAAGTATTCTATTATCAAACAGGTAAGGCAAGGATGATCAGAGACCATACGCTATCCCTTTTTTCTTTTGGCTGGGGAGGGGGGGGCAAAACCTGGCAGCAGGAAGTGTTCCCAAAAGTTGATCAAAAGGCTTAAAAGGCTCTCCCAAGAAAAAGGTGATTTCCAGATCAGTTAAATCTTTCAGATCAGAAGCAAATGGAGCATAATGGTATGGGTAAAACCTGAAATAATAACAATAGACACATTAAACATCCTTATCAAAAAAATAATAATAATAGATACATTAAACACAGGACAGTCCAAAATTCCAAAAAAAAAAAAAGGAAATCAAAAGGGGCAAAAGCAAGGGAAGCCATATTGTTTTATAGTCACATACAATAATGATAAGATAAATAATCAAAAACATTTCATCAGAATTACCACTGCCATGAGCAAACACCCTGGTGGTAATAACGACAAACCCAGCACAAACCTTCTACATAATTCAAAACCTGCACAAGCATTTGATAGTAAGACAAAAAGACACCAGATAAAGGCATAAAGCTAATCTTGCTCATACGAAGTCCTATACTCCAATACTTGACTCGTGATTTAAATGCAAACTACGCCAAGCTAAGCCGCAGCCCGCAGACTTAACTGAATCAAAAGCCCAATCAAGAGAATACGCCATAAAGAGATGTTGTTCGAGAAATACTATGCAGGACGATGCAGCCACACCCAAAACCCACCAGATGATCGTTTGACCACACTACATGACCCATGATCTAAGAACCAAAATGAGCCTCAATCTAGAATCTAGTCATCAGAAGAAGAAAGTACAGAAAAACTTCAAATGAACATTCCGTTAGGAATAGTTAACATGGCAAAAATCAACTATGGTAATCCAACCCAACCCAGCCCCAATCTTAGAAACAGAACCTCATAATAGTGCCATCTGATATAGGAGCACATCACCTGGAGGTCCTGTACTTGGGTACACTTGTCCAACATAGACAGCTTTCTAATTGTCGATGGCAATTTCACCCCAGTTTAGTGGATCATTAACCTATTTTAGCAATTCATGATATATTTTATTATCTACATTTACTTGTGGTAGGCCCTGTTCATATTTATACTCATAGTAGGGTTGCAAAGTCAATACTTCCATGTTTAAGTACCAAAAGCTTGGCAAATGTTTTTGACAAATTCACACCGCCTACAACCACCACATATTCTGCAATGGCCATATTAATACAAATTCCGTGATACCACATCCATTACCACAATTGCCAAACGAAACCACATTATGAATCCTTCCTACTACTATACCAACGAAACCAAAAAAAGTAAAATCATTACACTCACATAAGTGCAATCTTCAATCCAATTCACCAATGAAATGGATAATGGTCTCAGACCCTCAACAGTCTCCTAGTTCTTGTAAATTGCAACAACTGAGGAAAAAGACTAGGGTTCACCCTAATCATCTGCTCATGATGCTCCTCCCAAACGAACATCATAAGCCATGTATTGGGAAATAAGTCAGTCGGGTCGAGTTTGTGTCGAACTTTAACATGTTGAAAATTTCTCTACGTGAACCTAACCTGTTTATTAAACAGGTGGGAAAACCTTGACCTATAACCAATTAATTTTTAAACGGGTTGACCTGATTTTGATCCGTTTAACCCATTTAAGAGAAACGAGTCATGTTCGGGTGACCTGCTTACCCATTTACATTTTCAACTAATACGTAATTATGTAGCATTAAAATTAAATTCACATACCATATCAGGCAGTTAGTATCTAAAGATCTAAGGCTTCCTGATTCATCATAATTCACATTTTTATATTTATTTTTAATTTTTGTGTCCTTAGTTATCAAATGAAAGGGTAAACAGACAAATGATAAACGGTTAATTAAACGGGTTAAATAAGTATTTTCATGCCGAAAATTTCGACGGTGAACCCAACTCATTCAATTAAATGAGTCAAATATGTCAACCCATTTAATTAAACGAGTTGAAAATATGTACCCAAACCAAGTTAACTTCATGTCGGATCAGCTTTGCCCGCCTGTAAATGTATCTGAGATTCACAAAAATCTCTAAAAGGCTACAACCACAATGATCCTCAAGCAAATACATACCAACTTCCATATAGATAGGGCAATCTAGCATTTTATTACACACCAGATGAATTCCACACTAGGTCCTTTTTGCACATGAAGCACCAGTTATGTGATAGCTATACTACATTACTACTCTCATTGCAAATATGTTGCTAGAATTTTTTGTTTCACCTACAATCCCCTTTTTTGCCTACTTACTTGATTATCAAAGATGAATATGAATACTTGACCCTTCATTTCAGAAAAACAAAATTCAGCTGCAACCCCCCCCCCCCCCCCCCCAAAAAAAAAAACAGAAAAAAAACCTAAGAAACTGACCAGTAAGGTGCTGAATGCTTCAGCATGCCCCAGCTAAGATGAACATTGCATAACACAAAAGGATGATTATGAACCAAATTCCTAGAGAAAGCGTAACTTCAGTAACCTTATCAGAATCTCCTACGAACATTTCTTGCACCAACCATATCTATTATTTTCTAAGATCTAGTATGGTGGTCACATGGAAATCAATCAACCTGACTAGACATCCGTCTTCTTTAACTACTCGATTTAAGAAATACGCATCTAAATCTAAGACACATGACATTATCCCCTGAGAAAACAACTGGACATATGCACCCATGACAACATGAAATGGCCGAGTATTGAAATTGATAGTACTAACCACGTCTTTTCTAATTTTATCAATCTCCTCAAGACTTGATGCACCAAACTTCTCAGTATAGTACCTTCCTTTGTACCCAGGTTCCCCTAATTTGATCTGGAGAAGAGTGCAAAATTAGTCAACAATTGAATGTAATAGTTAAAAAGAATGAAACTCATAAGACTGTGAATAATAGTTAGAAATAATTAAATTAGGTTTCTGTAATCTCACAGGGAAGGCAAACAATCAAAGGCTCGTATGGCCCCGGGTTTTTTTTTTTGGGGGGGGGGGATAAGGAATAAAACAGGTTTTGATATGCAGACAAAACTCAAAAAAGAAAACACCCTCCAATATTTACAAAAATATCTAATTATCATGCATCCAATAACTCAAAAATAATTAAGATAAATAAATTCAGTTCATTCATAGATCAACTTCTTTCTCAGAAAGAAGCAGGGGGAAAGCAACAAAACCTGATAAATTCCCCCTCCCCTACCCCCCCCCCCAAAAAAAAAAACTCTTTTTCCTCCTAATGAATGCAGCTCTCTAGTAATAAAAATAATTGCTACAACCAGCCAAAGCAAGGAAAGACGAAGAAATGAAAATTTAAGCATTCAACTTCCCACTTCCTCTTTTTCTAAGAATGAACGCAATCAAGAATCCTAAAAATAGAAGCGAATAGCAGAAGACAACCCGCCAGATAGATATGACAAAATCCGAAAAAGGGACCTAATAGTGCTTCTGATACAACATAAAAGAGAAAATATCTGTTCTTTCAGATCCCAGACTGTTAGCCAAAATAATCCGTAGCTTACAATGATACATGCAAACTATGCTTCACCTGCAAGAGATAGTTAATTGATTCCCAATTCCTAACAAGTATATCAATGTCAGGTACACATGCTATCATGTGCCACAAAGGTCAAAGAAAGGTAATCATGCCAAACCTTGTCCTCCACTGGGGGCCGCGGGGGAGGCTGTGTTTCTTCAGGGGAATCTCTTGATTCTCTTCTCGCCCTGTTCTTCAACTCCTCGGTATTTTCAATTATCTGGGAATCAACAGAAATTTCAAAGCAGCATATTAGAACAACACTGAGAGAATAGGTGGACTAAAGCAATGCCATAACCAATAAAAATCATTAAGACGGAGGGAGGGTGGGAGGGAGAGAATACAAGAAGTACTAATATGTAACACTTGCATAACCCTTTAGGAATTTGACATTGACGTAACCACAGCATAATGTAGTATTTGAGCATCAAATAGCTAGATTTGTATCAGGTAATTCAGAGACACGACATAAAACAGGAGTTCATTTCAGATAATTTATGAGCAAAGTAGCAGACTGACTTCTGTCCTTTGCCATATTCCACTGTTACTTTTGTCCTTTGCAATCTTCCAATAACTAAACAGAATCATAGCATATGAAATGAGATTTTCGAGTTCCTAGCAGCAATTTCGATGCTTGGTAAACCATTTGACGTAATATTGGAAGGTTTGACCTAGTCAAAGGGTCCAAGTGAATGCATTTTAATATTTGAACCAACCACAATCATGAAACCAAATTAATTGACAAGAAATGGGCTCTATCCACCACATTGCCTAACTTTGGCATCACACTATTCATGACACTCTTCTCTTCATTCAAGAAAAAGGGATTGGTGAACCTGCTGTATGCGGGCTCGTTTCTTGAAGATCTGATCTTCATGAACAGCAACTGATTGAACAAAATGCTCCACTCGATCCAGAAAGACCTAGGTACAAAATTTTGAAAGGAAAAAAATGACTAAGAATAAGTCACTCAAGAGAAGACAAAGGGACTCTTAGAGCCTTAATGTGTAATCAGAATGTTTCACACTGCAATTCAGTATGACATCTACAAACATATGAATAAAGCACTAAAAATGAAACTAGCGTGGTCAGAGCTTGTCAGACAGCATTTAATTGTCATATCTAACCTTGGCTTAAATAACTAACTCCAACAATATCATGCACATGCACACGCATGCACACACTCTGAGACAGGAATAAGCGTGGAATTGGAAAGAGCCAAAGCTTGTCGAACAACAAAAAAAGGTAACTAGACTGAAGCATTGAAACACATTATCATTCCCGTGTGGTATTTCTGCTATCATGTTCCTGATTCCTGAACAAGAGAATCACAGTCCTCACACACAGACCCCTCTTACTCTCTCGCAAGCATGTTGTAGGTCACAACAACTTATTAATATCGCTGTCATCATATAATAATTCACACTGCTGACAATAATAAAAATGCTACCTAGCAATGATCAAATAAGCCAGGCTCAAGACAACAAGAAGCAGCATTCCGCTTCATAAAATTAAGAAGCAAGACATAACCTGAACAATTAAAATTCCTGCACGAGCGACAAGTATTGCCAGTCTTTAAATAGAAAGTTCTTGGCACCAGCAGGGCAAAATGTATCTCAATAGCATTCATCAAATTTACATTCACCACCTACAGCTAAAGCATGCAGGGCCAGGTGTTGATCATCATCTCTAATCATAAAGAGACTGCAAAACGAGATGAACTGCAATTTCAAGCCATCCAGCATAATGCCCAATAAAGATGAGTTCAATATGCAGCATAAACAACTTCAGATGCAGTATGAACGTCTTTGATATGCACTATAAAGACGTAATCAAATTTCAAGGTTTTAGAATTTAGAGGGTATAACTATTGCAAGCGTACTCCTAGTAACATATGGGCAAATTAGAAAAGCAAAAGAGCTTACAAGTGGACTACGGAGCCCAGTGTATGAGCTTCCATGTGAGTGTTCAAACAGCAACAACAAACTTAAAAAGCAAGATCTCAGAACTCTAATACAAAGAAGCACCTACTTCACCAGCCTCAGTAAGGTAACCACCCATAGCAGCAAATTCTCGTCTGTATACATGCATCAATAGGTTTATGGCGCCCTGCAAGAGACAAGAGGGCCTTAACAAGAATTAAGAACGATCTGTGCCAAACACATAACGTGCAGATACCTTTAAAAAACAGTTACATGCTTAGTATTTTTCCCTTTCTCATTCAAGTAAGAGGAGAAAATATGAGCTAGAGCTAGATACACTATTATTTAGCATGAATAGTTTAAATACAAATGAGGTCTAAAGTATGGGACTACAGAAGCATTTGAAAAACGGGATAACCCTCATAATTCACGCATCCATACAGTCATACCTCTCGTATTTCCAATGTAGGCATGTGTGGAAGAAAGTCATTGCCCACAAAGAAACAGAGAAACACGAAATCATCAACCAAACGTTCAAAGTCGGTCTCAAAAGGAGATGCAGAAATCTCCAGATCATATTGTAGATATTCTCTCAATACCCAAATGTTAAGGAACTGCGACAAAATTCATTTATGTCAGCCTCAGGGATCAATAATTCCAATAAAGCCAATAGATTCGCCTTTCAATATAAAATTAAAAAAAAAGAAATTCAAAATAGATTCAGAGTTGAAGAGTGAATGGAAATTATAGACAAAAGAATTTCTAGAAGCTATGCATGTCAATAAGCAAACCTGATATTTTTTCTTGTAAATAGGGGTATCATCTACCAAATTTCCTCTTGAATTTTGTCCATCAGGCTTTCCAGGACAATCCGCCGCCCAATGACCAACCTCACCACAACGGAAACATTTCTCCTTCTGTGAAGGCAAAGTCACAACCTATGCGGAAGAAGATTTGCTCAACGTTAGAGAAAAAAGTATGAGTCCACTAATCATTAGTAAGTATCATAAATAGATCGTATCCAACCTCTCTCAAAATAGAAAAGTGCACTTCGTGTGTGGCTAAAGCCAGCATTATCAAATCAGCATCCTGTTGATTATACAAGTGAAAGGAGCCATTGACCATGTGGCTTATGATTAAACATAAATCACGTGAAACCAAACATACCAAACATCAAAATATGGGTATGCATTCAAAGAATGCAAATAACTCACCAACCCATACAAACAATGTCGAGTATTTGAATCAAAACCAGGCAAGTTTCTCTGCAATCGAATGTATGACATAATTTTGTGTTCCCCTTCGCCGGCCACATTGGCATCAGACAAAATAACCTTCAAACAAGCATCCCATGCAGCCGCATAAGTATGTTTAGAGAGAAACATCCTGAAATTCAAAAGTATATAGGGAAAGGATAAAGAAGGGATTACTCCAATACAAGGGAATCATCCGATCTTCAAGAGAAGCACCAAACCTTTATCCTCCGCCAGCCAGGATGGTGGTTCACTCGCTTCTGTATGTAGTACTGAAGTGCCACTGAGAGCACAAACATAAACTCTGTTCCAGGTGTGATGACGTTTGAGTCACATGTTTCTGGCTTCTCTTTAGAAGATAAAGTATTTCCTTCAGCCTCAAACTCTTTCCTCAATTTTTCCTCTTCTGCTTCCTGGGCGGGGGGGAGGGGGGGAGATTAGAGCAGACACAAGTATTTTCAGACCTGCCATTCTACATGCCAAGAAATTTGACTAAAGCATAGTCTTACAGCCTCTGCAGCATCTTTTGCAGCTCGGAAGCGTCGTGAACGTTGCTGATTCATTTTAGCTCTCGGTGCAACTCCATCTATCAGATTCAGGATGAAATAAAAATAATTTCACGATGCACAATACAAAGGAATACAGGACCAAAGAAAAAAGAAATTTACCAATCGCCATATAGAGAATCTTCCTTGGACGAACTAATGAGAAAAGATGATCTATGTAAGCAAATATTGATTTGAACACATCATCATATGTTGCAGGTGCAGGCTGCATAACGGAGAAAACAAAAATGAACATGTATCTCCTTTTCTGCTTCCTTACTCCCTTTTGAATACGGCAATCATATTGACGAAAGGAGGATAAGTTGGACAATCAAAGGGCCAGGAAAATTCCTTCTCAGAAAGCACACTAAATAGTTGTACAAGGCTGTCAAACTTATTTTCCAAAATCTTTTCATGTGTCTTCGAAACAGCCTCTGAGCTTGTAAGGATAACAGTGCCACAGTTAGATCTATCCGACTCCAGCTTTTAAGATATTCACACAGTGTTGTGTGTGGTGGGCTGCTGCTGGTGGTTTGGGGGGGGGGGGGTCAAGTATCAACTAATTGGATCAAGATGTTTATCTTCCAGAGTCCAGACATCAGCCATATGTCAAAATTAAAGTTTTAACTTCAATGGATCTTTCACTTTAGGTTGCCAAAGAATGGAAGTTTCACAGAGCTGTGCGACAGCCTTTTTCCTCATTTACTCACTCAGTTTCATTTCGTCTTTCTCTAATTCAAAGGAAATGAGATGCCATTACACCTTCACACATAAGGTATGATTCGCAACTCTATCAAAACAGGTTTGTAGCATATGCTCAAAACCATTTGAATTGCGGTCACAGGAACAACCCCCCCCCCCCAAAAAAAAAAAAAACAAAGGAAAAGAAAAAAGGCACCCCAAGAAAACTCATCCATTGTAAAGCACGCGCTTCAAATCATCAGTATCCTCTTCCATTCTCTGACATGGTAATCATAAATAGACTCCTGGAAACCTCTTGCATTATGTTGGTTATAAACTTCTACTTCATCTCCACGGAAAGTTTTGTGCATCATCTTACACTTTCCCAGGTTATGACAAAACTAAGGTGTGAAGTAATAGACCAATAAGAACATGCACACTTCACCCATCAATAAAGAATTAAAAAGCAACGAAGACTTCCAAACTGCAAATTTTTCCCAAAAACAGCCCCCCGCCCTGGTCCTTTCTTATGATATTGGTGGTTGGAACTGAACCTGCATTCACTAAAACTTAAAAACAACAGAGAGCAACAGCAAACCAAGGATGGCAACGAATAATGTTGCAAATCTCTCAAAGGAAGCAAAGAGTACATGGAAGACCAAAGTGCTGATCATGATATTGCTATTAGCGACGACGGCACTAGCGATTGCGGTAATGAATAATGAGATGCTTAATTCTAGTAGATTCAATAAGTTCAAAGCCATTTCTACAAGCTAACTCCAAGAAATAAACAGACATTAAAAAGTGGCTATAGGCATTCTATAAGTGCACAAAAGAAAACAGGACCAGGAACAGAGCTCGTTCTTCTCAACACAACAATACGAATAAGGGGAAAAGCCTGATATAATATTAGCCTATTATTTAACAACCAGGCAATCGCAAACTAGAGCTTAAACTGCTTTGGTTAGTAATGGAACAAGTGACAGGCTGACAGCAACGACATTACTATTCCATTAACTTACTAAAGTAAGCACTGTAACCACAAGCCATCTGGGTTCTCAAGAAACTCAATTAGATTTCCTTCTCCAATCAAGAAAAAATTCTCGGTCACGCCATATCGATTCACAAAACTTCACTACTTTGACCGTTGGGCTAATCAAAATAAAAATATACATGGTTACTACTAGGACAAAGTTTAATAAAGTGTAACTGCATCAAAGTAACTTGACTCATTTCCTTCAACACATCTACGATAGTGTCATAAACTAGAGCGCACAAAGTTGCATTTCTCCTATGTTTAGTACACGATTAACCAGCAAAACAACACCACTATCGCTAAATGAGTAAAAGGTTCAAGAAGAAAATTTCGCCCCAGCAAACACAATATAGAGAGAGCAAGAGAGAGATTACCTTGCCCTCAGGGTGAAAGCAAGGATGAATGATCCCATTCATATCCAAGTACAAATTATCGAACTCCATGGCATTAGGGTTAGGTCTCAAAACATCAACGGGATGCAATACGCCAATTTCATCCACCACCGGATCTTCTTCGACGACATCGGAGATCGCCAATGGATACCGATCGGCGAGCCACCGGTAGAATGCCGGAACCCCCATTGATTATGCTGATGAGAATTCAGACGGTGTCGTTGACCAACCTTTGCTGATAGAGCTCAAGGTGTTCTGACCGACGAGAGTAAGTATAGTAGGAAAAAGGGCAGAGATATTTGCCTCCTGTTTGCCTTGACTATTTAGGCCCTGTTTGGTGAGGCAAACTGGAATAGAATGAAATCAGGACTTGAATTCTGATATGTTGGGTATGAAACTTAAATCCTGAACCTAATTATTTGGTGAAAACTGAAATGGAATCAGATCTCACTGCTTGCTGTTTGGTGAACAGTTTTGGAATGGAATCAACTCTGTTTTTATTTTGAAAATATTATATGCAAGTACGAATATTTATAATAATAATAATATTTACTATAATAACAATAATAATTACTATAATAATAATAATTACAATAATACTAATAATTATTATATAATAATTAGTATAATCATAATTATAATTGTAATTATATTATAATTACCATAATAATAATAATTATTATATTATTATTATTATTATAGTAATAATAATTATTATTATTATAATTATTATAGTATAATAATAATTTTTTTATTACAATTATAATTATATAATAATAATCATAATTATTATATTATAATAATAATTATTATTATTATAGTAATAATAATAATTATTATAATTACAGTATAATAATAATTATTATTTTTTATTATAATTATAATTATGTAATAATAATCATAATTATTATATAATAATAACAATAATAGTAATAATAATAATAATAATAATTATATTATAATAATAATTATTATATTATAATAATAATAGTAATAATAATTATTATTATTATAATTATAGTATAATAATTATTTTTTTATAATTATAATTATATAATAATAATCATAATTATTATATTATAATAATTATTATTATTATTATTATTATTATAATTATTATTATTATAGTAATAATTATTATTATTATTATAATTATAATATAATAATAATTATTATTTTTTATTATAATCATAATTATATAATAATAATCATAATTATTATATTATTATAATAATAATAATACTAATAATTATTATTATTATTATAATAAAAATAATTACTATATTATAATAATAATAATAATAATAATAATAATAATAATATTATAATAATAATAATAATAATAATAACAACAACAACAACAACAACAATAATGTTGAACCCTGAGGGTTTAAAACTTGAAACCTCTCATAAATTGGGGGGTTCAAGTTCTTGAGGATTGGAGGGGAACTTGAAACCTGGGGGTATCAAGTTCCTTTCCTTTAAAACACTCACCAAACAATAAGGAAAGGAACTTGAACCCTCAGGTTTCAAGTTCCATTCCAGTTTTCCTTACCAAATAGGGCCTAATGAACTTGTCTTCCCCAAAAAAAAAAAAAAAAAAAAAAAAACCTGTCACCCCTTTATAAAAGTTTTGGCGGGATATTATTAAAAAAGAAAATTTTCTTTAAAAAAAAAAAAGAACACTAATTTTCAACAAAAAGAAAACTGCTCCCTGTAAGCATCAATCCCAAGATGCTTTCATGTAGAGTGGCAACGTAACTAACCATGCTTATCTAAAGGGTTTATTGAAAACTTCCAAATAAATTGAATTATCCCTAAAAGATTTTAGCACATATTAGCTCATATGAGACCTAATTGTGCTCCTTGATATATTTATTGGTACTAAGTACAGATGGACAATTGAAACAATCTCAATTATTAAATTATTTGTGCATATTCTTTGCATGTCTTTTTACACTTGATTCTCGAGGGCGGTGACAAAGGTTATGGAGTCAAAAGTCGAAATTAACACATGCACGCACGTATTTAAAAAAAAATCTAATCTTACTGTCTTTTGTAAAAACCAAACACTACACCATTAGGCTATCCCAAAAGGGTATATGGCCTATGCTCTTTATTAATTCCTTTGTTTGGGCGGGGGCATGAGTAAATTAACACATGCACATATTTAGAAAGATTCGAATATTAAAACACCTTACCATTAGGCCACCCCAAGAGACATAGTACATGCTCTTTATTAATTCATTTCTGCCTTTTGCATTTGTCTCTATACTAATTTGAACATATGTTTTTTTGGGGGGGGGGGATCCACCACCTCTTGAGAATTTTATCTAAATAATCGCTTCATCCTTTTCACATATAAGTTATGCTTAACATGAAAAGAGTCTCATTATTACAATAGTGTAGGGAGTAAATTGTACTTCCTCATCACATACATTACGTTGACGATTTTAAATATGTAGTATAGCACAAGCATACACTTTATATCTACATGAAACTATCTATATAGTGTGTGATATCATACCTCTAAATTTGGAGGTAAAGTTTACTCTCCACAAAAGGTCTCCATAAAGTTATTATACCCAATTTTCGAACTACATTAAAATAATGATCAATTATTCATTCTCATTCCAATTTCTCAATAAGACGCAGCCAGAACAAACATCAACAATATGTCCATTTGTTTTATTTTTGGTTTAATTTTTTTTTTCCACACTAGAATATAACACACATTTTAATATTATTGGGCAAAAAAGCTTAGAAACCAAATGTGAATACATTGAAAAGTTTATGGTAGTGTTAAGCAATAGACTCCAACATCATACCTTCACCGTTGACGATTCATAGATCAGATTACCAAACATTGACCCTTAACCTTTATGTAATTATGCATTTAATTAGACTGAAGGTCAAATTAACGTCAAATTAGAGGGGTTACAACCAAGAAGCTCAAGGTATGTTGATCGAGATTCAATGTTAACATGGATTGTCATTTGGTTTGGTTATTTATGCATATGTATATTTTAGTTATAACCTAACCCGGGGGCGGGGAAGAAAAAGGTCATCTAATCATACATGGTTACATGCAACACTATAATTATGCTCAAAGAATTTTGATATAAAATCACCTCGGGGCTATTAAGATATAAACTAAGTGTTGCAAGGCGATGGGTTAATCTATTCCCTGCTTTGTTTTGTTTGTGTGTTTTTTTTTTTGGGGGTCTTGGATCATCAATTTCATTATAGGCAGATACTATTGGTTCAATAAAGGGTAGAGTTCTCCCATCACAGATTTTCTTCATTCACAAGACTCAAACTCGAGACCTTACTTAATAAGAATAAGTATCAAACCACTTGAACCAACATCTATTGGTTATTCCCTTACTTTGTTGAATAAGCAACCCAAAAAATATAACCTATTGATGGTCATCGACCAATCTGAGGTAAAAATAACATGTCAATATGAATATTATAATATATATTCTTCACTACTACAATTGATAATTTAACAGTCATTCTATTTTAGTAAGGCATTAAATAACTAAATAAAAGGCCAAAAAAAATGGTGGTGTTATAATTAATATTTCATCTATCTTAAAATGATTTATTGTTTTAAAAATAAGAGACTCGTATATATCTTGTAGATGGTGAGTTTTTTTTATTATATCAGGTGGATTTTCTTTTTGAAACGAATGAAATATTTAATTTGTAAGATGTCCGGGGAGATTGGAGTAAAGATTTTTTTTTTCAATTAAATAATGACCTTATTTGGCAAACCACTGTTAGCTATTTGAATAAATTGTTTGTATTACCTATTTCTATTTGCTGATTATTGCATTAACTGTATATAAAAAAGTGTTTGGTGAAATTGGTTGTTTATATATGAAATTGGTTATTCATGCAAAAGTTGTCTGATAAAATTACTTTGCTATCTTTAATTATATTTTATTATATGTATACATATGATTTTTATTTTTTAGTATTTAATTTTGTTCTCAATATTTATGAATTAAATTTTAAGTAATATGTACAATAACATTTATTCATAAAGTCCTATTTTGTTAATTGTACTTATATTTATCTAATCTTTTTTTTAAATATTATGAAGTAAAATTTATACATCTACTGCTCATAACATTGTTTGCTTTTTATTTGGACATAGAATTTGACTATTATTAGTCCTTTTTTTAATATGAGATGAAATTTACATGATATTTGAAATACTTATTATATAAAATTAATTGACATAAATGATTCAACATTTTTGCTAAAAATGGCAATTGGCGTAAGTTTGGTCAATCTTTGGACATTGTAGTCATTTGAAAACTACAATCCAAATAACCATTTGAAAAAGTTAATTGGTTTAGCTTTTTTTGGAAATAACTTTTTGAAACTAAAAAGCTATTCCAAATAGTCATTAATCAAACACCTAAAACAGCTGTTTGACTCAATGAAATAGCTAAAATGCTTTAAAATAATCAATTTTATTTTTTTAAAGAAAAATCTATTCAAACAGCCAATAACCAAACACCTCTAATAACAGATAGAGGCAACGCTTCAAACATGGGAAAACATGATTTGGCATGTAAATAATGCAATTACGCAAAGTCAACATTCACAAGCTGGCCCTAATCAAAAGGATCACCTTCACATGTTGAAAGTTTAATTAAAATTGATTTCCTCCACATGCATGTTGAGATTTAATTCATTTAATTGATTAGTAACGGGTCAAATGGCATTAGCTCGGCCTCATCTAATAGAAGTTCTTTGATTTTTTGTTGTGTATTTCTGACTTCATGTACAGATATACTTCATTTTTTTGGGAAAATGAGACACTAATCCCCTCACAAATAGTTACTCTGTTTTACAATAATTATTTCTTTTCAATTTAAGAGTTCAATTTTATGAGACATAAATGAGACCCTTATTTATGAAAGGACTTTTATTTTGGGATGAAAGAAGTAAATAATATGCTACTACATTTTTTTGAAGTACATTTCTATGTATAAGAGAAATTTTCAAATTGGGACAAGGCGCATATATGGCAGTTGACAGCTAGTTTTACTAAGAGACTAAAGAGCAACAGGGGAAAAAACTAGCAAATATGGGACTATAATTCACATGCATACGATGCCCATAATATTTTTTTTAAAAAAAAAAGAGTGATCTACAAAAATACCAAAGTTCACGGTTTCAAATGACAAAAACTGCAAGTAGAAGGATAGATGAGGTCTAAAAATTATTCATATACATAACTAAAAAAAAAAATTATTTATAGATACACTTTACATGAGATTTTTACTATTTTAAAATAATGCATGGATAATGGGTTAATATTTGATCAATGATATACTAAAAATTCATAAGTATTTACTTGTCTCTTTCCCCCCTACATCAACCAATGTTCATTTATACCTAGCACATCAATTCTGTCATAATAACTGTATGAATTCGTAAGGCCTGTTTGTGTGGTCTTCAAGAAGCGCATGAGCATGGTTTCCTTTGATGGTAAGTGCCGCCTCTGAATCCAAAAGCTTCAGAATGAATGTAATAATTCACAAACACAAAATAAATAAAAAATAATAATAATATCATTACCAACATGTAGGCTATTTCTTGATGGAGATTTGCGTTTGTAATGCCCAAAAGGAGAGCCGGCCCCCCCCCCCCCCCAAAAAAAGAAAAAGAAAAAAAATTGGTTAGTGGGAATGTGTAGATGATTGCAGTGTGCCCATTTAATTGTTTTGTAGATGATTACAACGCACCACCTTAGAATTATTAGCATTAAACATAATACATTCACATTATCATTCCTAAACCTTTGTGTCATGGAAGAGGGAGACTAATCTACCAATTAAGACCCACTATAAGTAACCTCCAACCCTCTTCTTCACTCCAAACCATCTCTCAAGTGACTTTCCTCTCTCTCATTAAAAAAAAAAAAAAAAGAATCTCTCTATCTAAGTTCGTGTTGTCACCATTACTAGTGCAATTGTGGTTGTTTGCTTGAAGACCGGTCGATAAACTACTCATTCGTACTTAGTTGAGAACCCTTGACGCCGATACTTGTAAGTATGAACTAGATTATCCTTTTTGCATGAATTATGATTTTAGCATCTCATGGGTGTGCATGTTTGGGAAGCGTCAAGTATAGTGGCTATATGTTGCATAATAACTTATAAGAAATTTCGGCGTCTAAGTGATCTTAAAAAGTAGTAGTTAGGCTTTCTTGATGGATAAGGATGATAATGGTTATTGTTTTGTAATAAGGAAGAATATGCTTAAATGATTAAGTTTCTTTATGATAAGAAGAGGTTAGGGCTCTTAAGGGCATGGGATTTGTACCAATGATATGAAGTTGTCAAATTGCATATTATATGGTACTTACTAATTTTATATTGCTAATACTAGGACCTCAACGGTTCAAATTATTATTCCTTTTAAAACTTATTATCATCTGCAAGGTACAGTATAATGATTATGCCCTTATACCCATGTCATTTTACTGAATCGATGTGGCTAATGAAGTGTAACATGAAATAATTGTTTTTATTGTTTTGTCATATTATCGGTGGACCCTCTTACTACTCTATTGTACGTTGATCAATGAAGTTTGCGCTTCCGGGTCGGCCCAAGGATGCACATATATGTTAAATGATCACAATGAAGATTCAGTCTCTTATCGTTAAATGTTATGTTGATAGGACTTCAATCCAATATGTTGGGTGCCATCTTAAGATATAAAAGGAGCAAATGTTTTACTTGGTTTGCTAAATAAAATGAATTTAGCTGAACTCTAAATTATTTGTTTACTATATAACGTCATACTGCACTAGACCTGTTTGACTTATTGTTTTATGTTTTCCATTCTCGAGTCATTTTGAAAAGGAACAAGGTCCGAACAAAGATTACATATAGAGCTTAATAAACCCACCTATTTTTTAGTACAATCTCTCAAAATAAGGCCATGTTCGATAAAATTAGCTGTTTAGGTAGCGGATAGCTGTTTAGATTAGTGGTTGAAACAAATTTGTTCGGTAAATATAGCTATTATGCTAGCTGATTAATGTAAATCGTCACAAAAGAATATAGCTGATTTCCAAAGATAAAATTTTTGAAGGATATTTTTTGGCTAAAAAATATGAAACGCTACTTTTAAATGTCAAACGTTATTACTATTGGCTTTTCAAAAATACTACTTAAAACGCTAAACATTACCTGAAATGCTAGTCAAAACACTAGTTTACCGAACACTAAAGATTTACTAATTAGTGTATTGACTCGATAAAAACACTAAACGCTACCCAAAACGCTGTTGCAGAATACGGCATAAGTCATAGCAGTGATGCTTTGAATCAAAGTATTTAGAGAATAATATTATTTCTTTTCAGCTGTATGTTTAGAGTTTCTTGTGCCTCATTCAGAGACACAGCATGACGCCTCATTTTAAAACGAGCTTCCGCTAAATATTATAAATAATATATTGTTTGGAATTTCTAAATTGCATGGGCGTTATAGATGGTATCAGAGCTGACCCACGACCGTGGGTCGCGCCAGTGGATAGGAGACTCCTGGACAGTCACCCATCAGTCACCCAGTGGGGCAAAGATACTGATATGGACTGCCGGCCAGGAGGACTTATAAGTCGGTCGATTAGTAAGGCACAACAAGAACGATGTGCAATTCAAGTGGGGGTAATTGTAGCACACTGAGTGTGGCTTAAATGAATTTAAAGTGACTAATTATATCACTAAATGTGCACCTTTATTTTTGGAGAACTCATTCATAAGAACTCCACAGTTAAGGGTGCTTGATATGGAGAAATCTTATAATGTGTGACCTCATGGGAAGTTTCCCAGACAACGTGTAAGTGAGAACGAACACGCAGGAAAGACTTGCTGTGATTTGTGAGATCAATCGACAATTCATAAAAAAAAGCTGTTCTTGGTAATGTTTGCGGCCCGAGAAGGGGTCAGGCCGTTACAATAAAGTAGTTGATTTTTTGTTTTTTAACTCTTTTGGGCAGAGAATAAAGTAGTTGATAACAATGCTTTAGGTTTCATTGGCTTAGACGTAGGATTTCAGCTCCTTTCATTTGGCGGCCTAAGGGGGTAATAGGTTGCCCAAATCTTGTTCATCGGCAGCCTAAAATCATAGGAAGAGAGCTTGGATAGAGCATGTTTTAAATTACACTATATCTTGTGCATCAAATAATATAGACACTTTTATTGATGCGAATTCAATATAACTCCTTCATTTTATTTAAAAAACCCCAAGATTTTGACCTTTTTTCCATTATGTTTTTATTGATCTTTACGAAACTAATGAAAGGAAATCCAAATTTAGCGTTTATATGCTTTTCATTCTTGGGGGATTATGTACCATCTATATCATTGCGTCTAAGCCGGACACAAGCAAATAAGTAGTCTTGTCACAGTTGCATTCCCCATTAGCCGCCTCCCATCTCTATCCGAACATTTTATCCGTCGTCTGCCCATCTCTCTCTCTCTCTCTCTCTATCCCTCTCTCTCTCAGCTCCGGTATGTGGCCAACTTTCTTCTGCCTGGATTTCATCGCTTTATTCTTTAGCTTCAGAGCCCATTTTCAGCGCTCAATTGGGTTGGTTTAAAAAAAAAACAAAAAAACGAAAATGTGCTTGGATGTGTTTACTTTGTATGATTGTTGTATTGCTGTCTTGCTTCCAGGTTCAATTCTGAATTTGAAGTTTTTGACATATTTTTCGTTGGTTGCTTGAATAAGACAGTATAATTCGAGTCAATTCTCAGTTTATATGGATCGCGTTGACTTATACTTGTTGATCAATTGACTTGAATAGAGAAGGTTGTTCATCTTCCGGGATAATGCTGCAGTGATTTTTGTTAGTCGATCGTGGTTTTACGCTTTTTTTCTTTTCCCTTTTGTTTGATTTTTTTTTTTTTAAATTCCTGAAGTATCCGAGTATTTATTTATTTTTGGTCAAAACATGTGATTCCCTCCTAATTGGGGTTTCCATGGTTGATGATCAAGTCTGATTTGATCTTTAAAAAAAAAAATCAAAAATTGTTCAAGTTCCCTTCTATATGCTGTTGACATCTGTGGTCTCCCACTGCTGTAGTAGTAAGGTCTATGCAATGAACTATTGAACTTGATGAATTCTCAGTGTTTTAAGCTGATTTTTTAATTTTAGTCACTGTCTCAGGACCCATTCCTGGCATTCTAAGTTAACTTCTTGGTAGTTATGCATTAGATTGCAGTTCATTACCATTCCTTGGTAGCCCAGATATGCTGACTTGCTTGAACACCCGGGCAATCAAAAATTTACACGCTTTTCTTTCAGCTGAACCCGTATCCTATTGTGGGTTCTGTATACAAGATAAAGTTTCATTAACATTTTCTCTCTTTCTATTCCCATTTTGAGGCGAAACTTATGTCCTGCTAAATATGTAGTTTTTCAACATAGTTTGTTGGCAAAACGTTATTGGCTTGTATTGTCAATGATTAAATGTCATTGTTGGATGTCTGATTACCAGGTGCTAAGTTGCTGTGCTGTTTTATATCTGTTGCAGCATCTAACCCAAAATGGTGGAGGAGAAGCCTTTCATTGCTAAAGATGTGACGGAAGTGAGTATTTAGACCTGATCTTGTGTTACGACATAGTTATGTAGGATAATTTGGAAAGTTTTTCTGTTGCTAATGTGCCAATCTGTAATCTGTACAGTTGGTTGGTAAGACACCATTGGTGTATCTCAACAATGTTGTGGATGGTTGTGCTGCTCGCATTGCTGCAAAGCTGGAAATGATGGAGCCATGCTCTAGTGTTAAAGACAGGTTATTGTCGTTTTCTCATGTTTCTCTTGTATAAAAGGCTAGGCTTTACGTTGAAGGCACGCATATGCTGTTCAAAATGGGCATTTATGGCATCAACGCATGGGTCACCCATCAAGAGAAGTCGTTTCTATTTTATTAAAGTCGTTAAATTATTCTGGTAGTGATGATTGGAATAATAATGTGTGTGAAGTGTGTTTTCGTGCAAAGCAATCCCGTACTCATTTTTCTGTTAGTGACAATAAAGCAAAGGAATTGTTTGATATCATTCACTGTGACATTTGGGGACCTTATAGAGTACCCTCTTCGTGTGGTGCACATTATTTTTTAACTCTAGTTGATGATTTTAGTAGAAGTGTTTGGGTGTACCTTATGAAAGAGAAAAATGAGACAGAAAAGTTATTGAAGGGATTTGTGACGTTGGTAAAGACTCAGTTCAATAAAGTTGTGAAGATTGTGCGTACAGATAATGGTCTTGAGTTTGCATCAGGTTCCATGAAAATGTACTATTTGGAAACAGGCATTCTGCATCAAACGAGTTGTGTGGATACTCCTCAGCAAAACGGGAGAGTAGAAAGAAAGCACAGACACCTATTGAATGTTGCAAGGGCACTTCGGTTTCAAGCTAATTTACCCTTGAAATTTTGGGGTGAGTGTATTTTGACTGCAGCTCATCTAATTAATAGAACACCTAGCAAATTATTAGGAGGAAAAACGCCCTACGAAATTATTTTTGACAAAAAACCCTCCTATGATAATATTAAGGTCTTTGGGTGTTTGTGTTTTGCCTTAAATAAAGTCAAGGGAAAAGACAAGTTCTCTTCCAGAAGTCGAAGGTGCATTTTTGTCGGTTACCCTTTTGGAAAAAAAGGTTGGAAATTATATGATTTAGAAAATCATGAATATTTGGAGAGTCGTGATGTGGTTTTCTTTGAAGAGATTTTTCCTTTTGTGAAAAATGACCACGGTACCACAAATTTAGAAAACCAGCGTGATCTAAGGGACCGAAGAAACTTGGATGTTTTTGATCATTTAGAAATGGGGCATGATTTAGGAATGGGGGATGCAGGCTTGGAAGGTAGCCCCCATAAAAATAGTCCATCAATGTTGGATGCCAGGGGGAGCTCTCCTGGCAGGCCAATGAATTCGCAGGCAACAGCCCAGTCCCACGAGTTCACGACAACATCATGCGAGCCCATTATCACGCAGCAGCCCGGCAGCTCATGCCCGCCCGGCTTACCAGCCCAGTCTACTAGTCCAGTTGAGATCAATGATGGCGAACAGCCCATTCAAGTTGAGCCCATGGTTGGGCGTGAACAGCGAAGTAGACGTCCACCGATCCGGTTAAATGATTATGTGTGTTACAGCGCTCACGTCACGAACCCCGTCTCGCATGCAACCTCATCTCAGAAGGGATCCTCAGGTACGCGTTACCCCTTGCAAAATTATGTTACATGTACAAATTTTTCTCTTACCCACCAAAAGCTTCTAGCTGCTATTATGAAGATTCAGGAACCGCAATTCTATCATGAGGCAGTCCGAAATGCAAAATGGAGGGATGCCATGCGCGAAGAGATAGATGCCTTAGAAAAAACCGGGACTTGGGAAATTGTTGACCTACCACCCGGGAAGAAACCAATAGGCTGCAAATGGGTATATCGTGTGAAATACACCTCTGACGGTACCATTCAACGTTACAAGGCACGCTTGGTTATTCGTGATGATCATCAAGTTGAAGGTATCGATTATAATGAAACTTTTGCTCCAGTCGCCAAAATGACTAGTGTTCGATGTTTCTTATCTGTAGCAGTTGCAAAAGGCTGGGAGTTGCATCAATTAGATGTTAATAATGCTTTTCTTCATGGGGACCTTGATGAGGAGGTATACATGAAGCTACCTCCTGGTTTTCATAGCATTGGATCTAACAAAGTATGCAAGCTAAAAAAATCGCTATATGGACTGCGACAGGCTCCACGACAATGGTTTGCAAAACTCTCTTCCAAATTATGTGAATACGGTTTTGTTAAATCTTATGCTGATTATTCCCTGTTCACCTATCGACAAGGTGATATTTTCATGGCTCTCTTGGTCTATGTGGATGATATTGTCCTTACAGGCAATGACAGTCACGCATGCCAACAGTTCAAAGCATACTTACACAAATGCTTCAGCATAAAAGATCTTGGTCCTTTGAAATATTTTCTTGGCATTGAAGTGGCCCGGGACCCTCAAGGATTATACCTCTGTCAACGCAAGTATGCTCTGGAAATTATTGATGAATGTGGTCTTACAGGAGCCAAGCCTGCCTCAGTTCCAATGGAAGAAAATCACAGGCTAGCGCTCGCTATGGGAAAATTGTTAGATGATCCTACCAGATACAGGCGTCTTGTGGGACGTTTGATTTATCTTACTATCACTCGACCCGATCTTACTTATGCCGTCCATGTTTTATCGCAGTTCATGCAAGCTCCGCGAGTCGAGCACCTGGAAGCAGCAACTCGAGTCGTTCGTTATTTGAAAGGAAGCCCAGGACAGGGTATTTTACTACCTACGGGCAATGACTTGCAGCTAGTTGGTTTTTGTGACTCAGATTGGGGAGCATGCCCCATTTCCCGGAGGTCTTTAACTGGATATTTTATCATGCTTGGGGGCTCTCCAATATCTTGGAAGACTAAGAAGCAAACTACCGTGTCCCGTTCTTCTGCGGAGGCAGAATATCGTTCAATGGCTTTTGCTGTTAGTGAGCTTGTCTGGATCAAGCTTTTCCTCACCTCTTTGGGTGTGTTTCACAACAGGCCTATTCGTCTCTACTGTGACAGTCAGGCAGCCCTCCACATCGCTAACAATCCAGTTTTTCACGAACGCACCAAACATATTGAAATCGACTGTCATTTTGTCCGCGAAAAACTCGCAGCAGGCATGCTCCAGCTCTCTCACATTGGTTCTAAGCAGCAACCAGCTGACCTCTTCACCAAGGCTCTCGGGAGTACACAATTTCATCATCTCAAGGGCAAGTTGGGCATGGTTGATCTTCATGCTCCAACTTGAGGGGGAGTGATAGCGTATATATTTTGTATACAAGTTTGGTAATATAGTTTCCTATTATTAGGTTCTCATATTTGTTAAGTATTTTTAGACTAACTAAAATTGTCATTGTCTTGCAAAACTAGGGTGGCTGATTGCCTTCTTCTTGTATAAAAGGCTAGGCTTTACGTTGAATTGAGGCAGAGAAACAATATTCACCAAAACATTGTTTTTTGCTTGTTTTCTCTCTTCATGGTATCAGAGCGAGGTTGTGCCTCCATTAACAAATCATGAGAACCTAATAATAGGAAACTATATTACCAAACTTGTATACAAAATATATACGCTATCAGACAGGGATAGTGATTAGTGATTTGTCTGTTTTGACTTGGAAAAGCTGACTTACAAGTTACACCGGTTTTCTTTGACTAAAACAGCTGTGAGTGGAAGCAAACTCAACCATACCTTGAAATAACATGACCTAATTGTAGTCCACACGTAAAATGACCAGAACCAGAACATAGTTTGTCGTTATGCTATGGACTTGTCTTTATTGACATGCAAAATTTTTCTCCATTTGCAGGATAGGGTACAGTATGATTACTGATGCAGAAGAAAAAGGCCTTATTAAGCCTGGTGAGGTTAGTATCCTGTAGTTATTTGCTGTGGGAATTCCAAACTATGGAGTCCTAGCATCTAGAACGGGAGATGATAATTTATTGAAGTGGTACTTATAGGATGCATTGATGAACATCCCCTTTGAAGATATCTGAGAAACTTGCTTTGATAGAGATTATAATGAAGGCCTAAGCTTTGCTGTTGTTCCCTGATGTGTCCTGTGTTGCTTTTCAATACAATTTTCAGAGTGTGCTTATTGAGCCAACCAGTGGAAATACTGGCATAGGGTTAGCCTTCATGGCAGCAGCAAAAGGATACAAGCTGATAATTACAATGCCAGCATCAATGAGTCTGGAGAGAAGGACTATTCTCAAGGCTTTTGGTGCTGAACTCATCCTCACTGATCCAGCAAGGGGTATGAAAGGAGCTGTTGCTAAGGCTGAGGAGATTCGTGACAAGACGCCAAATTCATACATTCTTCAGCAGTTTGAAAATCCTGCCAACCCTAAGGTAATGCCTTTTAGCTTTACTTTATGACATGAGTTGTTGGCTTCATAATATGAAATTAACCTTGATACCCGCCCTCCTTTCTTTAGATTCACTATGAAACAACTGGACCTGAAATCTGGAAGGCCACAGTTGGAAAAATTGACATGCTCGTCTCTGGAATTGGTACTGGGGGTACAGTGACAGGTGCAGGGAGATACCTAAAAGAGCAAAATCCAGATGTCAAGGTCAGTTGCAGATTACATAATGATAAAATTCGGGGTGAAGAAAAGCAGTTTTGTTTGTTTTGTCATTCCAAGTTCTTTTGGTTGTAATTTCCTTTCTCTTCCTCTTTGGTCACCTTGTCTTCATCCGTCACTCTTTTTGGTTTCAGCTGATTGGTGTGGAACCAGTGGAGAGTGCTGTATTGTCTGGAGGGAAACCTGGTAATCTCAAAGACTAAGAGTCTTATTCCATTAGTTGTTATGTGTCTCCTTTTCAACGGGTAACAGACCTGTAAACCTTTTTTTGGGGGGTACTGACATCATGATTGTTTTGTCAAGTTTTGCAAAATCACTAACAAGTTTCCACCATTAACTGCTGAACATAAGCCACTTTCAAGAACAACTATTGTGAAATGTTTTTTTAGTTTCGAGTTCCTGCACATTCGTGTCCCAACCAGTCAGAAGACCATCTGATATGGACGTACGGTATGTATGTCAAGCAAGCAATTCTTTCATTTTACTTGTACATGTATGTGTTCAAATTTCTTGTTAAAATAGATGTTAACTCTCCTAAGCAGTACCACTATATGTCTTTTTTGTTACGGAAAATTTAGCTTCCATCTTTTACTATTAATAATGCATCACTTCGAAGAATGGGCTGTGTTTTGAAATTTGAAGTTGGAAAAGAATTAAGAATTTCAAAGCTTAATTTTTCCTATTATTGTATAAGAGTGATGTAATTCGCTTGAAGGAACTGTTTTGTTATTTCATAGAGCTGCAAGATGAGTTCAAGTGTGGTTTTTGTTGCTTAGTTTGGCTGCTGTTGTTAGCCAAATGGTGGCAATGAAATTTGCTTGTTCGTGAATTTGAAGTTGGAAAAGAATTAAGAATTTCAAAGCTTAATTTTTCCCATTATTGTATAAGAGTGATGTCGCTTGAAGGAACTGTTTAGTTATTTCATAGAGCTGCAAGATGAGTTCAAGTGTAGTTTTTGTTGCTTTGTTTAGCCAAATGGTGGCAATGAAATTTACTTGTTCGTGATTTGGCATGCTTCTTTCTTTTCCTTTTTTTTGGGGGGGGGGGGGGGGGGGGGGGGGAGGGGGAAGGGGGGAGGGGGATAGCTTTCATTCAGTTTTAATTGGACTCACTTAACCTGTGAAGCTGTTTGGTTTTATATATTGTAGGGCCACATAAGATTCAGGGACTTGGTGCTGGTTTCATACCTGGTGTTTTGGATGTGAATACACTTGATGAAGTGGTTCAGGTGAGCCTTATGCATGGTTGCTTCCTTTTGGTAGCTGATGTAATGCTAGGTTGGACAGCCAGCTTGCGCACTTACTGTCGTCAATATCATTTCGGTAACTCAATTTTGTTAGTGTATCTCCTAGCTAGTACCAAAAAACTTTGACCGAATTGGACATCCTTGTTCTAATCTGCTACATGTATCAATATTGTATTGATACACTTCTCTTGTCAGCTGCATCTAAGGAAATTTTCTGGTTGGTTTTGTAATGTTTCAGGTATCCAGCGATGAAGCTATTGAAATGGCCAAATTGCTTGCACTCAAGGAAGGGTTGCTGGTAAGCCGCAAATCGCAATTGGTTAATACTGTCAAAGTTCTTCATCAAATACGGTTCTTTGGCAAATTTTCTTGTCTCTTGGCTGCTGTCATTATTGTTCTTGACCTGGAAATATTACTCAGGTTGGGATTTCATCTGGTGCTGCTGCTGTTGCTGCTATCAGAGTGGCAAAGAGGCCTGAAAATGCTGGAAAACTCATTGTTGTAAGTATTTCCTTGATAGGGATAATCCCTGGTTAAGTATCTACCGTTGTTTCTGATAACTGGGTCGACAAAAGTTCTGGGTCTGTTCTCTATGAAACCCAATGCCCAGCACGATTCAAACGTGGACACGCCAAGTAATTAGTGCAAACCATTGCGGCATCCTCAAGGACAAATCTCTGTCATTCTTGCCAACATGGATCATGTTATATTCAGGAGCTTTGTCGCTTGGCGGACTCTTCATTTATCCTAATGTATCCATCTTGGACACATGACACTTGGGCATGGATAAGGGTTAAAAAATGACAAAGTTCCTTGAAAATAATAGGGTTGACAACTTAACGCATATCTGTAATGCCCTGCAATCCCCTCTATCATGTGAATGACCTTCTATGTGCTCAAGTTCCATTGTATCTCTATTGAGATGGCCGGGTTAGAACTGTGGTGGTGGGTCTTCTGTCCATGTCTTCTGGTCTGTTGCTTCTTTTTCCTTGTCTATCATGCCTGTGCATTTGGGACTGAGCATATTCAGTTAATTACCCGAAGCCCGGGGTAATAAAGGATTCAGGTTACCTGGTTCAATTTCAGGCTGAAAAATCCATGGTCAAAACTGAAATTTTGCACTGGATAAGGGATGAGTCAAAATTTTGTCCTATGCCTTGCTTATCTTCCGAAATTAAAGCTGATTATGCTTTTATTTCAATTTCTTGGTGTGATAAGATCAATAACTTTTGTTGACTATTCTCCCCTCTTAATTCATCAGGTGGTTTTCCCCAGCTTTGGCGAGCGATACTTATCAACTGTGCTTTTTGAATCTGTGAGGCGGGAGGCAGAGAGCTTACCTATTGAATCCTAAGCTGCTACTTCAACTTTCCTTTCACATTGTTGATGTGTTGAACAATACTTCAAGATTACTCATTGTTCCTCATTTCGTTTGTTTCTTTTTCTCTGTTTTCCATTGCCCAAGTCTCAGCATTCATGAATAATAACTCCTGCAATCTAGCCCGAGTGTTTGGCCTGTCTGCGCTTATAGCAATGATTGTACTATTGGCAAAATTACCAGGAGGACGTAATTCATCCATTGAGGCGCTGTGTAGTGTTCCATGTATTATTGCGGATGATCTGTCCTCATATTTAGCCCCTCATGAATTTTTCCTAGTTGCCACTTGCCACTTGCCACCATCTGTTTTTTCTTTTTTCCTATTGCATAAGGCAAACTTCAGAATGGAACCAGAAAATTTTCCAAGGTTTTATTCAGTCGATGGAGCCGAATTTCACAGGCTGAATTTCACAGGCTGAATTCAGCACCGTATCAGCCCATTTGAGAATGCTCAAAAAATTCACATGTGACCAAACTACTGACAGACCTAATTAGTCCCAGGCGGTTAAATCGAGCCGTGACTGAACAACAGTAGCCAGTTATTGGAGTGGCGGTTCTGTTTGTGAATGAGAGCATAAGCACATCACCTGAACGTCTAAAATCCCTGTTGTTGGTGCCCAACTTCAAAGGTGCGACTTACAGACTCCCCGTTTCCTCAAATTCCAACTTCTGGTAGTAGTGGGGCTAATGTCTTTCAGCATTTTCCAAAAAACCATAAACTCAGACCAACCTCGATCAGACGATTCGCCAATACGTAGTAACCGCAATTGGGCAGAGGCCGCGCGAACGCAGGCCCCCACAACCACAACCACAAATTATGACGTACGATCTCCCATTATAAGGGGATGTTAGACTGGCACCTCCCCCCCCCCCAATGTGTAATGAAGGCTACCAACTTAGGTCATGAGTCTCCTTGATCACCCACGAACCCCACCCATGTAAGTATTTTTTTCCGGCTGCCAAGGGCTGTCCTTTTATAGCGACTCTCTTTCTTCTTATGTGTTGCTCTGTCCATGTGGGATGCCTTGTATTCTCCGCCTAAAGCCGGAGGAAAAAGCTGAATCTGTGCACGGGTGGAGACTCATACTCTGACTACTGAATTGAATGATTGATTGCAGAATGGAAGTTGAGATGGTTTAATTTTTTTTTTCCTAATTTTGCCACTTAGCTTCTCAGGAAAGAAGATAGAAAAGGCTTAAATAACTTGCGACTTTTTACAAATCTGATTCTTGCTTTTGGTCATTATTTTCATAGTTTGATGTATTAACTTAGAGACAATTCTTTGGGTGAGTTGGGAGGGATTAGGGATCACAGTATCATGTTCCTCCTTTCCCTTTTCCTGTCAACACTGAGGGAGATTTGAGCTTCCTTAATATATCAGATTAATCCTATACAGAAACCCCTCTCATTCTAATTGTATCTATATGATTTTTTTCTAAGAAAAGAAAAAACTAAATGATAAAATTTTACCTATATAATATAATAAGCATTGAAACATTTGCAATCTAACCGAAAACTAACCTAATTACACACTTTCTACAAAAAGATTTATGATTTCAAAATAAACTCCTAATTTAAGAATCTGTTCCAAAGCCAAACAGTTAACATAATTACACTTTCTACAAAAAGATTTATGATTTCAAAACAAACTCCAAAAATTTTAAAAATTTGTTCCAAATAACAGTTTTATTATCGCGTCCCTTTATTTCAAGCTTTTTAATCAAGGTCCCCACTTTTAATTAATCAAGTTAGCTAGTCACTCTCTACAACCATCTAGGTACACAATACAAGTCTTTTTCAATCAAGATTGCTGATTATTCTCTAGATGAGTACATCCAGCTCAAATGCTCAATACACAATACCCTCTTACACTTCAATGCCTTTGCAAACAGATTAGGTAATTCACATAATCCCCTTTCATCAAAGGCCCAATTAATATTCATTCCCCAAAACAGTCAATATACAAAACCATTATTAATCTGGACACAAAGGATAGCAGCAAATTATCTTGCTGCCACAGGCCTAAACGGCAATTGCAAATCTCATACGATTGACTTACTCCTCCGCACGGAAAGAAACAATTGGTGCTCGTTATTTGGCAAGGGCCGCGACGAGCGCAGGCCCTCTCTACCACAAATTACGACGTACAGTCTCCCGTTTAGGGAGATGTTAGGCCGGTGCACCTCCCTTATGATGTGCAATGGAGGTCACCCACCTAGGCCATGGGCCTTCTGGATCACCCATGTGCCCCGTCCAGGTATGTAAGTTTGGCTGTGCTTTTCCTCTTTTTCTTTATACCCTTTCTGACCACCTTAAGTCCTTCCCGTTTCCATGTGGGACACAAGTAAAACCTCTCATTCGCTAAATAAGTTGCCCATTGATACTGCTTGGCACATCACCATCACATATCCCTTAGTGCATCAGAAAAGCATACATCTTGGGAGATCTGATTTTAAAGCCTGTTGTGTTTGGGAGTTATAGTGGCTATGAGGACTTGCCATAGTTTTTTGTAAAGCCTATTACTTTAGGCTGTTTTAATATTTTAACATGTTATTTTCGATTGTAGATTGGGGTGAGAAGTTGGAGAGAGAGCGACAAAGTGAAATTTTTCTACAAGGTGTGTGAATGAGTGGAAAGGGTTGGAAAGAAGTGGAACTTTTTAGAAGTAGTGAAACTTTATTTTGAAAAGAAAGTAGGAAATAGTAAAAATTTGACATTTACTCAAAAAAAGAACAAGCCATTTGATATGTTATATTTATATTTAGCATCTCGTACAACTAAAGATTTTTTAAAAAAAACCGTAACACATACAACAAAAGAGAATTAATTCACTTTTTCTCAACATATGGGCATGGACTGCTTCGCCTACTATGGTAGAGGAAATTACCCCATAAAATGGGATGAATGTATGAGTTTTTGTGCCAATAGAAAAATGAAGCATTACCTAGCAATTTGTGGGAAAAGCCTTCAAATCTTACGTCTTATATGCTTATATGAGATATATTATCAAAGCATCTCAACTAAGAGCCTTTAACTTGATTGATACATTTGTCATTAATTAGAGGCACTTTTCAAATGTGAATCCAATTGACTAACCAATCATTCTGTAATCTTGAACTTAACCATTATACCTTTTGGTCTACTCTCGTCCTCTTTTGGTTGTCAAGTGTTGCTGTAGGAGGATGACCACTCATAAATTTGTAAAACACAAGAATCAATACATCTCAATAGCGTTACATGATAAAATTATACCTAATGTTTGGATTTGAAGTATATTGAATCAACTAAAATGTCTCACATTTCTACTAGAATGTTACTATATTGGAGTAGTATCTAATCAAAAGTTTTCAATCAAGTTCTCCTTGTTTTTTTGGGGGGATACCACATAATATTTTGTGAAGCATACATTAAATTGTGGCATGGATTTAAAAAAAAGGGCAGCCTGGTTTATTGTATATTTGTACGGTGCAACATATATTTGTCAGATAATATGAATTGGATAGCTAGCTAGTTGAATTGTCATAATAAACTAGTTTGGAATCACACACAATACGTGTAATCCGATCAAATAAAAGTGATATTTGAATTAGGAAAAAAGTTTAAAACATCATTCAACTTTATTCCGATGTTCTATAAAATCACAAAACTTTAAAAGTGATTTAAAAATCACTAGATTTTAATATTAGATTCTAATAATCAACGAACTTATAATTGTATTTCATGCCTTCCTAACTAAAGAAATTTCTAATTACACTTTTTTTACAAATAAGTAATTACTGGTTTTTAGAATGCTTTAGAAAATTTGAGGGAAAATTCTGATATAATAATTGTCGACACGATATTCAAAACAATTTAAGGGTAATTTAGAGTGGCATCAAAAGCATATTCAATTTCATATACTACTTGCTGGCAAGCCACTTCCCTCTTCATTTGGTGCAAGTATAAACTATCTACTGATGAAGATACTAATTTATTATTATTATTTTGATCTTGTTTATATCCAATGATATAGGTATGCTTAGATGTCCTTTTCCTCCATTTTTTAATTAATTTATATATGATATCATATTGAATATTAGCATATGATTTTCTCTTTTAGTAGTTTCCTAAAGTATTTGAAATATCCTATCAATTATCCTTCTTTTTTGCAATAGAAAAAAAAAAATCATTAATTAAACACCATATGTATCTACATTTCATTAGCTATGGTTTTAAAGCTCAGACTAGTGTTACAAATACCATACCGTACTGTACCGTTCGGCATCAGCTGAAGCATACCGTATCGATCAAGAAACGGTACAAGCTACTGTACGATATTGTACCGGCCAAGTGCCAGTCAATACCGCTCTATACCGTTAAATATTGAGCGGTACCAGTATTTTCGGTCAAATACCGCCCGGTACACTCAAATTTCAAACTATTTGTACTTTAATTCTTTAAATTTTTTTAAATTCAAAAACGTAAGAGTCCGATACAACGGTACATGAATCCGATATATCTCGTTTCAGTGAAAAAACGGTACGATGATCGGTACAGTATTTATAACTTTGGCTCAGACACCCACTTTTCTTTTTGTCTTTAAAAAAATTAGGAATTACTTCGACTTTATTAAAAATAAAGGCTAATAATACATCTCCTTAGTTGGCAAGTTGTAGAATAGAATCAAATTTTAGTGATTATTTGCACTTAAATTAAAAGCTTAGTAATTCTTTAAACCCTTTTTAAAATTTACCATTTTTTAAAATTTTGAAGAAAAATTGAGTGATTTTTGATTTTTTTTTTCCAATTGAATTAAGAAATGTTGGAACACACCATGGAAGGTCTTAGCTTTACACATAACACTAGCTTATGAAATGGGACTAGAGGAGATACAAGGGAGTAATATGTTTAGAATAATTCATGAAATGTAGATAAAAGGGTGTAATATTTGTTTTTTAATCGAACGTATGAATTTTTCTAAGCATATCATTAAATATCATATGTATCTACATTTCATTAGCCTATGTTTTTATCTACAATGTGTTAATTCTTTTTTTTTTTTTTAAACGATGCATATATAATTCTTGTTAAAGCATGGGACTACATGAGATAAAAGGGAGTAATACTTGTTTTTTTAATTGAACTTCCAAAAAATGTGTTACTTTATGTTATTACATTACATTTTTTCAAAGAAAAAACTCAAACATACTAAAATAAAGGATAGAACACATGCTTATTCACTAATAAGGACTAAGAAAGTATGTTAGCCGAGAACGCACAAATAGATTGATGAAAATTTAACCCTTATTCTCAATGAACATAAACTGCACCCAAATTTAGAAAGAACATTTTAAGTAGTTATAAAGAGATAGAGGAACAATAAAATATGTGCAAAATTTATTGTATATTGGAGTAGAAAATTTATCTAAATTATATTCACCGTAACTAGAGAGATCAGCTTACATAAAGTTAAGAAATGATATGTTTAGAATAATTCATGAGTAGACAAAAACATTCATTTTTTCAGGGGAAACGAAGAAGTTATAATTACTTTAAACATGATGGTTCTATGTTAACAAAATGAAGTAGATATGGATTGTCTCTGGTGATGAAGCCTTCAGTGCATGAAACTCCTGCAATAAATGATTTTGTATTGTCTTTTAATATTTAAAAAAATGCTAAACCTTATGTTATGAAGATTACATATCGATCTTAACTTATTTATATTATCTTTTAATATTCAAAAATATGCTAAATCTTATATTATGAAGATTACATATCTCAACATGTAACTCACAAAGAAATAGTAAATATAAGCAGGGGAAAAAAACATAAAGATTTGATGACACTATTTACTTAGAAACTAGTTTGTGTTCATGCTTATTCATGGGATGTCTAAATCATAAAAATTTAAAAAAAAATTATCAATATTAGTATAAAATATTAAGTTCATATTAAAAAGGTAACTCAATTGAAAAGAAGACAAAAACAAATATAATCACAAGAACAGTTGTCATTAAATTGAACAACAAAATCATTTTGTCGTTGTACATTAAAAAAACTAACAAATAAATAAGAAAGATCTTTTATGAAATTGTGAATCAAGGACGCAATTTGTATTCGTCAAAAGCTAAGAAAAACACTATAACTATGTAATTTTAAATGGTAACAAAAAACAATTGTATTCTAAAATCATATCTACTTACATAATAGTATGTCATCAATACAAAGAATGAGGAAATCATTGGATATCGATACCTTAAAGCCTCACTATGTAAAACAGATCTTTAAAACTACATACTATACAAAAGAAATATATGTATTATATGCCAAAAAAGAAAATTTATTTACTTTACACTTTAAGAAAAATAGTTGAAGAGTCAGATCGCCCTATAGGGGGTGAATAGGGTGATTGCAATTAATTAAAATTCAACTTAACGAACTAAAAATAAATGCGGAAATTAAATAGGAATTAAACGCAATGATATTTTAACGAGGCTGGGCCTCAATCGGGCTTAAGTCCCCGCCTACAGTTATCCAATTCTATGATTCAACACTCTACTTCTTGTATTAAGATGAACTCTCACAATCTCTCAGAGCTACCTCACTCTAGAGATCCCAAGTACTTAAATCAACCACTTGATTTAAGAAGGGGGGAGTTGTGACCTGTAATGAATCATTTTATGTAATGTTTTGTCACATAATCAAGTGGCCCCATCAATCATCAACCATCAAGGCTCATGCTCTTCAATTTACCCGCCCGACTGTAACCCAGGCTCTCCGATCGGCCTGGGAGGTGTGCACCTATTTTAAGATCGCTGCAAACGTCAACAGGATCTACTTCCAGATAATAACCAGCAAATTAACTTTACGTTTACATTATCTCTCTTCTGTTTGCAAAATAAAATGTTTTGAAATGCGGGCGCCCAACTATTTAAACTCCAGATCTATTTTACTGCATAGGGATATACTTGCTGAGTTTCTGCTCATATTTCGAACATTTTTGTATTTTTGTTTTAGGTGAGGGATCAATGAATAGTTTCCCTCATGGCAAGTGCAGCAGGTAGCAAGAAATGAGCGAGAGTCGCAATTTTGCTGAAGGTTAGCTAACTAAACACTCACAATGTTATAGGTATTTTCAGGTAGCCTTGTTCCGTCATGAAACGGCAATAACGCCTCCAATCAAAAGACTTCCGATGCAAATCATTAGCAAATAACTGATTAATTTAAAGTAATTAGAAATCAAGAGGTGGGGGCGTTACAGTTTTGGTATCAGAACCAAGTTTAGGGCCACTGTGAGTTATAGAGATGCCTATAAATTGTGTTTGACTAATGAAACGAGATGTTGATTCGGAGTTCATGTGTATGCGTGCGTCATGAGGATGTTTTAGTAAACATCTGCCTGGCCTTCAACCTTTGGTATTCAGACCAACGACATTAAATAACATCTTAGGAATTCCATCGTTATCAAAGTAGAATGAGAAAGCATTGGGTCAACTTCCTAGTGACGTATGTATTTCAAATAAGTATACCAAGCTCATAGCGATAGTTTTGTGTATGTTTGAGTGGTTGAGATCTGAAAATTCTAACCCTCTTTGATACAATTTTTGATGTTTTGTATCTAAAATTTTGTAGTGAATGGCATAATTAGCTTTAGTGTGTATTAGTTTATCAATTTCTTGAATTAGTTTGAAGGTTTGGATTGAGTTGCTTGTTGGGAGGAATTGTGAAATAGTGTGATGAATGAGGTTTTGAATATTACGATCGAATTTTGTTTAATTATGATCCTTTGAGGATATTTAGACTAGTTTCATGAATAATCGAAGGAAATTTGTGAATTTTATATATATATATATATATATATATATATATATATATATGGGATATGTATGTTATGTTTTAATCATGGATTGGTGATTAGGATTGTGATTAGAATGAAAAATTAAGCTCACTATGTTGCTTTAATTGTGTTTAAATCAATTGCAACTAATATTTGGATGAAGTTAATGTGTTACACATGTGTTCGAGGCATATATGTTGCCATAAATATGGTGATTAGGGTTTACGGCTTGAATGACAAGTTGATTATGTGCGTTATTAGTGTTTAAATTAGTTAAGTGATGGTTAAATGGAAAAATATGTGTACATACATATATAAGGTTAATGTGTGTGTATGTGTTGATCATGGCTTGGTGATTTGGGTTGAAATTGGAATAAAGACATAAGCTTGATTGTGGTTTATTTAGTGGTTTAAGTGAATTATAATGAATATTTGAATGAAATTAATGAGAATTGATGTTAAGAAAAATTTGTAGATTGGGTGTGAGGTTGTCATGAGTTAGTAATTGGGATTTAGATGTTGGATCAAGTTCGAATTTTAATTGGGTTGCTCTAATAGTATTTAAGCAAATCTTTGGTGATAATCAAACGAAAATGATGAGATATAAGCATATATAGTATATTGTCGTATGAGTATATGACAAGTTTTAATAACGAAGCGAGGAGGGTGGAGAGGATAATGGAGGAAGATATAGTGATTTTGAATATTTGAAAATCATGAACTAAGTATGGGGTTAGTGAGATTCTAGGATGTGGTTGTTCAAGGAGAGGGAAATGAATAAGTAGTTTTGTGAATTTGGAACTACACATAATCGACCTTTGTGGTTTTATTTTACTAATGATAATTGTATGATTGGGACTCAACTCGAACCCGAAACCAAGTTCATGAAGTCACCTTAAACCGTATCACAATCCAAAGTTTAACGTTTAACGGCAATTCGTTAAAGAGAGAAAAAAAAAGAGAAATCAATAACCATAATAACATCGTTAACAATAACTATGGTAAAGATAGCCTCGATTCTATAGTAATAACAATAATAAATAATTTTGTTTATCAATTTTAGCCAAACCTATTACTTCAATTCTCTATATATGTATATATATATAATGCATGAAATAAAATAAAGAGTTAGGATAAATGTGAGAATTTTCTAGAAAAGGATTATGTGTTAACAAATTAGAGGGTAGAAAGAAAAAGGAAAAGAATTAATTAAAATTTATAATGAATCATTCAAACTAAATAAATCAAAACAAGGAAAAAGAAACAAAACCCAAAAAAAACCCAACCCCCTTTCTCTGCCCAGCCCGAACCCCCCACCCTGTCCTCTGCTTCTGCTTTTGCTCTGATACCAACTTGGTCATTCAAGCCATAAACTCTAATCACCATATTTACGGCAACATATATGCCTCCAACACGTGTAACACGTTAAGTTCATCCAAATATTAGTTGTAATTGATTTAAACACAATTAAAGCAACAAAGTGAGCTTAATTTTTTATTCTAATCACAATCCTAATCACCAACCCATGATTAAAACATAACATACATATCCCATATATATACATGTAATTCACAAATTTCCTTCGATTATTCATGAAACTAATCTAAATATCCTCAAGGGATCACAATTAAACAAAGTTCAATCGTAATATTCAAACTCTGATTCATCACACTATTTCTCAATTTCTCCCAACAAGCAACTCAATCCGAACCTTCTAACTAATTCAAGAAATTGATAAACTAATACACAATAAAGCTAATTATGCCATTTACTACAAAATTTTAGCTACAAAACATCAAAAATTGAATCAAAGAGGGTTAGGATTTTCACCTTTCAACCACTCAAACCCACACAAGGAGGAGAGGGAACAGGCTGGAACGGCGTCCCTGGTGGTGGGAGGCGGCCAGCAAAGGAGAGGTAGCGGTGGGCGCCGACGATGGCTGGCAGCGAAGACGCCTAGGTGGCCGTCGGGCTCAGCGGCAGAACAGAGCAAACGCAGAAGTAGAGGACGGGGAGGGCGGGCTCGGGCTGGGCAGAGAAAGGGGGTTGGTTTTTTTTGGGTTTTGTTTCTTTTTTTTTTTTCCTTGTTTTGATTTATTTAGTTTGAATGATTCATTATAAATTTTAATTAGTTTTTTTCCTTCTTGTTTCTACCCCCTAATTTGGTAACACATAATCCTTTTCTAAAAAATTCTCACATTTATGCTAACTCTTTTTATTTTATTTTGTGCATTATATATATATATACATATATAGATAATTGAAGTAATAGGTTTGACTAAAATTAATAAATAAAATTGTACGTTTGTTGGGTGAAAGATTTGAATGGAACATTTTCATTTTTAATTACTACTTAACTCTTTTTATACACATAATTCACCCTAGTATTAGTATTATACATTGCTACTATATTTGTTCGTATATTATTATTATTGAATTAGAAATTAGCCCTTCAATAATTAGGCTAATTTTTTCATTCTATGAGCATTGAAATATTTATTAGCACTTGAATGAATTACTTAGGAGCATTACAAGGTCCATTTCGAAGCCACGTCGTCATTTTAACATACAATGCACAAATACATATGCAAATACATAAAATGCTAAATTGAAATGCGGCGCCCAACTGGATTAATTTGTGTTTAGGTTAATTTAATGTAATTAGCAGGAATGTTAGGTTCGGGCTATTACAATCATGTTCATAGGGAAATTAATCAATTGGTTCATGGGCTTGCTTGATTGAGTCTATCGCAGTTAATAATATGTTTATCTGATGATAACTTTCGTATCCCATTGTCGATGTGTTATTGGAAGATAGTTTGCATTAAGGTTAATGTTTTTTTCCCCAAAAGGAATATAACTATTTGAGAAATATTATATGTTTCTCTGCTATTTCACAGTCATCTCCGACTTCTGCTTTTTGGGGGGCTGGGAGGCTTCATCTTCTTGATGAAGATGAATTATTTTATTGTTTCTTCCTATATGGATCCATGGTTTGCCTACCAATGAAAGGATCAACGAAGGTAGATAGGTCGGATTGAATTAGGAGGTAATTTTACAGAGAAGGAATCGGGGATGAGAAGCTAAAGCTGCCTTGCACTGATTACGAAATTAATTTAGTGAGAGTTTAAGGTAGAAAAGAATCTTGGAGGCCATTTTTTAAGGAGAAATATGTGGGGAATATATATATATACATATATATATATATATATATATATATATATATATATATGTATATATATATATATATATATGACTCTTTTTTACAGACGGAGGGAAAATCTGATTTGCATATTGAAGGAGTATATGGAATTAGGATCTTTTTTTTTTGGGGGGGGGGGGGGGGGGGGGGCGGCCGGGTGGTGTAGAGGATAAGATAGACGGCATTTTTTTTTTTAAATTTTTTTTGAATGAAAATGTTATCTGATGTTAATGTTAGATTATAATTGTTAATCAAGGGTTCATATTATTGTTTAAAACATGAGATTGCTCTATACAATTGAGATGGGGTTCCCTTAAAATATTTTTAGCGAATATTTTGAAACAGGTACTATTTAGTAATCCTCGCTATTAGCTACATTTTATCGCAAAAAAGAACAGACCTTGTACAGATCATTAGTTCTTTTATTTTATTAGTTTATATTATGTTTTCTATCTCGCTTTTCCGTTTCTACTTGTCAGTTTACGCACTTATTCTTCATCTCTCTGTGTTAATGGTTCACTATACCTTTAATGCTTTTTATCGTCAATAGATTTTCTAAGTTATCGAGCTCAATAATGCGCTAAGTGATAATCATTAATTATTTTTTAATAATATTTTAAAGTTTATTTTATCAAACACCGTGCAAAGTACGGGTTTGTACTAGTTATATCAAAGAGAAAACTTCTTAATCTTTATTCAAAGAGAGGAGGGAGGAAGTGTTTCACGAAGAGTAAATCGTGGGAGTTTGTTACTGAGAATAATAATAAAGGAAGTGATAATATATGCAATTTTTGAATGTGGGCGAGATTTTTTTTTTTTTTTTTTTTGTAGACTATATTGACGGGATTCAACCAGAACATTTAGATTATTATTTCTTAAATTCTTAGCCCCTCACTTATTTTTACATTTATAGTATAAAAATTAAGAGGCGAAAAACCCTAACCTCCTCACGAAAAATCTTAACCTTCATTTACTTCAATAAGGGGCTGCTATCAGTCATAATTGTTGGTGGTAAACCCCAATCTTCGTACATCTTGAAGTTTTATTCAGTTATAAGGTATTTACTGATATTTTCATATTTTTTAATAAAATTTCTCTCTATTTTGTGAGAGTTTGGCTGTTTATTTTTCTTACCATTAGTGTGAGTTTAGTTGTTCTCACATTTAGTGTGAGTTAAGTTATTCTCACTGTTAGTGTGAGTTTAAGTCATTGTCTTTGTGTAATTTATGATAGATTTAGATATTTAGAGTGAGTTACTTGTCAAGTAGATGTTGAAAATTATTGTATTAGATCTACGTTTTTTATTAAGGAATGAGTCAACAATAGAATTTTATGTGGTTCTACTATGAAGATCTTCATTTCAAGTACAATCAACCACGTTAATTGGACTTCTGCTCCATGAAGTTATATTATAGCTTACCGATATTCGGGAATGTTGTATTGACATCAAATAGTACAGTTGGTAGTAAGAATACTGTTACAAGTTCAGAGCCGGTCGACAGTATATTTACCATTAGCTTTCTGGAAAGAATTATTCAATTTGATGTTTTAAATTTACTTTTGTTAAGAGATGTTCATTGTATATGCCATATAGCTTTTTATTAATGTATTATTCCTTTTCTTATTTAAAAAAATAAATTAACGGGCATATCAAGATCTTTAGGAAGAAAAGCTGGGGACAGATTTTGCAACTTGGGTTATAAAAAATGTCACTGCTTTCGCCGACATCGTAGTACCATAGATATGGCTCGAGAAAATTTGGGAAATAATATAGGAGCAACTTTAACCCATTTACAAAAAATTATGAATTTTTGTTTAATGCCTTGATTCAATTCAATTGATATGGTAATTTCACCCCTACTTTTGTAGTTATTTTGTGTCATGTATGTATCGTGGGTTGTGAGAAAATAGATCTAATGGCCGGGATAAATTGAATATTATAAAAATCATACGCAATATAAGGGTTTTCACTTTATAGATAATGTAAACTAATAATTAAAAAATCCATCTTGCTCAGCTTCGAATATGTATATCATATTCCTGAAAGCTTATAATCTCACAAGCAAAATTATAAATATCATAACGGTCATCGTACCCCTTTTTCATTAGAATAAAACATATCGGATTTATGTATAGTTGAACCGGGTCCGTACCGTTTTGTATTTTTAAAAATTTTAAAATTAAATTACAAAAAATTTGAAATTTTAGTATACTAGGTGGTAGTTGACTGAAAATACTTATACTATTTTTTTACTGATATGGTATACTTCAGTCGATATTGAACAGTACAGTATAGTATTTATAATGCTGCCCATGAGCCAAATATATATTAAAAAATTAATATATAATAAATACACATGTATAAAATATATACACAAATATAATAAGAGCGTGTGTTCTAGATAACACGTAAGAAATTGCCGCTCCAAGAAGTACATCTGTACTGTATTGTGTGTAATTTTCTACTGGAAGTGCAAGATAAGATTAAGGTCCTGTTTGGTAAATAGATGTTAGCTGTTAGATGTTTGTGTTAGTTGTTAGTTATTAGCTGTTTGAATTAACTGTTTCTATTAGCTGTTTGAATTATGTGTTTTTAGAAAAAGTGTTTGGTAAAAACTAGCTGTTTCTAAAAAATATGTTAGTAAATTTTCATTTATGCCCTTATTTATAAATTAGTTTTAAATGAGATGTATGTAATTTTTTCAAACTTATGGACAATTATGTAATTTTCACAAAAAACTCTTCTCAAAAGACTAATTAGAATAGTTTTTTCAGAAAGAATTTTTTGGAGCTAAACAGCTATTGTAAACCACTCTTTATCGAATGCTCATTAACTGTTTAACTTGATTAAAACAATTAGAATCCTTTCAAACAGTAATTTTTTTCCAAATAACTATTGTTATTAAACACCCTAAGATAATATAGCTTTCTTATCTAGCTGCTCTTCGAATTCTGCACCAATTTGTTATCTTCTGGCAGTATAATCGGGAGATAAATAAAGGAAGAAGCAAATTGCAGATTGAGGCTACCATTGACAACCATTTTTTCGAGCATCGATGTGTTGAGTAGTTTAAACTGAGCACCAACTCAAGTAGAGAGCTCATATACTTCCAACCCGCTTTCCCAAGCCGAGTATTTTCTGTTTTCCTCGCCTAATGTTTGTTTCAATTTCGACCATTTGCTATGTTCTTGTCGGATTGTAAATGTCTAGTTAGTTCTTGATGATGATACTGCTGTAGTTGTGGAATTCACTGATAATTTGAAGCTGGGTTTCTTTTTTGGGGCGCAGGGGGGGGAGGGTCTTGTAGAACATGTATGGCATTAGCTTTCTCTCTTTACCTGATCTGTTTCAATGTTGAAATATCCGTTTGCACCTGCACATAATTAGACTTAAGCCAATTTGTCTGTCATTCAGCACATTCTGTCAAAATTTTTGGAATTAATATAGTTTGTAAACAGCGCCTTTTATTTCTTCGCTCTTGCCCTCTCTAATAACAATCCTCTTGCTTAAGCACATGAGGGCAAGAACCCATGTGTGCCGTAGGGTAGGGGCCTGATAAGCTATGGCCACCAAAATTAAGGAAACCTAGTTTACATATAATAGAATACTACCTAATGTATGATTCCAATATAATATAAATTTTCAAATTCCGTAACACTCCTCCTCAAGTTGGAGCGTAGATTGAGTAGGCCCAACTTGTCACGTAGATGCACAAACTGCTTCTTCCCGAGAGCCTTGGTGAAGATATCAGCAGGTAGATGTTGAGACTTGATGTAGGAAAATTGAAGGAGACCGGCTTCAAGCTTTTCTCGCACAAAGTGACAATCTAACTCGATGTGTTTTGTGCGTTCATGAAATACGGGATTTTTGGCTATGTGAAGAGCAGTTTGATTATCACAAGAGAGTTGCATGGGCCGTGTATGAAACACTCCGAGAGAGGCCAAAAAGGATCAGATCCATAATAGCTCACTAGTTGTCATAGCCATGACTCTGTACTCAGCCTCTACAGATGATTTGGAGATTGTCGCTTGTTTCTTGGTCTTCCAAGAAATAGGAGAATTGCCAAGCAGAATGAAATAGCTGGTTAAGGAGCGTCCCGAGAGTGGACATCCTCCCCAATCTGAATCACAGAAACCATATAGTTGTAAATCATTCTTGACAGAGAGTAGAAGTCCACAGCCTGCGGTACCTTTCAAATAGCGCAACACTCGCCTAGCAGCTGTCATATGCTCCTCTCTCGGCAGTTGCATAAATTGAGACAAAATATGCACTGCATAGATGAGATCGGGACGGGTGATGGTCAAGTAGATGAGTCGACCAATCAAGCGTCGGTATCGTGTAGCATTATTTAGGAGCTTGCCTTAAGCCAGAGGGAGCTTGTGATTTTCTTCCATTGAAAACTCGATGGGTTTAGCCCCTAGTAGGCCGGACTCATCAATGATTTTCAGGGCATACTTGTGCTAGGGCATACTTGTGGTGGCAAAGAAAGAGGCCCTATGGGCTACGAACTACCTCAATCCCCAAGAAATATTTTAAGGGGCCAATATCCCTTATACGGAAACAACGACGTGGGTAATGCTTAAACTTGGAACATTCCTCTGCGTCATTTGCAGCAATTTCAATATCATCCATGTAAACTAATAAAGCCATGAATATTGTTCCGCGACGATAAGTAAATAATGAGTAATCGGCATAAGAGCGAATGAATCCATAGTCACTAAGCTTGGAGGAGAGCTTGGCAAACCACTGTCGTGGGGCTTGTCGCAAACCATAAAGGGACTTTGGTAGTTTACATGCCTTGTTCGTAGCACTAGAGGTAAACCCGGGTGGTAAACTCATGTAAACCTCTTCTTCCAAGTCGCTGTATAAGAACGCATTATTTATGTCCATTTGATGTAGAGCCCATCCTCTTGCAATTGCCACAACCAAGAAACACCGCACACTAGTCATCTTGGGCACAGGGGCAAATGTTTCATTGAAATCATAGCCTTCAATCAGGTGATCATCGCGAATGACAAGACGAGCTTTGTAGCACTAAATAGAGCCGTCGGAATTATATTTTACACGATACATCCATTTGCAACTGATGGGTTTCTTTCTGAGAGGCAAATCTGTAATCTTAGTTTTAAAAAGCGCGAGGCACACTGAGGCGCATAGGGTCCCAAAGCATGATGCGTAAGGCGCGAGACGAAGACGCACGCATCATGGATGCTAGGCGCACTTCTATGCAAAATATTTTTGAAGTATTTCATATTCCACAAAGCATATTCTGCACAAACAAGTTAGATAAATGCATTAAAAATGTGATTAGACATCAATATGACTACTAAAACCGCAAATAACCTTAAGACATGTTATCTTATCATCGTAGTTCCCCCAATGCACGTATTTACGATACAATTTTAGCTCACCTTTTAGCTCCCACGGAAGGAAAAGAAGAAAAAAGTTAAAGGCAAGGCTAAGAAAAACAAGAAAAAAGGGGAGATATAGCATTGCATCCTTGAGGCGCACCTCATCCCCTCCGAGGTGTTGACCTGGTAGCCTCACGCCGAGGCGCGCCTAGGCGTGCCTCAGGCGGGCCTTTTTAAACTCAGTCTGTAATGAGCCAAGTCTTGTTTGCTTCCAAAGCTTGGATCTTGGCGGCCAAAGCTTCTCTCCATTCAGGATGCCTCACGACTTCATGATAAAATGTTGGTTCTACGACCTTAGTAATAGCTACTAGAAAATTTTGGTGAGAGGAAGAGAACTTAGAACATGTGACATAATGTGCAAGAGGATACCGCGTACCTGAGGATGCCGGCTGGATGGGAGTGGCCGCGGAGATGGGGTCGGTGGGTCGGGCACTGTAGCAGCAAATGTAGCTGTCCATATGGCAAGGCTTCTTCTTGGGTCGTTGAGTACGTTGAAGGCCTGTATCCACATTCTGTGAAGTCTCCCGATCACTGGGCATGAGAGATTTGTCACGGCCCAATTTTGTGGAGTCGCATGCTGGAGGACTGTCTTGGTGTGAGACGCTTAGGGGATTGTCAGGCGGGCTTGGGCTTGGGCTTGGGCTTGGACTTGTGCATGAGCCCAATTCGTTCCTTGAAGAAAGCTCGTGAGCAGGAGTGTCCTGCAAGCCGTTCTCCAGGCTCATGTGATGGTCCAGATTGCCTTCGTGGGCAAACCCCCCTGAGCTCCCCCTATCCACGACATCACCCAAATCAGCTAGGTTTGTTCCAGTATTGGGCCGTGGAGCTGGACCGTCATCAACTTCATCAATCCAGTTAGAATTGCTCATGATTTGCAGCTGGGGAGTTTCTGATGGGGAGTTTTTAAAGGGGAAAATTGTTTCAAAGAAAGTTACATGTCTACTAACGAAAAGTTCTTCAGTTTCTACATCATACAATTTCCACCCTTTTTGCCCAAACGGATACCCCACAAAGACACATCGCCTACTGCGAGACATTAACTTGTCCTTGGGCCGGATTTTGGCGAAGCACAAACTCCCAAACACCTTAATGTGATCATAAGTCGGTGGTTGCCCAAACAAAACTTCATGAGGAGTTTTACCATCCAAGATTCGATTTGGAGTCCTATTTATCAGGTGAGTTGCCGTGAGTACACATTCTCCTCAAAAACTTAACGGCAAATTGGCCTGGAATCATAATGCTCTTGCCACATTGAAGATGTGACGATGTTTGCATTCTATCCTTCCATTTTGTTGTGGTGTATCCACGCAACTCCTTTGGTGAACAATCCCTCATTCAGAATAAAGTTGTAGCATGGGTCCAGACTTGAACTCGACTCCATTATCGGTTTGAACCACCTTAACTCCTTTACTGAATTGGTTTTTGGTCATAATAATTAATTGTATAAGAAAATGTCCGACCTCACTTTTATATTAAATAGACCCATACTCCCCTACTTGCATCGTCGATTATCGTTAGAAAATAGTGGGTGCCACATAAAGAAGGAACCTGGTATGGGCCCCAAATATCACAATGCACAAGATCGAATAACTCATTAGCTTTATTCATGCTAGGAAAAAACTGAACTCTACTTTGTTTTGCCCGTAAGTAAGCTTCACATACACCACAAGCATCATTGTTCATGGCACTAGTAATTCCTAACGACTTAAGTAGGGTAGTTAAGACTTCACTTGAAGGATGCCCCATTCGATTGTGCCATATCTCTTGTGAAATCATGACGTTGACCTGATTCTTCATGTTCGGTGCCCATTGATAATAATAAACCCCATCTTGCTGTTCACCCACTCCAATCGGAGTCCTCGAAGTGCGGTCTGGCAAGATACAAAAATCATCGCAAAACGTCACTCTACAATTCAAGTCTTTATCCAATTTAGCAACCGACATGAGATTGCAATTTAGGTTTGGAACATAGAGAACTTTTCTCAAAGCTAAATTCTTCCGCAAGGCCACTGGCCCTTGCTTGGAGGCCAAGGCTATTGAGCCATTAGGTATCCGATCGGAATGGATTGAATATTCTGAGCTTCGTTCATAACTTTCAAGTCACCAGTCATGTGACAAGAGGCTCCACTATCGATCAACCATGATTTTATACCTGAGAGTTTCTCATATCCTGCCTTAGGTGTGTCGATAAGGGTGAGTAGTCTCTGGATTTGATCAGCCGTGAGCCCCGGAATCGTCATTGAAGCTGCTATTTCTGGCCCTTCATGCGCTGCTGCCAGTGTCTCTTCAGCTTGGGCTACCGTCGAGTTCATCGACTCATGCCCAGCACCACGCCCTGATCTGCTGCCCCTGCCACATCCTCCATGCTGTCCACGACCATGTCCACGGCCTCGCCCCTGAGTACCCCAGCTTGCTGGGTATCCAATAAGTTCGTAACATCCAGACTGGGCATGGCCGTATTTGTCATAGTGACGGCAGGTTGGTCTCTCGTTAGGTGTAGTTCTTTCCCGGGCGGCGAAGGCCATCACCGATTCGGCCCTCTGTTCTTTACGCATCATCACCCTCGTATGAAACTCTTCTTGTTGAACTATGTTAAAGATGACATCGAGAGAGGGTAAAGGGTCATGGGCAAGTACCTGGCTTCGAATAGTAGAGAACGACTCATCATTCAGACCCATTAAGAATTGATGGGTTCGCTCCTCCTCGAACATTTTGGCGATCATTGTTGAGATTACACTCACACTTGCCGCAGGCACAATGTGGCACTTTTGTATAATTGTCCAACTCACTCCACATTCCTGACAATTTGGAATAAAAATCTACTACGTCGAGCTCACCTTGTTTACATGTGGCAAGGTCGGCTTTGAGTTGGTGTATTTTTGGTGTATTACCCACGGCATACCTCTTTTGCAAATTTGTCCACATCTCCCGAGCCGTTTCCGCATAGGCAATGCTAGTATGTAGTTTGGGGTCGACGACGTTTAGAATCCATGAACAAATCATGGAATTAACTACTCCCAAGCACTGATTTCGCTAGAGTCATCTTCTGGCTTTTTAATAATTCCATCGATGAATCCTAATTTATTTTTAGATCGTAACGCGGTTCTTACCGCCCTTTGCCATAGATTATAATTTTTGCCGTTGAAGATTACCGTCGTAATAGTTACACCTGGTCCTTCAAACAGATGTAGGAAATAAGGTGATTGATTTTCAATCATGAATTTTTCGTTACCACCACTCATGGCTCTGATACCATGTCAAAATATTTAGAATTAATATAGTTTGTAAACAACGCCTTTTATTTCTTCTCTCTTGCCCTCTCTGATAACAATCCTCTTGCTTAAATACATGAGGGCAAGAACCCATGTGTGCCGTAGGGTAGGGGCCTGAGAAGCTACGGCCACCCAAATTAAGGAAACCTAGTTTACATATAATAGAATACTACCTAATGTATGATTCCAATATAATATAAGTTTCCAAATTCCGTAACACTGTTTCCTGTGGTTTAATTGCCTCCTTTTGAAGAATGGTTGTCATTTGCTCTGTACTTGTAGGAATTACTGTTTGTTTCTTCAATGCACAAATGACAACTTCTTATAGTTACAAATTCTTGCAGGTTTGTACTCAAATATATGGAGGGTCCGTGCAGAATTGCAGAGGATGTGACAGAAGTAAATTGTTTGCCAAATAATTGGATTGCTGCATACCCTCTCCAACAATGATGGGAAAGTTCAGTATTTTACAAATGCTTATGGCTTTACCTTGTTTTCTTTTTTCCCTGAACAGCTAATAGGCAACACACCTATGGTTTATCTTGATCATGTGGCTGAGGGTTGTGTTGCACGCATAGCAGCCAAGCTGGAAACAATGGAACCGTACGCTATTGTTAAAGACAGGTGATCATTTTTGCATAGCCTACTGTTTGATCATTTCTGGTTAGCCTAATATTTAATCAAAACTCTTCTTCGTGATTCACAAAAATCTTTTCGGGTGATAATGCCATGATATGGAAGCCAACCGCTAATTCGTCTGCCCTTTACATTTCCAAAATAAATGCATGAATGGAGCTTGTTTGAATCCAGGATTGCATATAGCATGATAAAAGATGCAGAAGAGAAGGGCTTGATTTCTCCCGGGAAGGTTGGTCTTAATTTTTCTTATTGTGCTTTCACTTCTAGTAGATACAAATAGTTTAGCAGACAGCGGATATTTACAACTGATTTGGGACCCCTTTATTTTTGGGGTTGTGTGTGTTTTTTTTTGGGGGGGATAAGAACTATGAGATTAAGACCCTGTTCTTTTCGTGGTTTAATAAACCCAACCCTCTCCTTTCAACACCCACCCACTCCTTCCCCCCTTCCTACTCTTTCTCACACTTAAACAAAAATACCACTCCTTCCCACTCTCATCCACTCCTTCCCTCCTTTCCCACACTCCTTCATTCAACTCCCCAACTTCATTTTACTACTTTCAACTCCTGCCCACTCTCATCCACTCCTTCCCCCCCTTCCCACACTTAAAAAAATACCACTCTTACTAACTCCTACCCACTCCTTCCCCTCCTTTCCCACACTCACTCATCATACGCCCATCATTTCCCACTGAAAAGAGCATGGCCTAACCTGTGTGGATTTTCTTTTAATTTTTTTTTGGGGTATGGGTGCATGTGTTTGCATCTGAAGACTGTTCTCATAGAACCCACAAGTGGTAATACTGGCATCGGGTTGGCGTCCATTGCTGCTGCTAAGGGGTATAAGCTTATCATAGTTGTGCCTTCTTATGTGAGCCTGGAAAGAAGAGTAATCCTTCTGGCTCTTGGAGCTGAATTACACATCATGGGGCCAACTTGCACCTTTCCTGACTACGAGAAAAAAGTCAGAGAAATGCTGGAAAAGACGCCAAACGGGTATTATATCGATCAATTTCATAACCCGGCAAACCCAAAGGTATCCCTTGCCCTTTCTTTCATCTCTCTCTCTCTTTTTTTAAAGTCACTAGTTGAAGTTATTTTGATTGCTCTTGTTTTTTCGGATTCATTTTGAGACCACAGGGCCAGAGATTTGGAAGGCAGTGCAAGGACAACTGCATGCCTTCGTCTGTGGCATAGGGACTGCAGGTACCATAGCTGGAGCTGGGAGATTCTTTAAGGGAAAAAAATCCTACAATTAAGGTTTAAATCATTATTTTAAATTTGACACATCTGCATTTGTTTTAATACCTCCACTTTCTGGACCGAAAAGAGTCACTTTTGGGGAACTTTTTGGCTTGAATTATAGTGGATCAAAGCAAAATGGCTCTGTACATGGCCCTCTGCTGTCCTGCCATCAGTAGATGCCCTTCTTGCTCCACTATCCTGGACCAAATTCTCCATACTAAAGGATTTTTAATATAAGATCTAATGGAACTAACTTCTCTGCAATTTATGCTGCAAAGCTGTTGCATTTAACAACCCCTCCTGGATACGTTGCCAGGAGGGGCTATTGGGTATGGGTTTGTATTAGGATATTTGCATTTATCCTAATCAATGTACGTTTCTGATATTGAAAGACACACCCCCCTTTGGGGGGGCCGCGGGCTGAGAGCACCTCATATAGAGTAAAGAGTAAAGACCATTTTTATAACAAGTCAGAGCTCTTGACATTTGTTTCACTGTGTTGATTTCAATCAGATCTATGGCATAGAACCAGCTGAGAGTGCGGTTCTAAATGGAGAAAAGCCCGGTGAGCTTCAATAGCCTATTTTTTTCAATGTCTCTTCCATTGTATAAGATGGGTTTGGTTGACGATTAAATGTCTATCCCTGGGCATAGTTGCTAGGAAAGCTACTTGGATCACTCAGCCTGGGACATTAATCACCATTTCTACCAAAAAATTAGCCTAGTTTGGGCTTTGTGTCACTCGACCAGGACTCAGAGATCCATATCTAACACTCCTGGTAGCTATTGTTTGGGATTTGGATGTATCCCTAATGCATAAGCCCGCTGCACGATTTGCTGCTATGCCATGCCTGTCCACGGGTCCACTATGACTGAGCTGAAGAAGAATTGCCACTGTCTAACATTTGACGTTGATATGTTCCTATAATGTTTTATGGTTAGACAGTAACGGATGCTCAGAACACTCTACAACTATTTGCAATGGAATGGTTGAACTTGCTTATTTGGTTGCATTTGATTGCATAGTAAGAGTATCAAATCCACCATTTGGATTTCCTTCTTGGCCAAATGGGCCTTAATGCTCTTCCTGTCACAGGAAAGCACAAAATCCAAGGACTTGGTGCTGGCGTTATACCTCCATTACTTGACTTCAACATAGTTGATGAAATTTTAAAGGTGAGGCACTTAAGCTCGGTTGTTAGCTTCTTCTAATATTCTTGAGACACTTTGCCCCTGCAAAAATTATGGCACATAAGCTTGCTTTAAAAGGCAGGCAGCGCAGCGCAAAATGTTAGTAATGTAATCCTCCTACGTCCTAACTTATGGTGCCCTTTATGGTCTTTAATTTCTGCCCCTACTCTCCCCATTGTATATTAATGCCCTCAATCCTAACAATCAAGTCACCGCTATTGTTTGGAGTTACTTTTGCTGTGAAGCATCCCAAATTTGCATAATTATTGGATTTTCATTCTGCTGATAACTTTTGAAAAGGAGTCATCGATTGTCAGACAGACCATAACCGTCATCTATCCTAGGTGATGGAATAACACTTCTTCAATAGTACTCCTGAGGTCCTGGGGCTTTTGCTGTGAAGCATCCCAACCTTGCATAAATATTGGGTTTTCATTCTGCTGATAACTTTTGGAAAGGAGTCATCGATCGTCAGACAGACCATAACCATCAGCTATCCTAGGTAATGGAATAACACTTCTTCAATAGTACTCCCGAGGTCCTGGGGCTTTTGCTGTGAAGCATCCAAAATTTGCATAAATATTTGGTTTTCATTCTGCTGATAACTTTTGAAAAGGAGTCATCGACCATCAGACAGACCATAACCATCATCTATCCTAGGTGATGGAATAACACTTCTTCAATAGTACTCCTGAGGTCCTGAGGCAAAATGGCCAATACTTCGAGGGACAATCGTGGAGATTGCTGACTCACTTATATTGTGTTCAGTATTCAATGCTTTGCTTAGGCCTCTGATATTGTGATCATAGATTACGGAATGACTCTAACGATTACCCCAACTTTCGATATCTTAGGTGTCAAGTGATGAAGCCATCGAAACTGCAAAGCTTCTTGCACTTAAAGAAGGTTTGCTGGTAAGCTCAGCATTTATACTGTTCCTGCCCTTTTGATGTTGTTCTTGATATTTTGTGTTATTTCTGGAAATCTAGGTTGGGATATCTTCTGGAGCTGCTGCTGCTGCTGCTATTAAGCTAGCAAAGAAGCCTGAAAATGCTGGAAAATTGATTGTTGTAAGTGCATTACTCTTCTATTTCATATTATATGAAAAGTGAAAGTGATCACATAGCTGGCCTTTTAGAAATGTGAAAGAGGGGGGAAACATGTAGACCGAAATCAACAAATGAAAATTAGAAGGTTGCTTGTTTATCGATCTCCTTTTCCTATGATAGATGTTGGAGAAGCCAACTTCGGAGCTTAAGCTAGAAAATATGCATTCTCTTTGTAGGTGATTCTGCGTAGCTTTGGGGAGCGTTATTTGTCAACTGAGATGTTCGATTCCATAAGGCGCGAAGTGGAGGCCTTGACTTTTAAACAAGAAGGCATGGATACAACTGCGTATGCAAGGAGTACGGGTGCGTGTATGGAGACGGAAAAACAATGTGCAAAAATATAGGCATTGAAAAGCATTAATATGGATATGAAGATTTATAAGGCTGAGCTTTGCTACATTGGAAGAAAACGGCCTCTCTGGCACATAGTTTAGTTCAGGCAAAAAATAAGACAGCATCTTGATATCCACAAGCTATATTGTTGTTGGATCCGTACTCTCAGGTGGTGAATTGTCATGTACGGGACTTTTCAGATCCATGTTTCTCCTTTAAGCAATTTAATGTTAGAATGAGCCCTAAGCAATATCTTGGATTTATGTAGATGTACCCCGTGCATCATTGTAAGTTTGTAACCTCACAAACCTCCTTTATTTAGAGTCAGCAAAAATTCAGGTTTGGGTCGAATAAATCAGACAATATTAAAATTCGGACAAGAAATTAATGTTTAAATGCCCAGTTTTTTCTGGGTCGGACAATTCAGACAGGGGTCACAAGGCTAAATTCGGGTCAAAATTAGATTGGGACAGCAAAAATATGAAAATTGGTGTGTCCAAATTTAATTTCGAACAAAAAATTCATGACTATATTCGATTTTTTCACATTGGACAAATTCGAGTATTCGGATTGGACAATTTTTTGCTAGCACTAGTTAGTTGAAGTACTTGATGTTTATCTACATAAACTGAGATTGATAAATCATAATTATGGTGCGTCTGCCACTCATTTAACAGGTCATCTCTATGGTGGAAAAACCCTCAGAACTATGTCCCTCTTCTTATTGTACCAATTATTATAAAATTGGGAATGATTTCTGTTTCCCCCCTTTACTCAATTGTACCACTACCCTAACATTACAATAGAATTCAAAATTTGTAAAAGTTATGCTTTAAGCTTATTACCTAACATATTCTTTTAAAAAAACATAGCTTTATATAGGCCCTATTTGGCAAACAGCCGTTAGCTGTTTGTATTAGCTGTTAGCTGTTTGAATTAGCTGTTTGTATTAGCTGTTTGAATTAGTTGTTTATAAAAGAAGTGTTTGATAAAATTAACTGTTTTTAAAAAAGATATTCAGTAAAATTTTATTTGCGCCCTTGTCTCTAAATTACTTTTTAGTTAAAAATAATTTTATCATTCACTAGTTATCTTATTTTCTTTCCGAAAAGAATTAAATTGATGTCACATGTACAAATTAACTTTATTGATAAAACATTAACTTGTTACTAGTTGTACATAATTTGTATTCTTATTAATCTTTTTTTTCTTTTCAACTTGTGTATATTTGCCTACACCAAAATTATGTTTTAAAATATTACTATGTTATTTGCTTACATATTTTATTATTATGAATTGAAATGTACATATTCGAATGATTTAATAGTGGATAGATTAAATTTAAATAATACACAATATCAAATATCACTATTAAAGACTAATGGCATATGGTGTAATTTTTTCAAACTCCTGAACAGTTATACTATTTTCACAAACAGCTATTCTCAAAAGACTAATGGAAATAGCCTTTTGAAAAAAAGTTTTTGGGGTCCACACAGCTCTTCCAAACAGCTCTTCAATCAAACACTGTTTTAGTTATTTTGACTAGTCAAAACAGCTAAAACCGTCCAAAAAGCTCTTTTTCTCCAAAAAGCTCTTGCAACCAAATACCTCCATATACTGTCATAACTTGAGCGTTACCTACTGTTGTTAACCAAAGTTTTAGAAAATTATAGTGAAGACTACACCTCAATGTTTTGATGGAAAAATAATCTATTTATGTAATTAATAAATATCAAATTAACTATTCAGAAAAACATGGCAGGGGCGGGATTGAGAAAGATGAAAGCAATCACAATGGTTGACTCGCGAGGAAGAAATGGAGAGAGAGAACGGTGAGGCGAGGCAAATTCTGCAGTAATAATTTTGTGCCTCACGCCTCACGGGGAGGCTCACACAAGTGAGCTTCCTCGTGAGTGTGTTTTGTTTTTTTAAAATATTTTTTATTAGTTTTTTTTTAATTTTAAAAATAAAGTTATGTGTTATGGAGTGGATGTATAGGTATTATTTTATTATTAGATATATGATTCATAAGTATTATTTTATTTGGTGAGGAAAAGTAGTGAACCAACTATTGCAGAGAGTGAGGATCGTGAGGTAAAAAATTAGAAAAAGGACTGATGTGATGGTGAAGGGCTCAGCTGATGAGTCAAAAACTAGCTCACCGTTGTACTTGCTCTAGCCCCCTCTCCTCTCTCCTCTTTTTGCCTCATGAGCTTCCCACTGGAGGTGCTCCAAATGCTCTCGAGTCTCGACCAAGTGTCGTTTGAATTTCTGTCAATTACTTATCTTCTGGCATTAATATGCATTCTTTATTCCTAGTTGGTTTCAGATTCTTTGGATTTAAAATCTCCAACTGGGAACGTTCAATTTTTTTAATAAAAAAAATATAATCGAGGAGTAGGTGAAGACAAAAGCATACTGGAGGCTAAGCTCGCCATCGACCTTCTTCGTGGGGCATCACTAGATTTCTCTTTCAATCTAATCTCAAACTGGGCACCCATTGAAGCAGAAAAGCTTCACGTTCTCCGTCTATCAAGCACCAACCAAAGTAAGTTCTGGTTTCTTAGCCTAATATTTGATTTAATTTGTAACCATTTTGCTCTGTTGTGGAGAGATTTTGCATGCCCATATACTGTTTTTGTTGGCTGAATTCCCGAAGGAGGAGGGAAGCAAGTATTTTCTTGGAAAGGGGATCATGAAAATAAGGCGCGTTATAAAAAATCAAAATAAATCACAATATAAGGTAATTCGGATCTAGAGATTCAGACATATCGTATAATTTATATTAAATTTTTGTCATGATCAGTCAATTCATGAAATTCACCCTTACATGTTGCAAAATGCAAGACTTACCTTGCCGAGAAGGTTGTATATGTCATTAAAGGGAATGGGGGGTGGAGGGATAGGGGCTCGATAAAAGTCTTTTCCTTGTCCTCATCGCTCCTCCCTCTCTTTTAATTTACGAAATAAGTTTAAGTGGGGATCCCTTTCCCTTTATATCTACAATCCAAACAAGACTTCACATTCTGTTCCATAACATTTAATGCAATTGCAATGGGTAGAAGAACCTCGTCAACTACTGTCCTATTGACAACCTTGTTGTGGCAATGTGGTGGTTGGGTTCAAATAGTGGTCGAGATATTGTGGGTGGGGGTCTATTGGTTATTAAGATGGGCGGATAACAAGTGTTTGCTAGTCACTGCCAGGTGACAGCGATGGTGGTCTGGGCATGGGACAGGAATGGGCTACTAGTGATAGTAACCCGCCGGATAGCACTTTTATGGTAGGCCCAAGACTATAGTCCCGGAATATGTGGTGTGTTTGAGAACCAATTTAAATGATTGAAGACTCAAGAATAGTTTATACTCTAGCACGCCCCTCATGCAAATATTCTTTGGACTTAAAGCATAGATGTTGCAAAGGCGCGCACTACACCTTGCACAATAAATCAATTTGGGGAATGCTATTGGAGTATGAAAATGGATATTGTCCCACATTAGTAAAATGGAAGAATGTAAAAGTGAGTGTTATCCCACATTGATCAAATTAAAGGGTTTGAATATGTATATAAGCTTGTGAGTTACCTTAACTATTGTTAATTTGTGTTGGGTGGAACTTTATTTGAACTTATATACATAATTCTTTGTTAATTGCCCAATTAATCCTAAAAATTTAACAAATGCTAAGATTTGTGTTAGAATATAAACTTATGACCCTTTGTTAATTGTTCAATTGATATTAAAAATTTAACAAATGCTAAGACGTGTGTTAGAGCTTAGAATAAATGGTGGAACAATATTTTTGGGGTAAACTGAACAGGGGAAATGTGAAAAAGGAGATTGGAGAAGGAATGAATCAAGAACATGTAACAGAATGAGATGGCTCGACCCTTCCCTGGGCTGAAAACCCATGCCAGAAGTCCCAGTCTTTTCTAAGAATGATTCTTCATGAGCTACGTGGGCATTCTTGATGCTTATTTCCTTGAAATTTGCAAAAATAATTCCATTTATGGCTACTAATTCTTTCAACCTAATAATCATCTACAATTCTACATCCTCCACAGTTTCGAACTATTCCAGCTTCCTGCCTAGATACATGGAAGGCAAGTGCAGAATAGCAGAGGATGTGACAGAAGTAAGTTGCCTCTATAATATTTGATGATTGTACAGCTACATTTTCAAATTTCAACGACTCATGCTGAAAATAAGCTAGGACCTTTGGTGTCACTGTTAATAAGGGGAAACTTTTGCATCTTAAGTGCTCATTTTCCCCCTCGACTTTTTTCCAATTTGCAGCTAGTAGGCAATGCACCTATGGTGTATCTTAATCATGTGGTAGACGGCTGTGTAGCACGCATTGCAGCCAAGCTGGAAAGTATGGAACCATATTCCAGTGTTAAAGACAGGTGATAACACCCCCCCTCCCAAAAAAAACTCTATGATCTATGCTTAATGAAAATCCGTCATCTTGATTTGTATAATTGTTTTGAGCGTGATATATGCCATGACTAATGAATAATGCAATTCAGCCCCCACATCATTCTTTTTTCTATATATTTAAAAGCAAAAATGAATGGATTATTGGATTTTGTCGGAATTCAGGATTGCATACAGCATGATAAAGGATGCAGAGGAGAAGGGCTTGATTTCCCCTGGGAAGGTAAGTCTTCATGCATCTTTCATCTTGGTTGTGCTTTTACTGACCACAAATATATGGCAGCCCACGCTACTCAATATTTTTTTCTGACATATTATGATTCTCTTTGCTTTGTTCTTTGGTGTGCATTTTTGTGTGTGCCTATATTGTGTCTGAAGACTGTTCTAATAGAAGTGACAAGTGGTAATACTGGCATCGGCCTGGCATTCATTGCTGCTGCTAAGGGCTATAAGCTTATCATAGTTATGCCTTCTATGGCGAGCCTTGAAAGAAGGGTAATCCTTCAAGCTCTGGGAGCTGAACTACACCTTATGGGGCCGACAAAGAGCTTTCCAGAGATGTTGGAGAAAGCCCAAGAAATACAGGAAAAGACACCAAATGGGTATCATATTAATCAGTTTGAGAATCCTGCAAACCCAAAGGTATACTTTGCCCATTAATTTTTATTTATTTTTTTTTTTAAAATTTGTGTTTTGAGGGGTGAAACCTGAAGCTGAACACCCAAGTTGAAGTTATTTTAAATTGCTCTTGCCTTGTCAGATTCATTTCGAGACCACAGGGCCAGAGATCTGGAAAGCTACAGAAGGACAAGTGGATATATTTGTCGCTGGCATAGGGACTGGGGGTACTGTAACTGGAAGTGGGAGATTCTTGAAGGAGAAAAATCCCGCAATTAAGGTTCACCTTGGTAGTCCATCTGCATGTTTGATATTTGCATTTATTTAGTCCAGTTATGTTTTTGTCATAGAAAGAACTTCCCCTCAATGCCCTTCCCTCCTAAAACTTCATCCTATGATGAGCCAAAACTTTTCACATTTGTTTCTCTCATTCTCTGCATTGCTTTGGATCAGGTTTATGGTGTAGAACCTGCTGAGAGTGCAGTTATTAATGGAGAAAAGCCTGGTGAGCTTAGTGCACTTTATTAATGTTTTCACCTGCCTTGTGTGTTTGGATCATCTTCCTGTTGATGATCATCCAAGATGCATCTTTTTTCGCGGGGGGTGAGGGAGGGTGAGATGAGCTTTTAATGGCCTTCCATTTGCATCCCCTGCTCCATTTTAACACATTATTCTGTTATATCAATGACTTGCTGTATCGTACCTATCTACAGCTACATTGTGCCGAAAAAAATCTACTGAAATCGAAGCTAAACCAATACAAACTGAGCGTACTGCCTGAGTAGGGTTTTGCAAATGTAGTAGACTAGTAGCCTTGCCCCTAAACTGTAGATGTTATCTATTGGACCCTGTACTAGAAACTGTGGTCAACACCAAAATTATTGGCAGGGCAAATGCATTTTAATTTGCATCTTTGCCTCTCAATTGATCCATTTGTAAGAGTATTGCATCTTCCAGTGGATTTGCTACTTGGCTAAGTGGGTTCGACATTTCATGTCATAGGAAGGCACAAGATACAAGGGATTGGCCCTGGCATTGTACCTCCAATATTGGACTTCAACGTGGTTGATGAAGTTCTAAAGGTCAACTTCCATATCGTGCTTGTTAGCTTCTTTCTGAATTATTCTTGAGACCTGTTGCTTATGCAAAGCTCTGAATCAAACATTTTTGGATATGCTCAGTGATCTCATCATGGCTATCTATTTCACATAAGATACTAAGCTGTACTCTTCAAATTGATTTAAACCATGTTTACCTATTCTTTTTCATTTTCTACATATTAAACCACCAATATCTTCAATTGATAGAACCATTCTCTTAGGAAAACACGGACAGGATATACCATGCATATGGTTAAAACACCTTTGCTTTTGTGTTCTAATTTTCCGATTCTCACTGACAAATTTTCTCGCTGAGACAATCTCACAAGGTGCAATAATCTATAATTAAATTGTATTCGTTTTCAAATTGCCTTTTTTGGGCTTTGAAACTGACACAATATGTTAGGAAACAACTCTGTATATTGACATTCCTAGGTTATGATGTGTTAGGTATCAAGTGATGAAGCGTTTGAAACTGCAAAGCTTCTTGCACTTAAAGAAGGTCTGCTGGTAAGTTTGTAATGTTCTGGCATTTGTTCCCTTTTTTTTGGGTGTTCCTTTTTATCATCACTTTCATCTCATGGCTGTTGTTGATATCTTATGTGAATCCTGGGGGTCAAGGTTGGGATTTCGTCTGGAGCTGCTGCTGCCACCGCAATCAAACTGGCAAAGAAGCCTGAAAATGCTGGAAAATTGATAGTTGTAAGCGCATTATTCTTCATTATTCTTCTTTTTTGCATGGAAAATGCAACTGAAGAACAGAGTTGGCCTCTCACATATGAGAAAAAACTATTTCTGCGAAGGATTGACAAAATATATGGACAGATATATCTTAAAATGAAAACTGAATACTGCTCATCTTGTACTGTTGCTTTGTGCCAAGATGTTTTGGGGACGTATATAAAGCCAAATTTAGTGAATTTCATGTTCACTGTGCAGGTGGTTTTCCCTAGTTTTGGGGAGCGTTACTTATCAACCGAGATGTTCGATTCCATTAGGTGCGAAGTGGAGAAATTGACTTCTGAACAATGAAGTGTGGTTGCATGTATAGCGCGACTGTGCGAGCATGGATATTCATATGGATGCAAGAAAACAATTCACAAAAATATTGGCATTAAGAGGCATGGAGAAGTATACAGACGTTGATATGCAAGACAGCAAGAGTTTAAGCCAACTATCCTGTACAACATTTCAAAATGCTAGCTACATAGATAGAATAAACAACCTATCATACGATTCATCTTACGAGCAACACATTTTGCATCTTAGAGAAGACTTCCATAGTTTTACTGATTTGAATCCCCGTGTGTATGATTGTGTTGTGTAAGTATAGTAATCCCAGGGACCCTTTGGAGATGGTTAGAAAGTTTGTATTTTAAGAAGCTTGGTTTTTATGTATGTTATGTTTTTGGAGTTCACAAGATTCGTTTTATTAAAATTTAAATTTTTTAATGTAGAGCCATCAAGAGGCTGCAATTGGGTCAATCTGGTTGAGTCTGGGTTTATCTATATGGGATTAGATCATTATGGGTTATCTAAGTACTAGGTCAGGTTTGGTTCGAGTCAACTTATTGGACTCATGTCACTCGTAGGTCTTGGATATTATTTGGTCATGATAGGTTTGGATCAGGTCATTTTGAGTTCAGGTGGAACGTGAGTTATTTCTCAATTCTCAGTATTACTTTGTTTTGAAAGCTCACAACCTATGAACCTTTGGTCTGTTGGTCTATCTCAACTTCATGAACCATAATTCCTCCTTTTTAAGCCCATCTAAATAAATTTTACTATCAAAACACAACATGCAAAATGATAGTGTTATTAATTTGCTCCTCTTGCTCAGCATTAAACGTTTTTCACCTTGTTGTTCAATAATGGTTCAATTTCGATCAATGATGCCTCAGGTCAATCAATTTATAGGCTGAGTCACTGCCGGATTAGGTCTGAATTAAGGCAGATCAACTAATGATTTTCAACTAAAAAGTCAAGTGGAGTTGGAGGTCTTTCAGATCCATTTTGCTGGTTGATAGCATAACAATGATTTTCCTTTAAAAAAGGCCCAAGTTTTTAAACGAGTTGTTAATAAGATTAGTTCAAAAATGAAAATTAAAGCATGAAATAGGTAAATTGAATACAACTAAATTATCTTACTCTCATATGGGTTCCAACCAACACAATTTATAAAGTTTACTGAATTTTTATTATATATTTGGTTCTAATTTTGCATGCAGCTAACTTTACGTATCATAAAGCACACAAATAGAGAAGGAAAACAACTCTTCATTCTTCGCCTACTGGGGAAATTTAAAAAAGACACCATATGCTGCATAAAATAGGGTCCGATGACCCTTAACTAAAAGAACATGTCTATTTGTTACGGAGGAAGCTCTTCAAAAATTATTATTTCTAAGCTTAAGAAAGGAATCGACCTCTCTATGGGTAGAAATACCGGTAGGGGTAAGGTTGCCTACAGCTGGATCTCCCCAGACCTCGCGAAAGCGGGACCCACACTGGGAGTTGTTGTTGTTGTTGTTGTTGTGTTGTTAGATGTGTTGTTAGCTCTTGTTCTTCCGCTAAGAGGAATGACACTCGATTGCACAAACTCTTGCCCGCCTTTAGTCCTATGATTTTGGTGGCATGATTTGGTTGGAGAAGAGGCATGAGTCCATCTTGAACTTGGCTAAGCTAGACATGTATTTGTGCTCTATCTTGAACATATCCTTTCACCTATGGGCTACCAATAAAGCTGCATAAGTGCACATAATTTTAATCAAATGAGGACGGGGGCAAATCAAGATAAAGCAACCCGCTATAATACCGTGTTAAACTTTTTATATAAATTAGGTCATAAAAAAGGTTATGTATATAAGCTTAAATGAGATTCCAACCCAAAATCAATTGACAATAGGTAAAATAATTCACAAGCATATATATTTGCTCAATCCCTTTAATTTTATCAATGTGAGACAACACCACTTTCATATTCATTTATTTTTATCAATGTGGGATAACACCAATTTTCATACTCCAATACTTCTCTTCTCATCTTCCCTCTAACTCCCTATCCGGTGTCTCATTGACTATCAACATCGTGTCCCTCTTTTCCTCCATCTCTAATATTTGGAATAGTTGTTTCAGTAAACTAGTTAATTAAGTATTGGAATGGTTGTTTCAATGAACTAGTAAATTAAGCATTAGAATTATTATAATAATTATCATATTCTTGTTATTGAAACATTCTATTGTCACTTTACCTTTAATTTCATAGGATGTTTATTTTTCAATTTTATGAAAAAATAGAACTTAGCCAAAAATCTCATTTTCTATGAAGGAAAGTTTGAGAATATGAATGCGACCCAATGATTCGAAGGTATCATAACGTCAAGTGAGAATCGGGAATATGCCAATATGCGTGAGGATTGAGTAGGGTTAACATCTAGAAAGCCTTATATGACGACCCTCATAACCTAACCCCTAATTTACTTTGATTTTTAATTTGATCAGATCTAGTTGTATGCTTGCATTATTATTATTATTATTATTATTATTTTGATAGAACATGCTTGCATAAAAATTGCACAAAAAGAGAGGTCAGCTGACCGCCACCCGGACCACCGTCCTCACTAGCGTACGCCACTGCAAATCTTGCAGCTCCTCTCCCATTTCGGCTCTCTCTCTCTCTCTCTCTCTCTCTAAAATCTCATCCTTTATTCAAATGTCGTGCTTTCACCAGCAATGTCAACATCTTGAATCGGGATCGCCCCAGAATTCTCAGAGGAATTAATCTCATTCTAAAGGGTGATCTCATTCTCCGGTAAGACATGGCTTTCATGGCGGTCCTTGAATCAGATCTGCGGGCACTCTCCGCCGAAGCTCGCCGCCGTTACCCTGCGGTCAAAGATGGCGCCGAGCATGCTATCTTAAAGGTTAGCCCCCCCTCCCCCAATGGATACTATTTCATCCCTTACTTTGGAAAATTTTGATCTTTGTTATCTGCATTTTCGAGTGGAAAATTGTTAGGGTTTTTTTCTAGCACATAAATTGAGTCAGTATGAGTTTGTTGTAGATGCTTTTCCTTGTGTTTAAATGGCGTTTATGTGGATAATTTATGGCATTGTCCGGACCAACTTTTGAGGGCAAAAGGAGACAGGAGAAGGTCCCCTAATGGGGCATCATTTACGTAGGATGAAAAGCTAGAGTATGCTTGATAGACTCTTCAGTTGCAATATCTCTCTTTCGCACCCATATGCCATATCTACCACATCACTTCAAAAGTTTGTGTTAAGAGTACCTCGTGAAGGAGTTGCTTGATTACAGCTGTTTCTAATATAGATTCAGTAGCTCACCAGCTTTCGAGAGTTTGAGGTTGGAGGCGACACATAATTGTTGTTGGCTTATTAGGATGATTAATATTGAAAAATTTCATTTTGAGCTCTTTACATGTTGACGCCTCCAAATTTGAAAAATAATCGTTTTAAATGTTGTATCAGTTATCTCCCGGAAGTAGCTTAAAGTCCATTCCTTAGATTTTTGAATGCAGTCAAATGGGTGAATTAGATTGGTGCCCTATTTGCCATGTTAAGTACAGTCAAATGTAGTTGGCAACTACTTGGCATTGGGTTCTTCTTTTGTATTTCTAAAGCACTTTTGTGATTGTCAAGTGCAGCTTCGCGCATTGTCAAACCCTAGTGAAATTGCTCATAATGAGGATATTTTGCGCATATTTCTGATGGCATGTGAAGCACGAACTGTGAAGCTGAGTGTAATTGGACTTTCATGTCTGCAAAAGCTAATATCTCATGACGCTGTCGCTCCATCAGCATTGAAGGAGATACTTTCTACCTTGAAAGAGGTAACTGTATATGGTTTTGATATCCCCTTCCCTAGCTGAATTTTATGCATGGATCATAATGCAGAAAACATGGATATATTAGTTCTGTAACTCCTCTTATTTAAAGCTACTAAGAAAGTTAAGCATTCAGGCCTCTGGAGTGATGAACCGGCGTTTGCTTCATGATGGGTTGAGTTTCTCTTCACTCCCTTAGTGTGTTTGTGCATGTGTGTCTCATCCTTGGCAAACTCTATAGCAGATCCAAAAACTTTTTTTTTAGGGTGTCCGGTTTTTGACCTTCTAGGCATTTCCAATTAAAGTGCTATAGGTGTCCACATTAAATATTTTGGGGTTTTGAGATTGAAGTTTGAGCTCCTTTATTTGTTTAGGTTGACTGGGACACCTTCCTGGGCACATAAGTCCACCCCTGTTCACTGCTGATCATGTAGAACATATATATGAGCCTGGCAGAATCGTTATAGAATCGTAATCCTTTCGCTGTTGGGGGGCGGTCATAATTTTAAAATTTGGGCAGGTAACCTAATCTTGGTGCATTACTTACACTTGTTCAGATCGTGGTGCATTACTTGACCTGTTCAAGTGGCTCTTATTAGCTGTCAATTACATTTGATATCTCCTTTGGAAGTTCATGGTCCTGGAATTTAAATGGTCAAATAGCAGTTCTTCGGTTTTTCCATAAGAATGTCGGAAATCATGCTGCTGGTGCTGTAATGTTCCACTAATCTTGGGGTGGGAAATTCCAAGGGATTAATTTGAACATGGGGCTAATTAGTCAGGTTAGCCTAGCCTGTCATGCCCGGATATTGCAATTGGTGATTGCCTACTTAATCTCGGCTAGAGTTAAATACAGTTTTGCATTTAACATAGTAGTCTTGACAGTGAAGTAGTCATTAGCATTTAGCACATTTTGTCATCTGCTTTCCTCCTCTTCTTCATGTTTCTGGTGCCGACATGCCTGTTGTATTGAATGGTTTCCGGTAGGCTCCACTTTTTGTACATGTTAGTTCGTCCAGGAAAGTTCTGTACTGCTTTCTCCTTCACATCTTAATTGGCAAAACTTTGAAGGCTTCAATTTCCTTTCATAAGCAGTTATGAATCCATACTCTGCCTCCAGCTGGATGTCCATCCTGTTCATAATGAGATATGCCTTTTCAAGGAAATAATGGACTTGGGGATGGAATTCTTCCAACTTATGATACCATAGGGAAGTACTGGTTATGTTTCTCTTGGCTCAGGTTGCTTAATATGCTGGTTTGGTGGGACTGAAGATGTTGGACGGAGATAGAAAGTTGGTCAACCAGCTTCTTTACCTCTTGTTCATGGTAGGAGATGGACACAATTAGAGCAGGTTGTTGGAGGATTTGGAAATAGATGTGAGTACAACAACTATGGGCAAAATAGACATCCTTATTCAGGGTCAATTTCTTTCCCATTTTGTTTTGTCATTTGTTGGGAAATTATTAGGGTAATGTGAGAAGCCTGGTTTTTCTCCTCTTTAGACTTTTTTCTTTCTTTATAAACTACTTCTTACTTTTTGACACGGAAAAGTGAAAAAGGTCTACTTTATTTCAAGAAGAAGATAGTGCACCCTTAAACAGAAAGATGGTCATTATGAAATGCGAAGGAGAGAAACATTGATCAATTGTACAAATACTCAAGCCCCCCCTCAAAACAACAGAGTAAAATCTCTTATCTCGAGTCTTGAGGATAAGGATCAAGTATAGTTCTCAATTCCTGTGAACGATTGTTGCTATTTTTTAGGGGTTCAAATGGTTGCTTTGTTGGTCTAGCGTGATTTGGATGAGTTTAGTATGTTTTCTAGGTTGTTGAGGCCTGAGGGTTGGATGTGTCTCTCTTGAGTTAGAACGAAGAGTCCAGAAAATTAGAGTCGTCAAGGTGAGTTGCTAAAGGCTAACTTTGTTTGTACCATTTGATCATATGTCCAAGATACATATATAATAATCTCCCTTTATACATGGATAACATATCCTTGGTGTCTTATTAATACAATGTTTTTGGTTACCATAAAAAATTTCCCCATATGGACTTGTAACTTGCTAGTTATTTTTTACCCCTCAAATATTATGCTTGGATTTTTTGAAAATTCATTTTTTGGTTGCCTTTCCTCTAGGTGATATGTGCATCACTATGTCTAACTTCATCAAATCTTATTTTCTTGATTGGTAATTTTCAAAATAATATTTTGTACAAATCATTATCTATTCGTCTCCTGAATCTAAGCCGTGACATTCCCTTGGTGTCTTATCAATACATCTCTTGAATTTGATCACTTATCAAAAAGAAAAATAACACTCTAAGCCACTTTGCTTGTACAAAGCTTGTAGGGGCAAGAACGGCTAATGCCTGGATGTGAATCTCCCTAGACCTTGTTTCGACAAGATCAACACTGATTGTTGTTGTTATAGGCTCCATTTGGTTTTAGCATTTATTTACCAGCAATATGTTCCGAGTGTTGAATAGCTTGTGCTTGTCACTCCTATGGAGTATGGGCTTGTGGGTGGTGTGTGGTTGTTGTCACATTTCATGTTTATACTGTTGTGAATTTTCTTGAATGATTGTCTTCTCACTTTGTCACTTCATCGATTCTCTATGTTTGTGATTGGTAACTTGCTTTCTTTAACCTCTCACAGCATGCTGAAATGAACGATGAGAGTGTTCAGTTGAAGACCCTCCAAACAATACTAATAATATTCCAATCACGTTTACATCCAGAAGATGAGGTGATTTTTCTCTATATTTTGTTGTTGCATGGAATAAAAGTCGCCTTTCTTCTTGTAGGGTTAGCATCATTTTTGTCATCATCCTCGATGTCGTCCTTCTTGTCATAAAAAGTTCAACTAATTTTTGGAATGAAGAGTAAGCTTAGAGCAAGTTTGTAGATCTTATGTAAGTGATTACCTCTTGCGTTTCAAAGATTAAGAGAGTGCTATTTCAAGGGATAATGTCACTATTGGCCTTAGTTTAAAAAAGCGCCTAGGGCACGCCTAGGCGTGCCCTAGGCGCGCCTTGGAGGGGATGAGGTGTGCCTCAAAGATGTGAGGCTATATCATCCCCCTTGTTCTTTTTCTTAGCCTTGCCTTTACCTTTTTTCTTCTTTTCCTTCCTTAGGAGCTCAAAGGTGATCTAAACTTGTACCGTAAGTGCGTGCATTGGGGAACAATGATAATAAGATAACATATGTTAAAGTTATTTGCGGTATTAGTAGTCATATTGATGTCTAATCACATTTTTAATGCATTTATCTAACTTGTTTATGTAAAATATGCTTTGTGAAATATGAAAGACTTCAACAAAAATTGCATAGAAGTGCGCCTCGCATCCATGATGCGTGCACCTTACGCCTCACGCTTTGGGACCCTATGCGTCTCAGTGCGCCTTGCGCCTTTTAAAACTAAGTTGTTGACACTTATGGTGTTTGCTGACATTGACTCTTTGGGGCCCATGGTAGGTTCTTAGAGAGCTGTTGAAGAAAGGGCTTCCAATCACATTTCTGCTCTTTGTATGGGATATGTGTCGATGGGGATACCGTAGCAGATGCAGTGGGGGCTAATTGATATTGCATTGAATTTTAGGTAGCCTGATACCCTACTCCCACCATATGGAAGAGTGGTTAGTTGGTTGCAGCTAAAGGATATCATAAATTATTATTCTTTTCAATAAGCAAAGGAAACCCCGATATTATTCTTTTAGACAAGAACAAGGAAACAATGTTTAAATAACACAAAACAATTGTGACATTGTGTCCTATAGTGTCTGTGTGGGTCTAGATATATGCAGGGTTAACAAGTTGAACAAACACGAGAGAGAAAGAATGAAGAAATAATGATTTTTCATAATGTTAGATTATTACGAGTTGTAAAAGAACTGAGCCAGTTTGGCGAGCTCTTGGGCTTGACTCAGTCAAAGCTCGGCTCGAGCTTGGTTTGACTAACGTTCGGCTTGGTCCGGGCTCACCTCAGATACCCATCAAGGTGAGCCCTAGCTTATATAGGTTCGGCTAAGCTCAATTGAGCTTGTTTAGGTATTTTGAGTGAGGAATAACCTATGTTTCATTAGTATGCATAGACTTTGGGGTAGTTTGGATGTCCGAAGTTCAAGTCTTATACTTGGTATTTATTCTTTATATAGGATTCTAGTATTCTAAAATAAAGAATTTTTCAATAACTGTCAAAGTTAAGTTGCTTAAAGACTTGAATTATAAAATTAAAAATTCACTGTCAAATTGGGCTTGGCTCATTGAAAACTCGGCTTGGGCAACGCTCGGCTCGGAATCGGTTTGACCAAGCTCGGCTCGGTTGCTTACCGAGCCGAGCCTAGCAAAGCTTGGGTTCGACTCGACGATGACACCCTATATATCAAGGACCAGGGCCTTCTGGAGCTGGGTTGAGCTTGCTTCTTTGCTGTCTCCATATCGCTGGAATTTTTCTCTTTGCTGTGGCCGGTTTTGCTCTTTTCCCGATCTGTGTGGGTTGGTCGCCGATTGGTCTTGCTAGGAGTTGAGTGTGGTGCGTCGGTGTTGTCTGTCATCGCACCGGTGGGGCTGCTTCTGCTGCCGTTCTTCTCACCAACAACTTTTTCATTCGTCGGAACTTGGCTGGAAAATTCCATAACCCCTTTTCTCCGTGGTTTTCTTCGTTTATCTGGTTGCTCATTCTATTTGCTTTTGTCTCCTTTGGTTCCCTTGGTGTGGTGGGCATGATGAAAGGTGACTCTAAGAGATTTGTGGCTATTGAAAGTAAACCGTTTGATTTGGTGGTTGATGGCAGAGGTGAGGATGTCTTGAGAATCACTGAGAATGACAGAGGAAGAATGTTCTTTGTTTTTTTACCTGAGAGTGTTGCTCTTTGGTTGTTGAGGGCTTGGAAAAGGTTTTGTGCTTCTAAGCATAGCTCCAATTGGTGTAACCAAACTCGTTGAGGGAAGATCTTTCTCTTGGAGTTGAAGAGGAATCGTTCTAGCAAGTATTTGCAATTGTTACAAATTCTTAAGGGTAGGAGGACTTTTGTCGTCTTCCCCTCTGGTTGGAATGACAGCGGTTGGACTAGAGGCTCTCAAGGGTATCACTCGACCAGCTATTGATTTAGCTGGTCATCGTTTCTATGACCTTCTTTCACCTAGTGCCATGGCATTGAATCCTGCATCTCCATCTCTTCCTAAGCCGCCCCTCGAGTTGTTGTCCTCAGTGTGGCTTTATTAGTGAACTGGCTGCATTTTTGCGATCTTTTGGTGTTATTGTGTCTACAACCGCCCATGTAGCTTTGCCATCTTATCCCCTGGCGCCTTTTCTTCCTTGGAGGGGACTCTGGCCGCCCCAAATGATCGATGGTTGAGTGAAGGTGGGAATGACTGTCTTTATATGCCTTTTGCTTCTAAGGGATGTGCACTCCCTTCTATAGAGTGGGAGACTTTTGACCTGCAAGGTTTGAGGCCGATATTGTTAGTTGCTCTAATGATTTCTCAAAGGCTCCTTTGGAGTGTTTTTATTCTGTGGGTTGTATTCCTATTTGCCCACTACTTCCTGTTGGCTTCTTGTGCACTTGGTTACCCGATTGTTTGGTAGGTCAACTGTCTGGTCCACGAACTTGCCTTGGGTCTATGATTTATTTGGTACTTCGACCTCCTTTTCCTTAGGTCCTTCTCCTTCGCTCTTCTCTATGGGTAATCAAGTGGCGCATAACCTCTTTGGAAGTATCTTGAGATATTCCTCGAGAGGTGAGAGATGGCGGGTTATTAGTGTGGAACCAAGTTCTGGCCCTATGAAGTCTACTTTGTTTGAGGGTGTGGATATCTCTTGTCAGGTGGATTAACTTTTAATCCAGGCTGGTGGTGCAACTTGTCTGGAGTCACATGACTTGGAGCCACTTGTTGTGGACTTCTCTTTTCTTCATAACCAGGCAAAGAACGATGTGTGGGATGGCTCTAATGTTAATTCGGATAATGTTTCTAAGCGGGTTTCCTCTAAAATGAAAGGCATTGTCTCTTGTATTGTTGTTGCTATCTCAGGCCATGAAAATAAAATTGCTCAGCTACTGTCAGGAATTGAAAAAAAGAATGGTGCAGCTAAGCAATCTTCACTTAGAACTCCTTTGGCTGTGCGGAGGCAAAGAGGGCTGTGGAGACTAGAATTCGACATTAACTATGACAAGAGTTCTTCTCATTGTTCGCATGACTTGCCTAGTTCTGTGAGGGTGGTGGTGCCTTATGTTTAGGTTGCTTCCTTGGAATGTAAGAGGTTTGAATGATTCAGGGAAAAGGTCTGTTATTAGGAGTTTTTTGAGGGATTGGAAGTGTGATTTGGTTTGCATCCAGGCAACAAAACTCGGGGACATTTCTCGTTTCGATTCTTGTAGCATCTGTGGCTGTAGATCGAGTGATTTTGCTTTCCTCAACGGTAGAGGTTTATCTAGTGGTACTGGTATCCTACTATGCGGGACAACGATCTGCTTCGGTTGATATCCTTTTCTATTGGCGAGTTTTCACTCACCTGTGTCTTTCTTTCGGTTGATGGTGGTCTCTGTTGGGCATTTGGTAGTGTTTATGGACAAGAATTTCGATAGGACAAGCTCAAGTTTTGGGAGGAGTCATGCAGAACTAGGGATGCCGGAGTGGTCCGTCGTGCATTGCAGGCGAGTTCAATGAGATCCTTCATAGTCGAGAGAGGACTAGTTGAGTGAGGGCTTCTAGTACCATGACTGAATTTCATGACTTCATTAATTATTCGGCCTTCGTTGATCTTGAGTGGAAGAGGGGGTTCACATGGTCTCGTAGTGGCGAAGCTACTACTTGTTCTAGGTTGGACCGCTTCTTGATTTCTGTTGATTGGGAGGAGAGTTGGCCTGATTTCATTCAGAAGAGGCTAGCTTGTCCCCTATCTAATCATTATCCTGTTTGTTTAGAGAAGTTAGTGGTGCGTAAAGGTAAGTCATTTTTTAAGTTGAGAATATGTGGTTACGGGTAGATGGGTTCACGGCTCTTATCAATAATTGGTGGGATCATTTTGAAGTTGATGGGTAAACCCGCTACATCATTGCTAGGAAACTTAGATCACTCAAGGAGGAATTAAAGAAGTGGAATAAGGAAGTCTTTGGTGATATCAAGGTTCAAAAATATAACCTTTTGGCGACTATTTCTTCTTTTGATTTAAAATAGGAATCTATCAGTTTGTCTTCTTTTGAGGTCCACTAGAGAACAGCTGCCCAATCAAATCTAGAGCTTTTGATTTAAAAAAGATTTCATGGGGACAAAAATCTAGAGCTTTGTGGTTGAAGGAGGGTGATAGAAACATGAGTTTCTTTCACAAGATGGCCAATTCTCATGTAAGTTCTTCTTTATGTCATCTATCGTGGTGGAGGGGTCTTGTTATGATTCATTCGATGATATGAAGCATGCCGTCCAAGATTTTTATTCGTGCAAGACGTTTATTCTTCTCTCTTTTCTGAGCTGGAGCCTTGGAGGCCAAGAGTTAATGGACTGGTCTTACCTTCCCTTGATGATTCACAAGAGGATGGATCTTAAGATCCTTTTCTCTGAGGAGGAAGCCTATAATGCCCTGGGTCAATGTTGTGGTGATAAGGCTCTAGGATCTGATGGTATGACTATGGCTTTCATCCAGAATAATTGGGACACATTGAAAGTGGATATTTTGAGAATGCTCACAGAGTTCCATTCCACAGAAAAATTTGTTAAAAGTCTTAATGCAACCTTCACTAATCTTATTCCTAAGAAACCAGGTGCTCATGATACTAGGGACTATCAGCCAATCAACTTAGTGGGATGTGTGTATAAGGTTTTATCTAAGGTTCTCGCTGCCAGATTGAGTGGAGTCATTGGCAGTTTGATTTCTGTTAATTAGAACGCTTTTATTGGAGGTCGTCAAATTCTTGATGCTGTTTTGATCGCTAATGAGCTTGGTGATTCGAGGATTAAAGAGGGAAGACTCGGGGTGATTTGCAAACTTGATATTGAAAAAGCCTATGGTCACATTAACTAGGAATTCCTAATCTATATTTTGAAGAGAATGGGTTTTGGGACAAATGGATAGGGCGGACATAGTGGTGCATCTCTACTACTACTTTTGCAGTGCTTCTTAATGGTTCTCCTGCGAACTTCTTTTCTGTGTCTAGAGGGCTTCATCAGGGTGCCCTATCTCTCCGCTCCTTTTCATTCTAGTTATGGAGGTATTGAGTAGAATGTTGTCTAGTGCGTCACATTCTGGTTTGATCGCCGGGTTTTCTGCGGGGCATTTAGACTTTATGGGCTTGGACGTATCCCACCTCCTCTTCGCGCATGACACTATCATTTTTTGTGATAATGATTGTGACCAAGTTATCAATCTTCGATGCGTCCTTATATGGTTTGAAGCCATTTCTGGTTTAAGAGTTAAACTTGTCTAAGTCCTCTATTCTACCTGTGGGGGAAGTGGAGAATGCTGATGCCATTGTAGGCATTTTGTTGCCTGTTAGATTCCCCTCCTTCATCGTACTTGGGGCTTCCCCTAGGTGCCAAAACCAAGGAGAAGTCCATATGGGAACCAATTGTTAAGAGGTTTTAAAAAAGACTTTCTGCTTGGAAAACCAAGTACCTTTGTAAAAGGGGGAAGACTGACTCTTATTAAGAGCGTCCTCTCTAGTATCCGGACTTACTTTTTTTTTTTTTTTTCATTTTTTCCCATTCCCTCTTATGTGGCTAACAAGCTGGAAGCCATTCAGAGGAGGTTCCTGTGGAGTCTTTTAGAGATGATTTTACGTATCACTTGGTGAAATGGACCATCGTTAAGCAACCTTTTCGTAATGGTGGCACAGGCATTAGAGACTTCATCACTTTCAATGAGGCCCTTCTTGGTAAATGGTTGTGGAGGTTTATGAATAAGAAAGACAAGATTTGGAGAGCTATGATCAAGGCAAAATACAGGGCTAAGGGCCTTGATTGGATACCAAGTATAATGGTTCTTGCGGAGTAGGTCTTTGGAAGTTTGGATGGGATCTTTTCTTCTCGTTTTTGAGGTGGGCGATGGGTCCTCCATCTTCTTTTGGCCATAGTTACCAGGATCACTCGCCCTTCGGCCGTTCCACGTTTTGGATCGTCTGACCCAGATCGCGGGTCGTTTTTGGATTGGAACGAACGGTATCGCATTCTAGATCTGAGGATTGGCCGATCCCCTTTCCAAAGGGGGCCAAGGTCTAACGGAGAAAGAAAATTTAAAAAAGGAGGGAAGAATTGAAACATACCGCAAGGTAAACCTAATTGACAAAGCTTAATCATAAATCCTTGCACTTCGCAGTTCAGATTCCCACAATCCTACTTAGAGAGAGAGTCGGTAGAGTGGCAGACCTCGCATGAAAAATTAAAGCTAGATTGAATTTTTTGGCACAAATACGTTTGAGAGAGGGGTTGGTATTCTGGTTTGACATCAATCACACAAGCCACTAGTTCTCAGCGGCCATGGATGGCTTCTAAGCTTTTCTTGTGGAGAGTGGGAGGGAAAGAAGAGTAGTGTCAATATGGAGGGTCAATTATGTGGCAGATCCTTTGACCCTCTAATTACCTCAAGTCTATCCACTACGGGTAAAAAGGATGAAAATAGAAAAATTAAAAAAAGGGGTCTCTTGGGAAGGTGTCACGCATTATTATTGTTGGGAAGGTGGGCAGACATGATCACATGACTACTATGATGACATACCCCTTTATTTTTTAATAATAAAAATTCTCGATGGCCTTTGGTTGAAAATTTTACTTTTATATTGATTAAAAAAAAGGAAATTCACTTTTACACCTAGCGGTCCAAAATTACGAATTTCGTTCCAAAAAAATGTTCCAAATAATCTACCCCATTCGTTCCCTTTTTTAGGGAAGCGGCGTTCCCCGTTCCCGTATTGTGTTCCACAATTCGACCGTTCTGTGATCCTGGTAAGTGGTAAGCGTGCTTTTGGCATATTAGATGGTGTGATGGTGTTTGCTTGAGCGATCACCTCCCTTCTCTCTTTGCTCTTGCAATTGACTGGGGGTATCTGATTATTTGGAGAACTCTTCTTCTTCGGTTGCTTGGTTCCCCATTTTTGTTCATTCAACCTTCTCGGAGGATGATAGTGTTTATCATCTTGTCGCCATGCTTGGTACGACTTCTCCACAGGCCTCCTTTCTTGATATAGTTAGGTGGGCCCTTACCTCCACTGGGAAATTCACTGTCAAGTCTTATTTCCTTCACCTTTCCCTCTTGGCAATTCATCCTCTTCGTTTTCATATTGCGATTTTCCGTGTAATATTATTATTTGGAAGTCTTGGCCCCTGTGAAAGTGTCCTTTTTTGTATGGAAAGCTTGTCGAGGCAAGATCTTAACCTCTGATAATTTACAAAAGAGGGGTCAAATCTTGGTCAACGGATGCTTTATGCAAAAATGGTCTAGAAATTACAGACCATTTACTTCTCCATTGCCCGATTGCTAGATGCCTGTGGGATTTAGCCTGTTGTTGCTTGGGCTTGCATTGGGTGATGCCTTTGAAGGGCCAAGTTTAAATTCGAGCCATTCCTCATGCTACCTTTTGGTTATTGTGGGTGGAGAGAAATAGGGGAGTTTTTGATGGGGTGGAAACCTCCTTATAGCGGTTAAGGGATAAGTGGCTCAAGACTGTTCTCTTTTGGGAAGAGGAGGTTTTTGGTTCCTCCTTGTTGGAAGTTATTAATTTTGTGGATAGCTTATTTTTGGGCTGTAATTAATTTTCTGGGATGCTGAATTAGGCATCCTTCCTTGTAAATCCCCTCCTTTTTAATATATTTCATCTTTTGTTATCAAAAAAAAGGGATTTTGCTTACATACATCAGGCTTCTGTCTAGAATCTATTGCCAGCATAAATTGGGTTTGTTTTGCAAGGATTATCTTGTGTCCTGAGAATTGCAATGATTTGGATTCATTTCGTCGTAGTACCTGGTGTCATGAATAATGAGACCCCCCCCCTTTTATAACTGCTTTCTTTCTTGGTTTTGCGGTTTCACTTTTCACGGGGCTTCGTTTTGGCAAGGTTGGGCTTTGAGCCCCCCCCCTTTTTCTTTTCAAACACATGCCTTCTCGCATTTTTCTCTTATGAATGGCACTTTAGTGTTTAGTTGTTCAATGAGATCCTTCTTCGTAGTATTCTTGCCTTCGTGTGATTGCATGCGCGACTCCTTTCTCTGCTGTTCTCAAGAACATAATGAATTGGACAAGATGTCCTTAATAGCCCAGTTAGATACAAAGTACAAACACCAGGAGCCTGGTGCAAGTACTGGCAACCTTTTGAACTTCTTCCCATTTTAATTATGGACAACTTTCTGTCCGTTGCGTGTGATAGTTTCTTGTCTCTTCTTTGGGCCTTCAAAATTGAAAGGATTTTTCTTTCACGGTAAGGTTAGGCGCTGAGTGAAGCGGTGGGAAATTTTGATAATGATGCAACTCCATGGTGAGCATTGCTCACGTAGGGGAATTGGCGAAGGGTGCTGTAAAGGCCATTCAGTGGAAAAAAGGGGGTCAGCTTGTGCTTTTCTTTCCTGACTTCAGGTATCGTTCCGGAAAAGACTCCCAAACCAACCAGGCTTCTAGGAATACACTTTAAGTTGGTGGGATGATCTTTTAGCTATTCATATGCCTTCTTGCCTGTTTCTCGTCTGGAAGGAATTGACACGGTATGGGTTTCTCTCCCTTCTTCCAGTCAGACTGGACTTAACTATCTTTGTACATCTGCTCAATGCTTATCACATCTGAAGAGGGAAGTTTGTGAAGAAGTGATGAAACAAGCAATCATCTCTTTTTAGAACTGTGAGCTGGAAAGTTACCGGTGGCAAAGATTAATAGACATTGAAGAAATAGTCTGGATTGTCTGAAAAATGTTGTCTAGTCATCGATATGCCCAAGTGAGGTCCTTTTTTTTAAGAAAAACAAAAAAAGGAAAAGGAAGATAGACTATGTTCGATTTTTTTTAATTTTTTATTTTTTTGTCAGGCATTTTTCGTGTTAGTGGTCGGAGGAGAGGAGGCTAGATTGCCAAATGGTAATTATGGTGGCTAAGCATTTGATTTGTGATTGAATGGGTCATTCAAGCTTCTTCATGATTTAGAATGGGCTTGTTTATTATAATTCAGGATTGGCTTTCATTATTGGTTTTTAATACGTGGTTCTCTTTTACTACAAATAGCTAAATCTTTTCTTCAATTAAGAAGGAAATTTATTCAGTATTTTATATCTTGAGTAATGCTGAAAGAAACGGTTTTGGTCTTTTCCAGTCCTCTTGGGTGGTTCCTCTGATACTTGGGAGGTTTGTGGGGCATTCTATCTGATCTAATTTCTGAATCTTAGGTAAATATGGCTCTTGCTCTTGGCATCTGCCTTCGGCTTCTGGAAAGTAATCGTTCCTCTGATAGTGTACGGAAGTAAGTTATATTTCTAGTCATTGGCTTCCCGTCGCTCTTTCTGTTTTGCCGTATATCCATTCACCTATCAATTAACTTATGCTTCATTCAATGGATTTTCTTAATTATTTTCAGTACTGCAGCTGCGACCTTTAGGCAAGCAGTGGCCTTGGTTTTTGATCATGTGGCGCATGCTGAGTCACTTCCTTCAGGCAAGTTTGGTTCTGCAGGTCCAATCTTTCGATCCAGTTCTGTTACTGGGGATGTCAACCGCAGCATCCATCGTTCAGAGTAAGCATGATTTGATAGTATCTATGCCAGCGATGCAGTGTCCCCTTCCCTTTCCATCCACCACTTGCTTCTTTGGTGGTTTATTTTTTCTATCTTGCGATTCTGAAGATAATATTGCATTTCAGATGCGCTACACTGTTGTAAAAGTGATCGTCGCGACGTCACCTCTTGTGACTCATGCATGTCACTTTTGTGAATGTTGTCGGTGTTTGTGTCCAATTCTTTCTTTATATTATCATCTTGCTGAATCGGGCATTAACAGGGAATATGATATTGTTGCTGGAGGACCGCATTTGACAAGGGATAGCCTTACTAAAGCTGGAATTCTTGGCCTCCGTTTGCTTGAGGACCTGACAGCCCTTGCTGCAGGTGGATCTGTATGTGTTAATTGACACCTGAAATTTTATCACTTCAGCTGATTTGGTGTCTCATATGAGAAACTGAATTTAGGCCAACTCTTATTGACTTTCCTGATGAAAATTTTGTCCACAAATAACCGAAATTCTTTCTTCTGTGCAACTGTTGATTGTTACTACTCGTTAGTTAAATAATGCTTTGTTAGTACGTTTCAGGCATCTTGGTTACGCATCAGTTCTGTACAACGGTCATTTGCTCTTGATATCCTTGAGTAAGTGGTCCACCTTTTATTGCCACCTAGTTTCTTTGTTTGCACTTTAGTGTTTTATACAAGATAATGGATATCAGTTGCACTGTTGTTAGGGGTGCAAGGGCTAGGTAGTATTGGTAACCCTGTGGTCCTGGAGCACCGCAGAAACTTGGTTGCATGGCTGATCAAAGACCAGGCAATAACATGCTGCTATGTTTGTCTGCTCAAACAAGAAAAGAGAAGAGAGAAAAGAAAAGGTGAAAGAAAGGGGGACAAACCAGCCGAGTGGGGTTGGGGGGGAGGGGCGCAGTATTATTGCAGTGATTTCTGCAATGAGCCAGATGGCTCAACAGCCTGCAGATAAACATTTTCCTTCGCTCCTAGCTGCATCTAACTGGCCTTGTAAACTGCAGTTTCAGCAACTGTAATGCTTAGAGTGCTGGAGCATCAACTGAATTCTTATGGGATATATTCGACTCTGGCGCATGATTCATTTGGGTGGTTCTGCTTTCATGCCTTACAGCCTTATGTAGCGAAACATAAATTATGTCTACTTTGCAAGTGATAAAGATCTATTGGCTGCAAATTTTGGTCAAGTTTTACCTGTTGGTCATTCCTTGGCTTTGAGCATCTGGCCATTTTACTTCTAAATGGTTTCCTTTCCTTTCATATTCATGTGTTCCATCTGTCAAATGACATTTACTTCTTCTAGGAGATTTCATACAATGCAGATGTACCCTTTATGCACGCATGTGGATCTCAAGTTCTTGGTATTAGTAATTTTATTGTTTCAAATCTGTCTTCTTGTGGTTCTATTTGCACACATTGTGTCAATTTTTTTTTTTTTTAATAGCTATTGGTGCATACTATCTGATGTTTTCTGTGGTTCAGGTTTGTCCTATCCAACTATGTGGCCATTTTTAGAACGTTGGTTCCATATGAGCAGGTAACTTGTGTTTCGCTAGACATCTCCCATTCTTTCAGATTGTTAAACTGGTGAAAGTTACCTTCTAATTTGCAGGTCTTGCGCCACCAAATATGTTCTCTTCTGATGACTTCCCTTCGTACTAATGCTGAGGTACATTGTCTTTATTCTGTTCAGCGTAATGCGTGGCTCACTGCACTCCAGAGCAGTATTGAATTTGTGCAGCTTTGTTGTTTCCCTGTTGTATCAGCTTGAAGGAGAAGCAGGAGAGCCTTTCTTTCGTCGCTTGGTGTTGCGATCTGTTGCCCACATAATCAGGCTTTACAGTTCATCCCTCGTCACTGAATCTGAGGCACGTCCTTCATTGCAAGAATTACTGCCGCTGATTAGAATGCTTATTCCTAAATCTCATGTTGTGGCGTTCCCACCTGTAATCTTATTCTCATGACTAGGGGGTGTTTGGGAAGGAGCTTTTCTAACAGTTCAGGGGCAAATTAGCTGTTCTGGGGCAAATGACTGGTCAAACAGCTAGATGATGTGGTTGCTAAATTAAAGCTATTTTGAAGAGTTGTTTGTCCTATAAAAGTAAAGGTTTTAATCCATTTTGGTTTACAGGTATTCCTCAGTATGCTAGTGAGAGTTACTACTCTGGATCTACCACTTTGGCACCGGATTCTTGTACTTGAAATTCTCAGGGTAAATTCAAAAAATGTGCACTGGTCTCTGCTGTGTTTCATTGTTAACTGCTTGGGTTAGGATCTATTAACAGCTGTGCAATATGACAGGGTTTTTGCGTTGAGGTGCAAACCATGCGAGTTCTTTTCCTGAACTTCGATATGTAAGGCTGTTCTTCTATTCATTTGTTTCTTATCCTTATTTTATTGTAGTGTTCTTATTTCCATAATGAAACTTTTTTACAGTTCAGCTATTTTAATGCTAATGGTGGGATATAACCGGTAGTTAGGAATATGATTGCCCCCCCCCCCCCACCAAGCGGAGATGCTTTCCTTGTGGCTGTCTTCCTGGACTTTCTGATGAATGTCAAAGTCTATCCCAGATAAGTGAAAAGTCGAGTAATTTTTAACAAAAACAGACGCGATATTTTTGCTAGTTTTAGCTCTTTGATAATTTTCCCTCCGTGTGGCACTATCCTTTTTTTCCTACCAGCTGCAAAGTTATACATGGAGACCAAGCCATTAACTTGAACCTGAAGATTTGCCACTTAAGGCCAAACTATTACGACTAGACCAACATTTCTCATAGCTCGTGTCTATTTCCCTTTGCTTCACTATAAAGGTAAAGAATGTTATTTTCCGGATACATATGTCCTAGTACCAACTATCCGCTTCCTTGTCTCTACTGGTACCTTTCTGTGCTGAATTTAAATGAGAATTTTTAAGTTCTGGCCATCTACCAGTGCTGTTCATCTTTTCTTGGATTTCTGAATTTATACTTTTCTAGTTACATAAATCAGAAAATGTTGCATGGTTGGGCTAATTCAATCTGCCTTATTTTGTTGCAATCATGATTATGTAGAAAATAATAGTTTTGTTGCACAGCCATCATTATTCAGGGCTAAGCTTTGATATGATATTTCTAGGAATCCAAGGAACACAAATGTTGTGGAGAACATGGTGAAAGCCCTTGCACGTGTTGTTTCAAGTTTACAGGTGAGAAATGCAAAACTTCTTTTTAGCTTTCTGCAATTTAAATTCATTTTTCTGTTTGGCTTTTGTCTCATCCCCCCCCCTAAAAAAAAAGCGTGGTTTTTTCCTTCCATCACGGGTCTTTTCTCACTACGTTATGATGTGATTGGCCAATTCCTGAACGACCTACAAAGTCTTATTTATTGTATTTGTATCAATTATAAGTCTACTGAGTGGTATTGACTACTTGAATTGATTGGGCAAGGTTCAAGACACAAGCGAAGAGAGTCTGGCTGCTGTTGCTGGGATGTTTAGCAGCAAAGCTAAAGGTAATCACTGTTCAGATTGGCGTTACTTTGGACTAGGGAAGTAATCTTCCATGTTTTGTCGTTTGCATAATTAGGGATGTTAACGGACCGGATTTGGATCGGATGTTGGGACATCCAAATCCAAATCCGATTAAATTTAGATCCGAAAATCCGATCCAAATCCGATCCGACGGATCGAAGGAGAGCCTCTGAATTCGATCCCAGTCGGATCGGATCGGATCGGAGCCGGATTTAATCCGATTCGGAAAGATTTTTTTGTCCCGGAATAATTTTGTACTTTTTTCATTCAATCTTATTCCATCCACATGCAACGTCTACCATATTAGCCAAATTTTTGATCATTTAAGCTGAACAAGGGATAAAAGAAGTTACGTATTTCATATTCAACGGACTGCTGTCAGCGGTGAGGAGGTAGTTGCTATCGGCGGCCGGCGAGGAGAAGAGGGTCAACGACAGCGACACGTGACTGGTAAAAGAGCAGAGGAAGAGGGAAAGAGTGTTGAATGAGAGAGAGGGCTGACTGTTGAGTGAGAGGAGAGCCAGTGAGGGCTGAGTGAGGTGAGAACTGAGGACAGTGAGGGGACCTGAGAAGAGTGGCTATTTGGGCCCGGGGGGGTCTCCTAGGGTATCTATTTTTATCGATAAAAATTAAAAATAACATGATGACAAAGAAAATTAAAATAAAATCAAATTTGGGAGGCGCCTGGGTAGGTGGAGGGAGGGGGTTAGATTTTTAAGTTCTACAAATTTAAATTTTAAATTTTAAGTATTTAAAAAATTAGTCGGATTGGATTGGAAAATCGGATCGGATTTTAGCCTTCCTTCAAATCTGATCTGTATCCGACTTGAATTCGGATTATTTTTATGGCACTCAGGCTTGAATTTTTTTCCGGATTCGAATCGGATAATTTTGCCTCGGATCGGATCAGAACTGCCTCGAACTCGAATGTAACTAAACTAACGTCCCTATGCATAATTTCCTTCTGTTTCTACAACCTTTTTTTGTAAATTTATTATATGTCATTGATTGGTGTTACCCCCCAGTTCTCTTTGTTTGCAACTTCTTATGCTTTGCCTAAAAGATATTGTGGCATGAGCTTATTGCTTAATTATTCTGCAACTTCCTCTCATATATGATTATTGATCTCTCGAGGTTCGGATTCTTCGTGTGAAATGAAGTCTTAACCTTGCGAATGGTGCTTAGCAGGTGTTGAGTGGAGCTTGGACAATGACGCATCCAATGCTGCTGTGTTGGTTGCGAGTGAAGCTCATGCCATCACATTGGCAATTGAGGGCCTTTTAGGTGTTGTGTTTACTATTGCTACATTAACGGATGAAGCGGTCGATGTGGGAGAGGTAACAGCTTCTCTATGACTAGAATAAGATTCAGTTGTCCCTAGAGTAGTAATTTTGTGCTTTCTTTTTTTCTTTAACGAGTAATCAAAATATTGTGTTTTCCTTATGGTTGACACTTTTTATACTGTTGACACTTGATTGACAATTTGCACCAGCTTGAGTCCCCTAGATGTGAATCTGATTCTCCAGCAAAGTTGACAGGCAAAACTGCTTCTCTGTGCTATGCAATGGTTGATTCATTGTGGTTAACAATACTTGATACACTGTCTCTTGTGTTGGCAAGGTATAAATTAGTCACTACCAACTATGTAATAGGTTTGAGAAAAATCTTGATTTTAATTTCTAAGTTGAAGTTGGTTTTGAAGATCACAAGGGGAGGCCATTGTATTGGAGATCTTAAAGGGATATCAGGCTTTCACTCAGGTGCAGTTACGATGAAAACTTATTTGATTTCAACTCATGAAGACGAGCAGGGTCCCCATCAGTTGTTATTCATGTTTGGCGTGCCTGTCCTTGAAAGATTTGGCATTGTCTCAGATTTCCTGAGTCAATGTGGCCTAGATGATTGAAGTTTGTTTTCTTCTATCCAGGCTTGTGGGGTTCTCCGTGCTGTTGAGCCATTGAATTCTTTTCTCGCATCTCTTTGCAAATTTACTATCAATATCCCCAATGAGCTCGAAAAGAAAAGGTTTGGATCTTTAACTAACTTTTGTTAATCAATAATTAATTTATTTCCTTTATAATTTTTTCACCTTAAGGGGGATGATCTTGGACTGTTATCTATGATCACATATTGTTCTGTTTAGATAGAGTCTGTGATTGAAAATAAAAAATATGAAGAGATATTAGATGCCTTCTTTTTTGTGTTATCTTTGTGGGAATTTCCTCTGTTTCCTTTCATTTTCCATCCCCTCTTTATCTTGTGTAAGCAACAAGTCATTATGGTTTAAAGTTGATGAGTTAAGTTTGATGTCTCACTCAATTATGTTAAGTAATGTCTTTTAACTCTAAATTGTAGCTCTGTACAATCTCCTAGTTCAAAGCGCACTGAAGCTGTAGTTGATCAGAGAGAGAGCATCATTTTGACTCCCAAGAATGTGCAGGTAACGTGCTTTTCTCAAATGGATGTGCATTTTTTTTTTTGGGGGGGGGGGAATCTTGAGGTTTGTCTTTGTGGAGTTTGTGCTCTGTCGGCTCGTCAACTTGTCTGAAAACTTTTCAGTATACGTACAGTCTCCCAGCCTACTCTATAATTTGTTCTTTTTTTTGGCAGGCATTGAGGACTCTCTTCAATGTAGCTCATCGACTACACAATGTATTAGGTCCATCTTGGGTTCTGGTAATGTTGCAAACCTTCTTTGTAACACAAATCCTGCGGCCCTGAAGTTCACCTTGTTGACCATTATCTTTAAATTATAGGTATTGGAAACTTTAGCAGCATTAGACCGAGCGATTCACTCTCCACATGCTACTACTCAGGTCAGGTATCCATATCTAGACTCATATTCTGTGCCTATGATTTGTGGTCTTCTTGATGTAGCTGCATGTTTTCGGCACAATTATTGAATTTTACCCTGTTAGCTGGTTTAACATATTCTAGGCATTTAGTCGTAGGAGCTTGCTTTTAATTTTGTCTGATGCTCTATCCCCAAATTTTATTACCAATTATCTTGCAGGAAGTGTCGACGGCTGTTCCCAGGCTCAGTCGGGAATCGTCTGGACACTCTAGTGACTTCACTATTCTGTCCTCTTTAAATTCTCAGGTAAGTATTTGCAGCTGCAGGAAAAATCTTTGTTACTTCTTAGAGTTAATGCTATGTGTTTGCATTGTTACTATCTACGACCTAACGTATTAATCACATGTCTTTAGCTTTTTGAAAGCTCAGCATTGATGCATTTATCAGCAGTGAAGTCACTTATCTCTGCTCTATGCCTGCTGTCACAACAATCCCTGCCTGCCACTTTTAGTGGGTTTGCTCCATCATCAAGCCAGAAAATTGGAAGCATCAATTTTTCTGTGGAAAGGATGATATCTATCCTTGTTAATAATGTTCACAGTAAGTATAGATCTAGATTCTATTAGAGATTCTTGTCTACTATACAGTTCCCTATAAGCCTAATCTCCTTCTCATTTTAACTGTTGACATATCTCATATTCTCTTTTAAGAGCTGACCCATCAAGCAAACGGCCATTGTGAATGGTCAGTTCTATAGGGATGATCAATTTGCTTATGTAATTCTATGCAATGTGCGTTGTCTAACTAGAATCCTAAGATTACGAAGAACTGTGCAATTTTTTGGATTGAACAGGGACCTTGACATGTTTTTGGTTGAAGGAAATTGGCAAAAGCACCCTAACATGTTCTTATAATCGTTTTGCCTTTCTTATACTTTTCCACCTTATTGGGATCTTCAAGGGCTGTTAGAGATGGTGAAGCGAACGGGCGAAAAGTGGGGGTTGTGGGAACCGGATAGGAAAGCAAATAAAAATTGTTGGTGGGGGAGGCGGAGGAAAGGAAAAAATAGGAAGAACTGGGAAGAGGTGTGATGGAACTTGATGAAGATGTCATCAGGGACTTTGGTCAAAGCCACTTCATCTTGCTTTGCGACCCTTTGTCACCTTATCTCCAGCACTCTCCACCGAAGTTTCCTTTTTCCTTCTATATTACCTTGCTAATTTGTCCACAAAATCACATTTTGTCATCCCTAGAAATCGATAACAATTCAAACTTCTTGTGGTTCGTCCACGATCCTACGCTGTTATACAAGAGTTTGTGCCCACTTTCCTTTCTACTAAGCCACATTGTTTGATTGAGCTTACCTTGGATGTTGATGTCCCAATTAAATTTCATCTCTTCTTTTTTTTGGGGGGGGGGGGGGGGGGGGGGGGGTTGGCTGTAACTGTTTGATCTCATGTCTTACTGTTTAATTTTTTGCATTGTCCAGTTTAATTTTCACCCTAAGCCAGCCAAAATGACTTTTGCTAAATAGGTTATGACGTTTTTCCCAGTTGATTTTTTCTTCCATATACTGCATGTTCTGTTACGTCGTGAACAGTTTGGTGATAGTTCTTGGACTCTTGTTTTTTGTTATGTACCAGTATCAAATTCCTCACCTAGGCACTCTAATTTTTTGAAGGGGTGGAGCCTCTATGGGATCCAGTTGTAGGCCATTTCCTCGAGGTAATGCTATGGCGTCTGGACTTTCACTGCAAGAGTGTCGTTGGTCTATATGGACATTTGATACAAGATTATCTGTACAGCTTGCAGTGAACTCTAATCAACACTTGAGGAATATGGCACTTGATGCTTTGGATCAATCAATCTGCGCTGTTTTGGGGTCCAATCAGTTTCAGGACCGTGTACCATTAGGATCTCTTCCAGATCCTCAACATGTGACTATCATCTGCACCTGTACCATAAGTTATATTTGATATTTAATACGCAAGTAATCTTTCTTATGTGCTTCCTTATAGGTGAAAAATGCTTCTTCAGATTTGAGGTCCCTTGAACGTGCTGTCATATCACCCTTAAGGGTACTCTACTTTTCCACACAGAGTTTTGACGTCCGTGCAGGGTCTTTAAAGATTCTTCTTCATGTTTTAGAGGTAATTTACAAATGTCAGTCACCCTCCCCCTTCTTTTCTTTGGGATAGTAGGATGACCCAATGTAGGGGTCCATCTATATGGTGGCACCCTAGTTGGGGCAGGCCTCCCTTTTTTTTTGGGGAGGGGGGGGGGGGCGCGTTAGCTCCGCTTGCCTCTTGTGTGTGGTTGGGCTTCTTCTCAGTGGGCCACCCCTATGGTAACATTAATGTCTGTAATTTGTTGTTGCATGCGTGGACTTCTAATTCTCTTGGCAAAAATGTTCCCAGAGGCATGGAGAAAAGCTATATGATAGTTGGCTGGATATACTGGAGATGTTGAGGTATGCCTTTATTCGGCATCATATATGTACAGTGATTCTTTTTGAAAATTTCTGCTCTATTATTTACAATTTCATGCTGATACTTTCTGTGCTGTTCCTTGATCATCGCTAAGGTCTGTTGCCTGCGCACCTGAGAAGGATCTAGTCACATTGGGGTTCCAAGTGAGAAATTCCATTTGCCTGTTGTTTTTCTACCATTTACAGTATTAAATTAAATATTCAAATGTTTTTTCTAGTCATTTTGGAATTTTTTGGCTGATGCATACGGATTGCCACATAGTTTCTGTAATACAAATGTTCTATTCATTGCCTTACCCAACAATATAAACATTTATGTTTCATTTCCCCTTCAAGGAAAAGGAATGTTTTTGGTGGGTCTTTCGGAAACCACCTTTGTACTTTCTAAGGGTAGGTCATGGCCATGGGTACTCCAGAAGTCCCTGGACTTCACTTGACTAAATCATCATTGGGCTTTGTTGTTGGCATTTGGATCTCCACAGACGTTCTAGTGGGATTTACATTGGGCATGTTGCCTTTGTTGCTATTATTTAGAAATTGTACATTTCAGGTATAAATCATGAATTTTTGTCGCACCATTCTTTATCCAAATCCAAATCCACACCCAGTATCCCTAGCTAAGCAAGGTTTTTTAAAATCTTTTTTCTTTTTTTTGGGGGGGGGGGTTTCCAAATGTAGTGGTCTTCCGTCTGGTTAGATTATGAATTCAAAATGAGGTATTCAACGACAAAAAAATCGTATCGTAAAGATTTTGAAGTTGGGTGAACCACAGTTGTCCTACCGCGTTTTAGTTTTTGTCACGTTTCACATTGAAAGGTCGGTGATAGCCGTTAGAACGCCCACAAATTAGCCCCAGCAGTTCTATAACTGTTTTGAAATGGAGAACAACATTTATGTCTTCAATTTGTTGACTTTTTAGTTACTTAAATTATTTATTATTTGCAGTCGTCGTTGCAAACCTTGTTATATTATGCCAGTAGTAGGATTATATTTCCAAGTAGTAGTACCAAACATTGATTGATGGATCTTTTTCGAAGATTTACGCACACAGCCGATCGGTTATGTGATGGGCACATTGTAGCGTTCCGGAAAACTGGAGTTCTTACTGCAATCGTGACTGGAACTGTCTTTTTGAGGGGTTAGGTTTCAGTTACAGAGAGTTGTGCGTTAGGTTTCAGTTACAGAGAGTTGTTATACCCTAGATTAAAAACAATTTTGATTGCGTACTGCCACTTAGAAAAAGTAGAGAATAATTTTGTGAGACTAGTCCACCGTAACCAATCCTTGCAATAAAGTGACTGTTAGCTGTCCATTTCGGAAAACTGGATCTTGTCTAAAGAGGTAAAATGTACAATGTAAAATATTTTTTTAGCTGTCTAGATTCAATAATATTCATATTTTTTTCACAAGCTAGATTCTCAATCCCCAAAGCCACTTTTTATTTTTTTGTGTTTTATTCGTCTTTTTTCTTTTTCTTTTTTTTGGGGGGGGGGGGTTGCAGCGTATCTTATAATAATGATGTTCATATCATTAAGGGTTTGATTGTCAGTATGATTAATGTTTTCAGATTTTTCTTTTCTATCATAAGGTTTCAGATTATCTGTTGCTTCTTTGTATGACTGTTGGCCTATCTTGATCTGATTTGTTTGGGGTTATGCAGGGCCTTCGTGTCATCATGAATGATGGACTCCCAACTATACCTGTGGATTGTCTTCAAGTGTGAGTCTCTCTTTGTTTCATAACTGTGTCAGTTTTATGTCTTTTCCAGCATACTTTTTTGTTGCTCTTCTTATGTTACAGCTTATGGGCATATTTTTGAGGCTGAAGCTAACTGGCTAGAAATAATTAATCTTCTTAGAATGAAACAAAACGAGAAAAACTGCAATGGATTTTGTAATGCCCCAAGAGTATGTCAATATGTGGGTATGTGCATAAGTCAGGGGCACTATTCCATGTCGCTCGCTTAAGAGAATGATATTAATCTTGTGAGTTGTGAGGCTCCATGTTGATAAGCATAAGAACAGGGCCTTCTTCTTTCGGGCCTTGATGATCCTAAGTAATTGGCCCCATTGTTGGACTTGCGACCTTGGTTGGTTGGGTTGTGTGGCTGGGCTCGTTCATTATATTTGGTATCAGAGACTACTTCCTTCTGCAATATGTGGGCTATGTCGGACCTACTGCACCTTCTTCTTCGTGATCCCCTGGTTCAGCAGGGGCAGCGGGTGACGGTGGCTGCATGGAGTTTGGTGGCAGTGATGTGGTGTGGTGGGCCCTTGGCAGCCCATATTGGCTAGGGAGGAGCGGAGCTCATGACAAGATGGTCATGCTATTTAAGTGCGGAGTCTGTAGTTCCCCAAGAAAATGCGTGCACATGTGTATCTGCATAAGTCACAGATTTGTTCCCACGATGGCAGTTTAAGATAAGCATATGTAATCTATGATGTTCCATGCCCAATAAGCCTAGCACCAAGGCGTTCCAATTTTGGGCTTGGATGGTGAAGACTGAAGCCCAATTGTTGGACTTCCTACCCCAATATGTTTTGTTGTGCAGGTGGGGTTGGTTCATTGTAGATTTAGTAATTACTAACTACAATGACCTTTTTTACAGATTTTAGATTTAGATAGTCTTGCTGTTGGGTGGATTTTAATGTTTCCTTTTGGAGCAAATGTATACACTATATAGGCACGTTCTTTCCTCCCCCCCCCCCCTCTTCAAGTAAGAACACATATATGCATGCTTTTTAAAGATTTTCCATCAGATGGAGTGAAGTTCGCAGAATTGAAATAATCCACAAAGAAGAATACCTTCTGCAGTTGGCTGACCATAACAGTCATAGCTGTAACTTTTACCGGACAATCATTGTTATCCATGATTAGGCTGTGTTGCTGGTGGAATTTGTCATCTGCCCTCAGCTATGCATTATGTGTTTCCTATTAGTAATCCGATTCCAATTTGTGAAGCTGTAGACGAGGAAGTTCTTCAGTGTTTGAAGGAGATGGTTCTCGTGATTAATAATTTTGAGAAAGCAGATTAATGTATGAAATAGCTTCTCTTGATGTATAGTTCATTTATTGCGAATTCTGCTGAATGCTTTGCGGAATTGCTTCTCTTTTAGTTTGATATGTAATATTTGTCTCCTTAGTTAAGATATTGGAGATTCCTGAACATTTTATTATGATTTTTACATGATTGTTGATTGCCCTCAATTTGATATTGCAGATGCATTGATGTTACTGGAGCCTATAGTTCTCAGAAGACTGAACTGAACATAAGCCTCACTGCAATAGGTCTCTTGTGGACTACAACCGATCTCATTGCAAAAGGTCTTATCCAGGAGAACAAGGAAGAAAGTGGTGTGTAGCTTCATCTCAAAAATTCAACCTTGTTTTCATACCTTTGTACCTTTAAATAGTTCCAATGAGAGCAGAGCTTTCTTCTATTTCAGAAATACCTGATGACGAGAAGAGGGAAGACAAAATTCATAGCTTGAGCAAAGTTCATGATCAAGCTTCTTTGTTGAATGTGGTTGATTGTGACAAGTTGCTAATTTCTATTTTCTCATTGCTTCAGACACTTGGAGCAGATGAGAGGCCTGAGGTATTAGGATTTTTACTTACCTCCATTTGTTTTTCTAAAATTGCAGCCCATTCTTGGTGGGTAGTGTGCAACCTCTCTAGCTCCAGGTGTATGGTAAGTTAAGGTTATGTAGATCTGGATCTCCCCATATTTAGGGCTATCGTCACTAGGCTGGCTGCTTGGTAGTTCTGCTTATGTGGGTTCTTGGTTGGCTATCCTTTTATTGATTGATGATCTAAGGTTGACCAGGTTGATTTCCTCACTTAAAGAGGATCACTCTGTTGTCCTGCACCCTTTGTATGCTTTCCAATGTTTTATTGTCTGTTGCTTTTTATAAGGATATCTTTCTGGTTGTTAACCATTGGATTAATGGCAAGTTCCTGCTTGCAATCTTGATTTGTGACCCCAGTCTGCCCAAAGCCCTGGATATGTGATTGTGAAGTGTAAATTTTAATGGCAGCATTGCTTGTGCCTTTTGAATGTGGCCATTTGCTTCCCTTGGCTTTGATGAGAATGTCCATGTTTGCCCATACCTTAGTGGGATTCACTGGTAATATTCCCTCATTAATCATGAGAACTGTGGTGGTTTAGATGTCATTCAATGGAAAAAATCATGCACTTGTGGATTGTGGCCAAATACGCAGTCAATTGCAAATTGCTTGAGGCCTGATGCTATGGACACCAAATATCATACATACTTTTCACCACAAAGGCACCTGTAACTGGTGAATGTGGACACTTCTTACTGAAATTTTTTCAAGTTGCCACAGTAGCTTCATGCTGTAGAATGTTTTGAGCCTGCAGAAGTCTCGTCTTCAAATAATCTGACATTAATTAGAAGTATACCTCTAATCAGTAAGCGTCTTTCTGTATTTTGCCCCTTCTCATGTGTATATTTATCAGGTAAGGAATTCAGCTATCCGTACACTTTTTCAAATCCTTGGAACCCATGGCCAAAAGCTTTCAAAGAGCATGTGGGAGGATTGTGTTTGGAATTATGTTTTTCCATCCCTGGATCGTGCTTCTCACATGGTACATACTTTCTGAGAGATACAATGCAAGCTTTCCCACTCCCAATGAAAAACATCTTTTATTGAATTTGACAGATACTCTTTCATCTAATGTAGGCCGCCACGTCATCCAGAGATGAGTGGCATGGTAAAGAGCTAGGAACACGTGGTGGGAAAGCAGTTCACATGCTCATACATCATAGGTAATTATTTAAGCATGTTATGTTGATCCTTTCAAAAAAAATATTGTGCTTGAACAGTTTTGTGCCCTCCTGTATCTCCTTGGTTAACGCATTTCTAATTCACGTACAGTCGGAACACGGCTCAGAAGCAGTGGGATGAAACACTTGTAGTGGTTCTTGGTGGAATAGCTCGTCTCTTACGCTCTTTCTTTCCTTATCTAAGAACTTTGAAAAATTTCTGGTCTGGTGAGTTATTAGTTACACATTATTAATTCTAGAAATATAACCTATGAGGTCTTATTTACTGTTGGACATTTAGCTTTTCTTTTCAGTATGAGAAGATGGCTAATTCATTCTTCTTAACTGTAGGATGGCAGTCATTGATTGATTTTGTGAAAAATAACATGATAAATGGTAGCAAAGAGGTTGCACTTGCCTCAATAAATTGTTTGCAGACAACTGTTTCGTCTCACTCTGCTAAGGTTATTAGTACTCCATCTAAATTCTCCGCTAATGTTTTTCCTTCCTTACTTAATATACTTGCCTGACATCATTGTATGAATCAGGGAAATCTGCCAATGCCTTATCTCAAGTCAGTACTTGATGTCTACGAGCATGTTCTTCTAGAGTCACCAAGCCACAGCGATGGTGCTGTCAGCAGGGTCAAGCAAGAGATATTACATGGCCTTGGTAATCTTTGAATTCTTATTCACCACTGTTCCTTTCCCCCACCAACTTACTGGTCACAGAATCCTTCATACTGTAGGCAGGACATGTGATATAATTCCTGCTTATCAGCTTTTTCTCTATGTTTAGGTTTTTGACCTAATTCAAATAACTTGAGGATCACTAATCATGCATTCTGTTTTTGTGCTTTATCCTGATGCCCATTAGGAGAATTGTTTGTCCAAGCCCAACGAATGTTTGACAGTGATATGTATAAGCAGCTGCTGGAAGTAGTGCATTTGACAGTTCAGGCAACAATATCGATTGATAACGTTGAAGCTGATTCAGTAAGCTACATTTTCGTATGAAATATGATTGGAAATTGTCCTTAATTGTACTCCTGGATATGTTCTAATTGCAGTCATACCCCTCCCCCCAAGCACGCACCGGCCTAGCCAAAAAAATGTCACCAAATGTTTGGTTTATGTTATCAATAATCTTTACGGAGCAAAACCTATTGGAGGGGTTATATTTGTTTTAAGTACTCCCAAAATACAAAACGAGTAGCCACTGTTTGAATATAGAAATAAATGTTTCTATTGCTCATTTAGCTTATCAGAGCATGTGAAAAATACTCTTAACGATCTCTGATCATATTTTTGAAGGGATGCATTCCCCCAATGCAACGTACAATGCTAGAAATCTTACCACTTCTATGCCCATCAGAGCATCTCTCTCCTATGTGGTCCTTTTTTCTTCAATCCATTGTGAAGTACTTGCCTGGAGTTACCCCTCCAGAAGAAAGAGACGATGTCAAACAATCTGGAGAAACAGACCCTGCTCGAGGTAGGTTGGAGCCAATCCAGCTGCTCTCTCTCTCTCTCCCTCCCCCCCTCCTCTCTCTCTCTTTCTCTCTCTCACAGATGCATTGAAAGTGTTTCAATAACAGAAAAATGGAATCAACACTTCTTTTCTCCCCTTTCTGTTGATAACAGATGCTGAAAAGATGGCAAAGTGTGAAAGCCGTAATGGTGTAACTCCTGCATCACCAAGGCGGATAGAAGCTCCAGCCAAGCATGGACTTACATGGACTCCTGTGGCCAGCATTTACAATAGCATATTTGCTGAAAAACTTATCACTGTTATGGTGGACCTGTTCTTGCGGGCTCCAGATTCGGAAAAATACAGTGTCTATCCTGATATCATTCAAACTTTAGGAAGGTAGAGTGAGAAGAAATCCCTTTTTGAGTTTGCAAATCTTCTTCAGTTGTTAGTAGTTAGATGTTGAATAATTCATCAAACTTCTGGCTTAGTATAATACATAGACAGTTGGATATAGTTTTGAGACATCCCATGAAAGAGATTATTTCCTGTAAAGGGCTTGAACTCTATGTATGCAATGAAGCTTTGAGTACCTCATGTAGGTCATGATTCTAGTGAATGGCTGTGGGCTATCCTAGATTAATTCTGTAGCTGAGTTTATATGTGGATTGTTATCATTTGACTGGCATGATTGTGATGAGCGTCAAGAGTTATTTACTAGGGCTCATTTTAACTCGTTACATTATGAACGCTTGTCATGTGCACCTCGCTCTTCCTTTCCCTGGCAAAATACTGAGAAAAGAGAAATGTCTATATGTTATTGCTTGTGGGTGCTACGAAGTTCAGCAAGGATTTTACATTCTATATTGATTCCCTTGCACCCTATTCACTGTTCCTTGCAGTTTTGTCTGATATAATATCTTTGCAAGTAAATATTTGTTACTGATGTTAGATGACATGCTCAGATTAAGCTGTTTCAATGTATTGTGAGTATGTATCCAACTTCAGCAGCAGCATGTAACACTTTGTGTTTTCATCTTATTGTTTCTAATTTTTATGTTTACACTTGGTTCTCTGTGGAAGGTGTATCTGATAATTGCATCTGTCCAGACTATTGATTTTCCTTGAGGTTTAACTGATTTTGATTTTCTGCAGATGCATGACCACCAGGAGAGACAGTCCAGATGGCGCACTCTGGAGAGTTGCTGTGGAGGGCTTTAACCGTGTTGTAGTAAATGATGTCAGCCAACCAGCGAATAAAACTGTCATGCATCCCAGTATTAACAGATCTGCTAGAAACCGCATCTGGAAGGAAGTAGCAGATGTTTATGAAATATTTCTTGTTGGATACTGTGGACGTGCTTTACCTTCCAATGTTCTTTCTGCTGTCGCACTCAAGGCTGATATATCACTAGATATGACGATTTTAACCACTCTGAGTGACAAGATTCTCAAGTCACAAATTGATGCTCATGTTGATGTAATTTTCTCTCTTTACCTCTGACTAGCAGCCAATAAAACCCTATCTTGTCAACTTGCCCAGAGAGTAGAATTCAACAAAAATGTTGCTGACAGACGAGCTTTCATAGTGTTTTCTTGGATCTCATGTTCTTAAATACTGTACTGTGTACTTACTGATGCTTGTTTAAAATTTTCCAGATTCTACAGAGATTAGTTTCCACACTGGACCGTTGTGCATCACGTACTTGCTCATTGCCAGTAGAAACCGTTGAACTTCTTCCTTCCCACTGCTTCAGATTTTCTTTGACTTGCTTGCAAAAGCTGTTTTCTTTGGCAAGGTATGTTGTCTGTGTTGACTGGTATTCGGTCTTCCCATCGCTTCATATATTGACCGACTTGCTTGCAAAATTTATTTTCATTCACATGGTAAGACCCCCCCCCTTTCTTTGTGTGTCTGTGTGTATTTCCTTATCCCTTGGATGGGATGAGGAGAGGTTTGAGGGTTAGACATGTCAACTTTTAAGAGGGAGCACTTTGGATAAAGAAATCCTACCTATTCAAGGGGTATCTTTGTTTATCATCAAGGGGTTCTCTGTTTATGTATAGCTAAAAAAGACAAGTTTGGACTATTTTTTCAGTTTGGATTGTACGGACTAATGCAAAGTACCTCTGTAAACTTCCTCTGTTTCGTTTCTGTGGAGTAGTATGTAGTCTATGGTTTTTAAATTTAGGCTCAGTCAGAATCAGTCTCTCTGTAATTTTGCAATTCAAGGTTAAGCTGCGACATCATATCCCCCCACACCCCGCCTGGTGGCTGGAATTTTGGGGTATTGGATTTGGATTTGGGATCTCCCTTTACCTTCTCAATGTGTTTTGTTCTACTGGGGAAAAGCAAGGAGAGACAGCAAAGAAATGAGAAGGAACCAAAACCTTTCCATGTGCTAGCATGTTTGGTCGGCTTAGGTAGTCGAATCAAAAACCCTTTGGGTTTTTTGGTGTTTCCAATATGGAGGGACGGAAAGGGAAGGGAATCTCTATTCAACCATCACCAAAACCACTGCAAGCCCTCCCCTATGGATCAGCTGCCATGGTTGCCGCAGACAGGCTGTGCCATTTCTCTGTCAATGGCCCCCCATTATTATGCTGCAGACGGGCTCTTCCATTTCTCTGTCAATGGCCCCCCATTATTATGCCCTCTCTTAGCAACATATCTTGGCTTGCACATGGTTGGTGACTTGTGCACGGGTGGTTACTCTTGGTTGCCTGAAGTTTCTGGTGGTAGCAATCATGATGGCTTAGAAGTGAGCAAAGATGTCCTAGATCTAGGATTCGTTGACAGCAACCATGGTGGCCGAGAAAAATTGTAGATAATTTACCAGATAAATAAAGTTCTAGCCAAAGTTTGGCTGCAAGAAGACAGCTTCTCTGCTGGCTCACACTTTCCAGACTTGGTGATGACACCAACAGCTTGATGTGGGCCGCTGCATGGATGGCACCCATGGAAGGACTCCATATGGTTGTTCAAGTGGGTTCTTCTGGTTTCTGTTGCAGTAGGTGCTCATGGATGTGGTGATGTTGGTGGATTTCGGTAAAAGATAAGATTTGATGGCAGTCTTGGGCGGTGTGCACAGGGAAGATGTGCGATCAGATCAGGGTTGGTGTAGTGCTAAGAGTGATGTAGGTGGTACTGATATATTATGGCATGGAAGGTGATGGTGGTGCAGTGAGCTGTGGTCGGTTGATACATAGCTAGCAGTAGTGGTTTTGTTAATGCTGCACGAGCTGATGGTAGGCTTAGCAGATGTAAGCAAGGTTATTATGTCGTTTTTTTTTCTTTTTCTTTTTTTTTTTTTTAAAGAAAGAAAATCTTATAATTGCTACCCAGAATTGGAGGTTTAATATTCATAGGTTTGGTTAGGCAATGAGTGTAACTCAGTTCTGTAGATCTCATTAAGTTGGGAATGACATTGAAAGTGAACCAATTACAGATGAAGGATTTGAACCTACACTTCAAGCTCTCATGTTGGAGTGAAAATATTCTCCAAGTGGCTCAATTTGTCACATTATGTTGCTTGCATTTATTTAATTCAGTTCCAGTGAGTAGGAAGTTTGAATGTTCGCAGTTTTGAGAACGAAGTTGGTGATTGGAACTCAACAAGATTGGAGGTCAGTAAAGTCACTATCATGGTGCTCATGGAAAGATGTGAATACATATTTAACAGATTCCTGATTGATGAAGCTTATTTAGGTACGTTCTTTGATAACTGTGAATTCTTTCTTGTCTACTTCGTTTTTTTTGGGGGGGGGTTGGGGGGTGCTGAATTTTCAAAAATTCTTCCTGCCTAGTCCAACATCAAAGATGAACTACTTCTGCAGGTGAGCGACCATTTCCAATGGCAAGGCTCGAAGAAGTAGTCCATGTCCTTCAGGAGCTTGCACGCTTGATTATTCACCCAGACACTGCATCTGTTCTCCCTCTGAAACGCCATCTGAAACATGATGGTGCAACCGGAGGGAGTCACGGTGTTCGGGCCCATCTCTTTGTGCTATATCCATCCCTTTGTGAACTAGTCATTTCAAGGTGAGATGAAAAGTACATTGTGCATTTCCTTATTGCAGAATGCTAAATGGTTCATCCATCAATCTTATTTCTTCTGCATGTCTACCAGTGCACAATTCTATATATGTGTGCGCGTGCGTGTACGTACATAAATACATTCATACATATATGTGCGTGTATGCATGTGTGTGCGTCTCATTGACTTTGCTCCAATGGTGTCTGCACTGAGCTGTAGTTGGTCCTAACATGTTTGGTCATACTTTTGGGCAGGGAACCTAAAGTAAGAGAGTTGGTACAGGTACTGCTTCGACTAGTCAGTGAGATTTTGGGGCTCCAGAAGTTAATTAAGCTGGCTAAATCTTAGAAACACCATGGCAGGGTTGCTGCACTTTTTCTTTTTCTAATTGATGCTAGACGAGGAATTTTCTTTTTGTCCTCCATAGTTACTGTAATATAGTAATCCTTTTACCTCTACCACCCCCCCCCCGGGAAAAAAAAACCTTTTTTCCCTCGATCTGTGGTGTTTCATGTAGCAAATCATGTACATTATATTATAGGGAAGTGAAAACACATGTACAATCTGTTGCAACATCAAAATTTTTCAATGAGCACGTTTACAATCCTATATCCATATTGTTGGCCTCCATATGTGCCATAGTTTTGTTGCTGTCAGAAGCAATACAGTAGTTATAGCTAATAGCTTCTATGTGGCCAATATGCAGCATGACAGACGTTGTGAATGCCCAGGTGATTAACAGCGTCCTATTAGCTATGATCATGAGTTGTTCTGACTTGTGAGCGTATTGCTTGATTTCTTGAACTTGTTTCGGGTTCGAGAAAGATTTGTTACTTGTTAGACTAGCAATTCTTTTGTTTGACACATTCATTTTACAATTAGACGGATCAATTTGAAGACTTCGACGATGATAATTTGGATTGTATACATTTGATCCTTCACACCTTGGTTAGGTGGGATTTTGAGATGTGAGTAGAAATAAATTGGAGGAAGAGAGAGACAAACTGGCTAATTTAAGGGCTCATCAATGTTCACTTTAAGTGGCTGGGAGGGAGAGAAATGTTCCTCTGCTATTGAACTTGAAATCTCTAAACAAACTCAATCTCTAAACGAAAAACTGATGTAATACCATAAAACGACCTCTTCCGTTGGCTCTTTTTAATTAATTGGGTATGTTTGAGATGAGCTATGGAGAGGAGTAAAAACTGTGAGCGATTGCGTGGCCTTCGCGTTTTAAAACTCAATCACTCTCTCCCGAAACGGCCATTGCCATAATGGTATTAACCGAAACACATCGCAAATTCGGTGTGACAAGCTACTCACCCGGGAACAGCCATGCCGTCCGTTATTAACTCGGCCGAAGTACAGCCCAAATGTCAAACAAAACGACCGGTCAATTACAAATCACCATTGACTTACACCACTTCGTCCCCGCGCAACGAACTAATTTTTGTCCACTCACACTCTCTCCCAGTGCACAAAGCTGAAATTGGTGAAAACAAAACCTCCCTTGGAGGCATTTATATAGGGTTCTTAGAACGTCAATACAGTGATCACGGCCGATGTGGGACTTCAAGAAATCAAGATCCAAGGCTCCTTGCTCGGCACATTTGAAGTTAAAAATTAAATTTTTGCTAGCTTTCATCTCTCCAGTCCCACATCATATCTGAAGGAGGGGCTTCTGCCCATATAACCATAAGACCGGGTGGTGCGGCCGTTGGTGCAAGCAATTTATAGACGTAGCTCTGGCTAATTAGTTAATTCTAAATTTTTGTTAATTATGATGTTTTTATGTTATTGATGTTAATAATTTGAGTTTTTTTGTTATGCTTATGTTAATTATTATATTAATTATATATATGTTATTGATGTTAAATATGTTATCGTTATTATATTGTATGTTAATTATGTTATCTTTATATTATTGTAAGACCCCGCATATTTTTGTTTTCCGTTAAGCTAACTAAATTTCCTTTTTACGTTCTAAATTCGTATTTTTAGCAACTATATGAGTTAAATTATTGTCGATGTGCTTTTGGAAGCTATAATTTTATTAAAAAGGGGTTTATTATTGCTATTATTGATTTCAAGGTCAATTCGTGCCATTTATGCTTTTAAATTATATCGATAGTTTAATTTAGTCGTTATTCGATTTATTTAGTCGTTTCCCGAATACGATTAGGTTTTCAACCTTAGAATTAGTTTGTGGTTTATTTAAATCGAACCTTGACGTACTTGGGAACGAATAGTCGATAGAAGGTCGTATTATCGATTCGGGGCCAGATGGTGAAGTACGAAATCAGACTAGTGGTGCCATTTTATTGAACAACCTAGAACAAAAGAAAGAAAAGAGGGGCATTTTTGTAAATTCACCTAACCCCTTTTATTTTCCCCTTCTACCCGGTCGTGAACCCCAGGAAGCCGATGCCTCTCTCTCTCTTCCCTGCTCTTCTTCCTCCTCTCCTCCCTCGCCATGAACGTCACCAAGGAAGCTCGAGAAACCCTTGATTTTGCCTCAACCCAATTCGAAATTCCCCTAATTCAAGCGTCCCCACCAACAAACGAACGTCTAGTGCGAAATTTGAGCAAAAACGGGGAAGAACCACCACGGTTTAGGTGAGTTTGGTCGGCGGTTTGAAGCCCAGACACAGGTCGAAGCAAGGCCATGTCATCTAGCTTTTAGTTGTGTCAATTCCTCTGCAATTCGCGAGTGAATTCGTAGCTTCGAGCATTCTCCTCAACCGAGTCAGTGAGTGAGTGTTTGAGTGAAATTAGGGTTCGAATTGCGCGGGTTTAGGCGTGGTATGGGGTCTGTTCGTGTGGTCAGTGAGCAAGGAGTCAAAGATGGGAGTTTTCAAGTACCTCAGGTCGAGCCTAGTGCCTTCGAACGAGTCCTCTAGCTTGGAGTCCAGGTAGGTGTTCTCGCGTCCTAAGCTATTACTAATTTCAAAAATGTTTTCAGCAGATTGATGTTGCATGTCAAGTTAGGGTTTGCTAAATGCGTTAGAAATGTCAAGAAGTGAGCTATACCTGCTTAGGTTCGATTCATGTAGTTAATGGATGCCTGAGATTGTGATTCGAAGTGAATTATACGTGTTTAGCGTTAATTCGAATGCATGTAGTTAATGGATGCCTGAGATTGTAAATTGATGCAAATCATGTGCGTTTAGCTTCAATTCGAACCAATAAACGTGAATCATGCCTGAGTTGTTAATTTGAAGTAATTTAAATGTGTTTAGCGTCGATTCGAAACAATGAATGTAATTCATGCTTGAGATGTTAATTTGAAGTAATTTAAATGTGTTTAGCGTCGATTCGAAACAATGAATGTAATTCATGCTTGAGATGCTAATTCGAAGTTAATTTAACGTGTTTAGCATCGATTCAAGTTAATTAGTTGATGCATGAAAAAGAATTAAAAACAAAGTTATATTAACGTGTTTAGCGTCGACTCAAGTTAATGAGATAACGTGCGAAAGAGAATTAAAATCGAAGTTCTGTTAACATGCTTAGCTTCTATTCAAGTTATTTAGCTAATATATGAAAAAGGGTTAAAATCGAAGTCCTTTTAACGTGTTTAGCTTCCATTCGAATTGATTAACCGATGTGTGCAAATGAGCTAATTTTGAGGTTAATGAAATGTGTTTAGTTTGGAATCAAGTGGATTAGCTAATGCATGTTAAAGGAATTAATCTCGAAGTTATATAAATGTGTTTAGCTTCGATTCGAGTTAAACTAGCTAATGCATGTAAACGAATTAAATTCGAAGCTATTGAAATATGTTTAGCTTTCATTCGAACCCCTTTTTAGCACATTCATGCTTAGGAAAGTTACTTCGAAATGCATCGTATATGTTTAGAATCAAATTACGTTTGATTTACTGAATAAAGTGTTGTCGATTTATGGATAAATGTGGCTATATGTACGCTTGTTGTAATGCACCGCTGAATGGTGCTGGTTGCTCAGGTAAGAGCCTAAACCTTTCTCCCTTTTTCATAAGCTAATATGATAATATATTGTGATTAATAAATCGATGAATCGAGTTGGTAGTTGGATGGTTTGAGGAAAAAATTATGAGCGTTCGAGGTCCTGTGGTACGGTACTTGTGAGAAGGGAGTTCGGGTTGTGAAATTACCGCAATCGTGTGGATTGCGAGGCCATGTGTGGCTCATTGTGTTGAAATGATTACGAAGTGTTTAAATGTGATATGTGTATTCCCTTTTCCTTGTATGTTTAAAATGTAACATGTGTGTGGAGGGGTGATGTTTTAGCAAATGACTTTTCATGTGTTTTAAATGAATAATAGCCATGTCTAGTAACGAGTTATGGCCTATTTTAGCTATTCAAATAGTGTTTGGGAGGAATCCCTAAAACGTTTTTAACAAAAGGGAGATGGGAATTATACGTTGAATGATTTTATTGTTTGAAACGCAAGATTACTAGCCGTTATGGCCGATACGCTTTAAGTGGCTAAGATAATGTGCTGCGGACAAAATGATATGATGTGAATAATGTTAACCTAGGGGATAAGTCCGGATAAACCCTAGAGGCCCTGACGATGGCTAATGTAATGGTCCGATATGTTATATGTAGCCATCCCGGGAGTAAGAGCTTAAGCGTGAGCGTTAGGTCTCACTATGGGGTCGAGAATAGTTCTCACCCAATCAGCACCCTGTAATGATCTTATGCCAGAAGTACTTTCGTACTAAGTTAAGAAAAGCAATTGGCCATTTGCCATTTTTAAACGATTTTAAAGGAAAGAGAGTTCTTTTTATAGGCCCAAAAGGCTATATGGAATGATGTATGAAAAGCTTATAAGAGTCGTTACACGATCAAACGAAATGAAACCTCCTTTGAAGACTAAGAAAACGTTTTCAATGAAAGAAAGAAAGCTTTCAATGAATGAGTTATGAAATGATCCTCAAACATGTTTGAATGTGGATTCCTGGCTTATGTATTAAAGGATAGCTCTCAATGGATGCATTATGAATGATTCTTAAGTATGGTTGAACGTGGATTCTAATCTTATGTGGCATTATTCTTATCCATAGCAAATCTGTCTGATTTAAAGTGCATGAGATGAGAAAGAAAGTTATAGCACGTTAAAAATTCCATGAATGAAGGTACTTATCCATGAACGTTGATATGTGAATAGCATGCGAGGGTGTTATATAACTTAATATGATGTTTAAAGATACTTAAATGCTTGATATGTGTTTATGTGTGTGATATGTATGTTATATGAATGAAATACCAAGAAAAGTGTAATTATGAAAAGGGATAACCGTATATACACATCATATGATTGAGGGTTTATGTGTAGTTTAAATGGAGTGTTAGGAAGTTATATTATGAAAAGAAAAGATCCTTATACTTAGCCTTCAATGCTTACTCTCGTGCTTAACTGCTTGCTAGTAAAGAATTCCGTCGTTGAGGAACCTAGAAATATGACTGAGTGGTCGAAGTGAAGTTTATGTTTAGTGATCCTCCCATAAAGGTTCTATGAATATCTATTATGATAGTAAAGTATGGAAACGTGATATGTGACTAGTAAAGATAGTATTGCCTGCAACGGTTTTGGTTTTAAGGGGGTTGGGGGACACTCACTGAGCGTGTGGTTGCTCATCCCACTATTCTTTCCCCTTTTCCCCAGGTTTTCTTTCTGACAGGAAGAAGTTGAGTCAGATAAGTTCAGAAGGAACCTATTGTTGCTTACAAGGCGTCGTATGTGCTCATTGGAAGGGATCTTACGTGTTTAATGAAGTCATGTAATGTACTCTTAGTTTATAAAGGTCTGTAAACGATTATTCTAGTTCATGTAATGCATATGGTATAAAGGTCGCTCTGTATGGCCGTCTGAGCCAACCATCAAGTTAGTTAGATGTCTTCTTGGTTTAATTTAGCTATGTTTTAGGATGTAAATCTTAATACTCCGGTTTTGTTAACCGTTGAGTTGTATCGTCCATTTCTTCTTTATTCATGAATCAATCTGGTTGGTGTACTCCGAGCGAGTGGCTCGTTAAGTTATGAACTCCGGCGTGTGGCCGTTGAGCTATGTTTTAAATGTTTTGCGCTTCCGTTGATTTACAGGGACTTATTGTAAAAATCACTTTGTGATGAATCATGAACACCATAGACTGTATTCAATTACTTGGATGCAACGCCGAGGAGTTGCTAGCCTTGTGGTTGGGAGTGCCTTGACCACCTTCCCACTCATGTTCGATATGGGGGGGGGGGTTTGCAGAATTTGTGCCTTGTGCATAAGTTTACTGGTGAGCCTTGGTTTCTGGGCTTTGTGTTCAAACTTCAGCATTCCTTACCTCTTAATCGGTGGAGGTCCATCAGGTGCCCTTAAGATAGGGGCCTAACGGGGTGATTTGACTACTATTCTTATTAAAAAAAAATGTTGGGACGCACTTGAATCTGCTTGAAAATCTATCAACAAGCCATTAAATATGTTAAGGAGTTTTGAACTTCAACTGAGTTGTCGGTTTGAGTAATTTTGAAATTTATTTGTGGAATTTTAAATTTTGAAGCAGATAAGATTTGAAATGTTCATTCAATATCTAATATCTGACATGTAAAATAAAATCAATGTAGTCATTATACATAATTGTCATTCATATAATTCATAGCTCAATGGTTCTATATTTACAACTGCCCTCACCATGATTTACAACTGAAGGGAGGTCTCAGACTCTCAGTACATAAAAACAAGCTTATAAGCAACATCTTCATAATGCTAATCTACAACTTCAGTAGTTTTTCACAAACATTAGAACTGCTACAAATGTACACAGAGAAATCAAGTACATAACCAAAATGAATACAAATCCCACACTCCATTTCTAATGGCAGAAACAAAGCTTCCAGAAAGACGAAAAAATAGTAAGTAATACTCTATCTGATGATAGATTGTAAAATTAAGGTGAATGAACTTAACCAATAGTTTGGGTATAACATTGGTTAAGCCTAGCAGCTGCTAACACTGAAGCGGCAACCCCTCCTGGGTATGTGCTGATGTTTGGGTTGTTCCTCAGCTCAGCACCCACCACCCCTTCTGCATCCTGTCGAGTCACTGGTCTGTCCTTGGGCAACTTTGATCCGGCATCCTGTTCATAGTTGCAACCAACCACATCCAAATAATGTACATTAGATTTTTTAGTCCAATGCATTTGTGTGTTAGATTGACACTTTGCGGAGTTTGGATTTATTAGAGGTTTGGGCATCGTGAATGTGCTGTTTGGGTCAGGTTAGATTGAATGGCAAAAACTCGGCAAGAAGAAACATCATGAGCCATGAGAGGCACCCTGACATCAACGAGCACGCTGGCTACTTGTGCAAACTGCAAAGTACTAGTTTGCTTGGATGATTTTAAAGCGCAAATCAAACTATAGCGGTTTTGTTTCAAGTTTGACCAGGTTGATAATCAAACACAGGTTAATTTTGCCATGTTACTCATAAAAATCCACAACACATTACCAAGAGGACATGAGCAATGGTAATCTTCTCCTCATCTTTGGTGGCTCGAGCGTTGATTTCAGCAGCAGATTGAGCAGTGGCAGCAAGTCCACCAGGCATGACGTTGCTCCGCCCTGTGGCCCTCACCTCTGCTGCCTGTATGGCTGCAGCATCGCTTCGATCAATTGCTTTTTGCCCAGCTGTTAAGACTGTTGCTTGAAGGGCCTGCCCTATGGTTATTGGGGTCTTCTCTTTAGCTGCATGTGGCTTTGTTTCCTTTTGATTCTCAGTGACACTTTGCTCTCCAGATGCCTGTTAGCATATGTTATTGTGTTAACTTAATCCTATAAGAGTTCGAGATACTCATTATAATGGTTTTATGTGAAAATCATCCCTTTTTTCCTCAGGTTCTCTAAAATAGAATGCATTTAAACAAATAATTATTTATATTATATATAATAGTTTATTAATTTTTCTGTTTCTTTAAACAAGAAGAAACAATCCCACCTCACTAGGCTTCTATCTAGGGATAGGTTAACATGTCAAAGAACTACCTATTTATGTGTGGAACTCAACCATCAAAAAAAGTAAAGAAAATCAAACCCGAAAGTTCAAAAATTGAGGGCTAAGGATGACAATGATGAGAATTGAGAGCAAACCTGAGAAGATTGGGTGGACAAGTTCTCTTGCACTTCTAAAAAGATGTCCCCATAGTTGATCGGCTCTTGTTGATCTGTTTTTGACCTTTCTTGTTGTCGTTGTTGGATCATTTTTAACCTTTTCTTTTTCTTTTTTAAATGTTTTTCTCTATTTTTCCTAAACAAACTATGAAATCAACTATTTCATATGCCTTTGTTTCTTTTTGGGATTTCCAAGGACAACAAATTATCAAGTTTAACCTTTTATGCTTTGCATAGGATTTTCTCCTGAATAATGTGATTCACAAATTGCAGTGGTGATTGTTGCAATGCTAGGGATATAATTAGACATGGATGATGATAGGAAGAGAGTAACCTACGCGGCTTAATTATAGTATTAACCATTGTTAATAAGCATCCCTTTGTTTAATATTTAGTTAGTACACATAAAACCAAATCCGCATGTGCAAATAGAATACCTGTGTATTCATAGAAAAATGAATACGCACATATAGTTGACAATTGGGCGATAAATGATATGCTTTTGAGATGTGAACACCGACACAGACACTATATCGATTAATTAGTATATATTAAATAAAACATATGATTTTGTTCTTTGATCTTCAATTGGGAGAATAAAATTGTTAAATAAAGGAATTTAGATGTGTATCATGCATTCATACTCTTATTTTTAAGAGATTGTAATATCTGATATTTCACTTCATCTCTCAAACACTTGCGTCCATGTACATGTATATATAAGCCCCATCGGCCCATCACCCGTCTTATTTACATAGCACTAGCAGAAAACCTAGTTGTCATTGACAAACAAAAAACACATAATAAATTGCACCTTTTGCACACAATAGTTATTGACAAAGAAGAGCAATGTACCATAGTCATATTCCTCATCTCCACCTCTATGCATTGTGGGTCAAACCAATTTTTTGATTTTTTTTAATTTTTATTTTTTTACAAGGGTAAATGTGGATTAGTCACTATGCCCTCTCTCAGAGAATTTAGAGGGCCAACAAGCCCAAGAAGAATGGGAAAGCTCAAGCATAAGTCTAGACACCCTCTGCCTCTTTCTCGAAAAAGAGGAAAGTGATGTGTCGCGAGTTGAACTTGTGATATACACTACAGTAAACAAAGGATGTATCAAACAGACAATGTCCTTTTTACTTTCAACTTATATAATTGCAAATCTTGATGTTCACTTCTAAAGGACAAAACTCATCTCCCTATACATATTTTTTGGGTAAAAATATATACTTTCAGAGACCACAAGCCCACAACAATATTATTAGTAATTAGTCTTGCAAACATAAAAGCACTTTGATTTTGGCCAATAGTCCACATGACAAATTACACAAGCTAAAGTCTCCTGTGATTAATTGATTGGAATGGAACCTCTTAGGGATTAAAACAACGTATGTAAAAATTAATTAATTGGGAAGCAACCTTTTAGGAATTAAAAAAATTGTAAAATTTTAATTTAATGAGAAAGATTCCCATTATTCAAAAAAATTCAAATAAGAATCACATATTATATTATTAATAATGTTTCAAAATTTTGAAAAAGGATATAGGTATCTCATTTGAACTCTTTAATGGCTCAATAGTTTTAATTTGAGGAACCCGTTATTCACCATCTATCTAACTATACTTAAAATTGAGTGATAACACAATGTTTAGATACTTGACAATCACTCATTGAATATAAGCATTTTTTTCTTTTTCCTTTTTTTAAAATATTCATTAAGGCATTAATTAAGACTTATTAGCAAAATTAATTATATCAAATTAATGTAGGCAGTCAACTTATAGGTTTAATTTTGTATTTGGAAAGTGCTTAAAATTACAAGTCCAATTTTATATTTCGAGTTTTCTTTTTTTTAAAAAAAAAAGAATTGGTGTATTCTTATAACACATACAAATTCTATATTCATAATCTTAATATTACAAATATAGAAAATGGTCAAATCGTGGGTCAAGAATATTATGAATATTATTTTAAAAAATTATGATTTTAATTAGTTGTTTTATCATAGTTTCATTAGTGTATATTTACAAATATTTAGTTCACCCAAAAAAAGGGGTTAAATTTTAGTCTTACTGTTAGTTTTTGAGAATTGGTAAAATAACTATTAGCTCTTTGATTCTCTTTAACGTTTTGATGATATTGCTTGGTGACACTTTAATTTTTTTAATCAAAGGCTTATTCTTTTAACCTATTTTGCATGGATTAGTTCTAATATTTCAACTTTTCTTCCCACATAAAAAGAAAGCCCTACAAAGATATGCTCTAAGAGTAGTAAGTCAAGTCGTCGCTAACATCCAGAAATTACTTTTCGTAATTTGTGGAGGAAGGTTGTTTTCATAAAATATTTTTATTTTATATTTTATAGTTATATTATTTTTTCAAAGGATTTTATTACTCTTATTATGTTTTGAGTGTTGGATAATTTATCGATTTAATACTATTATTGTGGGGATACATAAAAAATGACTGGATGGTTGTTGAGGTATTGAAAAAGTCATTAAGACAACAAGTTTAGTTTTTTTCCCTTTTTTTATACGGTTGAGATCTTTTTAGAACCTTACACAAATCTTATATTCGTAATCTTAATATTATAAAAATAAAAATGATAAAATCATGGGTCAAGAACATATAAATACTATTTTTTAAAAATAGCATTGAAAATAACTATTTTATTATAGTTCATAATATATATATATATATATATATATATATATATATATATATATATATATATATATATATATATATATATATATATATATATATATATATATACAAACCACTTAAATCGCCAAAGAAAAGGTTTTACTTTTAGTCATAATCCTCATGTCAATTAAGAATTAATACGTAAAATGACTATGAACTCTTTGATTCTCTATATCATTTTGATGATATTAATTGATGATTTTAAATTTTTTAAATAAAACTTTTGTACCTAATGGATATTTGTAACTAGAACTGCTTCTTTTAACTTATTATGCATGCATGGATCCATTTTTTTTTAATGACTTTGTAACTAAGAGATATTTTAATTTTTTTAACGAATGATACTTTGATTAATAGCAATAACATGGGGCGATGTCATTTAGTAAATATATAGTAATTCAATAATAATTAGAATGGATGCAAGTAGTATTTCAAGAGTTAGCGTAAATCGATGGAATTGATACATTCACAATTAAATAAAAAATAGATCCATTAAATATTTTAAATAATCAGTTACAACTAAGCACAATTAAAATTAACTTTTTTGTGAATTAGATTGAACAATACCATAAGTTTAACTGTGTATGCTTCAGTTATATTAACAAAAAAAAAAAAGACTTCTAGACTATATTTATCAAAATATTAATTTATTTTGAAAGACATGAGCAAAGTTTTGCCCAACAATATATTTATTATAAATATGTTGATTTATCACATGGATATTTGTTAAATAAGAAAATTATAACAATCCATGCGAAGCGAGGCCTAACACTAGTGTTCTTGATAATTAAGTTCTTTATGAAGTAGGACTAACATCACGATTTTTATTTTTTCTTAAAAAATTAAAATAATTCATAATTACATAAATTAAATGTAGTTTTTTTTTATCTTTTAAAACAAAGTATAGTATATTTTTATAGAGAGAGATGCATGTTATAATCTAGCAAGTTATGCCAAAGAAAAATTCCAAATATGTGTTCACGTACGAAGTGCAACACCTCACACCCCCACCCCCCGCCCCCCAAAAAAAAAAACAAAACAAAAAATATACAACCCAAAATAAATGCAATTTACCGGAACCTCCGGAATCGGCCCTAAAAATAAAACGAAACCCTAGCCTGGCAACCTGCCGTCTACCATACTAAACTTGAGACCTAGGGTTCTTGGTTTTTCTTCCGGTCCATTCAATTCATGCCAGTGGAGAGTTGAAGAAGATGGCGAATCCAAAGCAGCTAACAGGGGAGGCAATTCAGCAATTTCAGGAGGGAATTTCTCTGATTTTTTCGAGATGGTGGGCACTTCAAATGGCAGTTGGAAACGGTTGGGGAGGCCCCCATTCTCACGCTAAAGCTCTTGATTTTGCTTCTCGTGTCTTCAATTTCTTCCATCAACCTAATCGCAGAGGTTTTTGTTCTTTTTCTCGTTTTTTTCTTGAATTTTTGTTCTTGTCTGCGAATTATTGCTTCCTGTTTTGATTTTGGGCTGTACTTGGGTAGTTTAAATACGTTTGTGAACTAGAGTGTTGGAAAGATTATAGCTTTGGGTTGTTTACTTTTCAATTTTGTATAGAAGTGGGTATATGTAGCAAAGTTGGTGTTTTGTGTATGCAAGGCTAATTGTATGTGTCCTCACGAGTGCAGAATTTCGTTGCTTACGGATGAAATTTTCGTGCTATTGTATTAAATTGAAGCCTGGATTTTGATTGATGATTGATCTGGATGTTGGGTTATTAGCTTGTTAGCAATTAAAATAAACCTGAGAAAGTAGATTCAGGTCAAGTTTAGGCCTTACTTGGATAGCAGTTAGACGTTTTCCGCTTACCCAAAAAAAAAAATTTGAATTTTTGGCAAAAATATTGTTTGCCGAAGCAAATGGCAATTTTACTCCATGCTTTCATGTGGGGGTCTTTGTTTTCTTCGGTTTGAGGTTGAGAAAGATTCAATGGGTTTGCTTTTTTTTGGGGGGGGGGGGTGTGGGGGTATGTTTGCATACATCGTGGAACTTTTCTTGTAATTCCTTTTTACGATTCATTCATATGAGCTCACAATATAAAAAAGCTGGATGAACTATGTCTTTCTCTGGATCAAACAAATCCATGGATGGTCTTTATTTTGGTTCGTCTTTTGATGAAAACGCCGGTTCCCCTTCTCCTCAGAGCCTGTTTACATTGATGATTTGGAAGATTTGCTTGATGAAGGCATGGATTCCTTTCATGCAACTTTGGATGATGGCAGCATTGAGGAGGTTGACTTTTATTGCAGATTTCGCTCACTTTGCATCAGCTTTCATGTAGGACTATCAGCATAGAATTTGTATAGGGAGTGTATTCCTTGGTTCTAAGTTAGGCATTCTTGTTTTGCTGCAAATTTGGTATAGGTGGCAGAGCGGTTGATGATTATGCATGAAGAGTGTTTGGAAGGTAACTTCCAATCAATACGAAGGCTCAGGGAAGTCCCAACTGTCCCTGTTCCTCATGTGAGACAGGTAATTGGCCTTTTAGATCAAGTTTTAGGCCAAGAACGACATTTAGAAATAAGCCTGTGAAAGACATTTGTAAGATGGATGAAATTTTTTCGTTTAATATCACCCTGCATGTTGATGAAGAGGTTCTCATAATACTCTTCACCGCGAGGACTTAGATGACCTTAAAAGTCTGAAATGGAGTCATCTAGCTGCACAGATAAATGTGATCCCATTCTCTATCAGGAAAGGAGAACCCAACTGTGAACAGCAAACTCTTGTATGAATCAGACATTAGTTCAGATGCAGGTTTTCTGTGTCCTGGACCAAACTAGCTACAGTAGTTCAGATGTAAGTTATACTACGGTTTCCCTGTTGTGCAAGTTGTGTGCCTGAAATGAAAATTTTCCTTCTTTTCCTACCTCGTGTGCTAGTAATGGACCATCAAATATGGGGTGGAGCAGAGCCAGGGATTGCATTTGTTTTCTACTCTATCCTCATGTTCTTGTCAAACACTTGGAAAATTAAAAATCTTAAATGAAAATCTTCAGTGCTGTTTTGAGAGCTGAAGATTTAGCAATCCTGTAAAACGATTCAGAGATATAGCCGTCTCAGCCTTATTGGAATATTCACTTAGGATATTGAAACTTTGAACCGTTGAGTCTTACATATTTTTATTTTTATTCACTTTAAAACAGGCTGCAAATGATAGTGATGAGGACAAGGATGAGGAAGATGATGAGAGCCTGCAGAATGGTGCATCAAGCATGATGGCAGATGCACCTGGGTCCTTGCCAGATCCCAATCCCACAAACATTGCAAAAACTGCAAGTAGGTCACAAAATATGGCTGAAGCAGATGATGATGGATGGGTTACAGTTTCTTCTAGAAAGAGTAGAGGTCGGAAAAATTAGTCTGACAACCCTAATGAAGGACATTTATAAGTAGTAATTATCAGTTTTTTGGGCTGGAGTTTTGCTTTCCGTGTTTTTAGTTCTTAATATTCATTGAGGCCTTAGTTTATACTCTACTTTATACCCTTGAGTTGAATCATCACCCTATTATGATTGAGTAATTCTCAGATCTGACTACGGGAGTTTTGCCCTATGACCCTGTCTAGCAAATTTAGAGTACATAATATCATCTTGTCGCTATAGTTGCCTTCACTCTTCCTCATCATCATGGATTTACGTACATTCGCCCACTTTATATTCTTTGGTTATCTATCTATCTAGTCCAGGGTCTTTTTTTTGTTTTTTTGGGGGGGGGGGGGGGGATGAATTATGGATCCTTTTGTGTTAGGGTTGAAGAAAGTTCATATGTATGCCACCTGTAGCCCTAACGGTTGATAGAAAGGTCGGCTGTTTTTGAGAGAGACCAAACTATTTGTATCAAAAATGAAACTCGAACAGATACCATGGATTGTGGTAGTCCCCTAATTTCTAGGGTCATATTTCCACAATAATATGGTCATATGTTTGATAGGACTGACTCTGGCCCCTCTAACCACTCCCTTCCTGGTGGTCGTTGCCGCCAGGACACCTTTGAGTATGCCTTGCAAGCTGACTGCACCGCTTACTCAGTACTGTATGATGTCGCTGCCAACACTATTCGTGCATTGATGATTGAATCCAACACCTGGTGCTCCTCAGGCTGCGTCATGCCATATGTGACCCTAGTACAAATGCGGTAGATATAATGATGGTGATCATGGTTTACGTACATGTTCACCATGCAACGGTACTAGCTGTGACTGGGTCTGGGTGGAGACGTGGAGTATGCCAGTTATTTAGCAGAGCGCCGATGGTATGCAGCTGATCAGATTTGCCCAGATGGATGCATAGTCATGATGGGTGGTGGAAGAGTATATTCCTATGAGTTCTATATCCAGGAAGTGTTCCCACCTTCTAGGCTCAATTTCCTTGAGAGTTGAGACTAGAGATGATGAAGAGAATAACTCGTATCCATTTCGGACTCTTACTACCAGATGGTGGAGCTGAGGTCTTGATATGTGGCGGCTCACAACATGGGGCTTTTACGCAAGCAACAAGAGATGGGGTAATCGTACATGCAAGTTGCACTTGTGGGCACTCGAAGGTTACTTCAAACCCCGCATGACAGATGGAGTACATGCCAAGAGCTCGGATTGTTTTTTTTTTTTTTTTTGGGGGGGGGGGGGGGGGGATGCTATTGCTTGCAAATGGTGATGCTCTTATAGTTAATGGGGCAGAGTTGGGCACCGCGAGGTAGGAAAATGCAGAAAGTCCAATAACCTAATCGAGCAAAAACTAACCGGATCTGAAAACCGCAGAACTAAAATATGTCCGCCCTTTTTTACCCGAACTCGAAATATATCCGACCTATTTTTGACTCGAACTCGAATACATTTGATCTATATTTAACCCGTTCATCCGAACTAATAGGTCCAGTTTCTACCTACTTAACATCCTCGTAGTTCTCATCCATGATCTGTACTAGACTTGAAGGTAACTTTGCACATGGTTTTTGGGTGGAAAATACTTGCTTCTTCAAAACAGTGTTCAAAATTTTAGACCTTCAAAGGCGAAAGTTAAAAAGAACATTATTTGGGTCTGTTTATGTGATTCACCTAGCTATTGAGTACTTTCGTATGGCAATCTTTGAAGTCCGTTGCACAACAAATTTGTCATCGGTTCCTCTGCTCGGTTTTGTGTTCTGGTGGACATGGATAAACCTCTCCCGAAATTCATTTGGATTGACTCCTTTGCCCAAGACACAGCGTAATACATTTGTAAGAGCATCCCTAGCATCAGCCTCGCGAGGGAAAAAGGAGAGAGAAAAGGGATGAGGCGGGGGGAGCTCTCCATTGATTACCTTGTGCCTCATGCCTCTCGTGGAAGCTTGCAGGGGTGAGCCAACTCACGGGAGGCTTTCATCCACTTTTTTATTTTTTTAACATTTTTAATTAGTTTTCTTTTTTTATTATAAAAATAAAGTTGTGTGTTATAGACTATAGAGTGGGTTCATAGGTATCATTTTACTTGGTGAGTCAAAATGATGAGTCTTTCATTGGAGAGGAGTATTGTGAGTTAAAAAGTTAGATCATAAATTGATATAACAAAGGGAGGCTCCTAATGGTGAGCCAAAAAAATGACTTGCCATTAGAAATATGCTCTCATGCCGCCTTGGCTTGTCAACCCCATCGAGAAAACCTTGGATAGTGAGCCTACTGCATCATTCGAGTGATTCAAAAACAATTTCAAATGCCCTGGTCCATTTTGTATCACTGCATGACACAACAGTTTCTTCCGCCGCCTCGCAGATTTCACAATAAATCATATAATTAGGTAAACCAACCAGGCAATTGATTGGATGGCACACGTAGGCCATACTCTTTATCAACTGCAATTTTGGAATTTATCAATATGTTTCATTTTCAACATAATTCATGTATGACAATCTAAACGGGTCTCCTATCAAAAAGATGACTTAGAATTTGTCTTTTTCAATTTATCATAAGTACTTATCATCAGTATTTAGCATTCACCAATACTTAACCCTATTTCCTCCTCATAATTTTAATCATGATTAACACTAATCAGCACTCATCAACACTGTTCTTATTAGCAATAAATTACTTATAATAAGTTGAAAAGAACAACCTTGTTGTACCCACCCTTTAAAAAAAAAAAAAGAAAAAAACAGAAAGAAAGTAAGTTAGACAACCGAATTGCTGAGCTGTCTAAGCATATACACATTTGAACTCAGAGACGGAGCGGGCATTCCCTTGGATCATCGTACCAACCACCACCAACCAACCAAGGCCCCAATATCAAGTATTGCTCAGGTGTTTATGTATTAGGATGTGAACTTTAGTGTAGTACCAACAGCTATGATTCATGCTCGCAATTTAACTAAAACATGCTGTCAACCTCCTATAATATCAAACATGAAAAACTCCACTACAGTCATCAACACAAAGTAGATGATTGGAGATGAATAGAATACATAAATAACATTACCTTAAATTAGAGTATCTAGACTGACAACTAAAGGTTTAAACCACCTAGATCTCTGGCACGTTAGTAATCAAAAAGCGCCAACCAGAATTTCTGCTGCATGAAGTGCCACTATCTTCAGAGGACAAAACTACTAAACTTAAGCAAGAAAATTTCATAAGAAGGTTAATTCCCTCCACTATTAACCTCAAAGAAAAGGGGAACATGCGGCACTATAGATCAGGTTTAACTTCCAATGCAGAGGTTGCCTGCTTGGTTGGCAAAAGCATTGGCTAACTCGGATGAAACTTCAAGAGTTGATCCCAGCTACCTGAATTTCTTTTTGTTGAGGGGTGCTGGATGAGATTACTTGACAAGTTTCCTCAAGACTGCTTCAGCTCGTTGCTCAAATTTGGGGAGAACCCATTCATGCTGAACAATGTCAAGGCCATCTTTCTCAGCACTCAAGCTCTGTTATTTACACCAGAACAAAAACCATTGCATACATCTCAGAACAGATTATGATGTCCAAATGGATAAAATATTGGAAGATTGAAAATGTATCATATGAATGCATTGTATGTCTCATTTAAACCTGTGACTCCATTAAACCAACAATACATACATAACACAATAATTAAAAGTTGAAGAGGCAAAGCATATGATGAGAAGCTGATGTATTGAATCAAAAGATCCGCACATGGCTTCATGCTACAAGCCGCGGCAAAACAAAGTAATTCACAGCCCTAAGGAGACCATTTAAGACAAAAAAACACTACACGACCACTTATGGAGGCGACATATATACAAGAGGGGTAAGATATGAATTGGGACTGTTCCGATGGCCGCAAGTTGCAAACAGCCAGTTGACGATTTTATTTTAAAATTTCCTATCTACAAATTACCATGCCCCTGGAAAAAAGAAATAATGTACGCCCACACACGCATGCACACACACACATATCTATAGCCATTCACCCTATACTCATACTTTTAGACATTTGTGGTTTTCATTTCTTTTCTGTTTCTATCTTCGTGCAGAATAGCTTCTGCCTAAACTCAAGGCTGACATTATGTTAAGGAGTTAGGGTCTACAAAATCCAATTTGCTTCAAGACTAGCAATATAGCTAGATTTCTCCAAGTTACAAAATCCATATCCAAAATATTTTGCATCTTGGCAAGATCTAGCTACACTGCTAATCTCAAGGTGAAGTGGACGTTGGAAGCCTAAGAATTACAGCTCCAAAGAATTACCCAACAGCAGACCTTGCTAAAATCATCTAAGTTGGGTATACCTTTGTTGGGTCAAAGCCAAATCCACCCATTTGCATCATCCGTTGTGTGTCATCCATAGCTGGATCAAAGTTAAGAACTTGTTAAAAACCAAACCAATAAAGGCCAAGGCATCACAGATTCACAATGTACACATACATTGCTTAAATCCCTAATGATCTATGACATCAAAGCAGAAAGTACCATTTTCCTCTCCTAGTATGAGGCTGAACAGACCCCGCAGTCCAAACAAATTGAGGAAATACCTGATAGAGAACAGTTTTAACAATCAGTTCCAAGGAAGGTGAATGCAGCAGTAATATTGTTATTAAACCAGAGGGGGGTGAAAGATGAGAGGAGTAAACCTTAGCCCTTTAATTTTAATGTGAGGATTAAACGAATTTCCCAATACTCCTGAACATAGTTACCCAGATAGGAAACGCTACACACCTTGGAGAAAGTTCATCATCGCAGTATGCCATTTGAACCCCCGCAGGAGGCATTAGAACTAAACACGATTACAGACCCGACACGATTACAGACCCGAATCCGACACGAAGTTAAGTGGGTTTGGGTATAAATTTTCGACCCGTTTAATTAAATAGATTGACACGTTCAACCCGTTTAATTAAATGGGTTAGGTTCAGGTCGAGATTCTTGACACGAAAAAGTACCTATTTAACCCGTTTAATTAAATGAATTAAATAAGTCAACTCATTTTTCATTTTTTATTTATCCATTTACTTTTTATTAGATAATTAAGAACATAAAAAATTTTAAAAATTATGAATTATGATGAATCTGGGGAATTTCAAAGAGTAATTATCTAATGTGATATGTAAACTTAATTTTTAACACTGAAATTACGTATTAGTTGAAAATATTAAATGCATAAATAGTCAATTAAGTGACTGAACTTGACCTGTTTATCTTAAACGGGTTAAGTGGGTCAACCCGTTTAAAAATTAAATTGGTACAGGTCAAGATTTTTCAACTCGTTTAATAAACGGGTTAGGTTCAGGTTGAGGAATTCTCAATCCGTTTAAGTTCGACACGAACGCGAACCCAACCCGACACGACCTATTACCCAGCTCTAATTAGAACCCTAATGGCAACCACCATTTGCTATACAGTTCAGTTTTCATCAGCAGTAACTGAATTTGCTTTATGCCCAAATTGATACCTAATTTTGTCAGCCCTTATGTTTTTCCTTACAAACCAACCTCCAGCTCTCAAGCAGGAACCACAATGATATGCAGAGGATGTTCATATAAGCCTAAGGTCTCAAGCAGGAACAGCAATGCAATACAATGCAATGCAAAGGATGTTTCTGTAAGGCCTAAGGACACGTAGCTTTGTTTTTTTCAATAATTTTTTCTTTCCTGTTTCAACATTTGACTTGCCGACTGAGATAAATAATGGTTGAAGCATGACCAGTTCATATAATTGCAAAAGAATCCTCAGCATTTTGAAATATAAAGGAACAATGTCACACACCAAATATTCCAAATGGAAGAGGGTGGAGGCAATTCGCAAACCTTATCCCAAAACATTCACTCATCCGCCATCCAGCACCGAGAAGCTGCGTTCCTAGGTCCTAATTGCCAGCTTCCGTGACTAACTGCAGGCCGGAGGGCTGTTTAAGCTCCCACGCCGCCGCCCCCCCTCCAACCCCAAAAAAAAGAGAGAAAAGAAATGAAAGTCACTACCCCCTCGAATTGAACCTCTTATCTCTCATCCACAATCCTTTTCTCTCTTCAAAGTTCAACCCCTGCTCCCTTCCCAACCCAAAACCCAAAAAATTAAACAAAAAATACCCCCATGCATCTATGATGAATGAAGGGAGATAGAATAAGAGGGCTTAATATCTGTCTGGGCTAATTCAACGGCACAGCAATAGAGCTTCCACAAGCCTAACACAAAACAACAGTATGATGACAATCTGACTCAAAATTATTACTTAGAGAAATCCAAGGCTGACATGGAACACCTGAAATCAATATGTTTATACTGTTTAGTATGAAAACAAGTCATCTAATGTTTTTAGGTGAAATGGCACATTTTTAAATTTGTCTTCACATAGAGAAAAGGACATGACTATCCAGCGGCTCATCACAACCAGCCCAACCACTAGCTCTAAATCCAAAGGAAAAAAATTTGACAATATCACCATGCCCAACCCAACACCTCTCCGACCCTAAGGGTCTGTTTGGATGGGGAGTAAGGAAGAGTAAAGGGAAGTAAGGGAAGCTGAGTACTCTCCTTTAACCTTGTTTGGGAGTAAGAAAAGGAGGGTAAGGAGGAGTTAGGGAGAGTAACTCTTACTCCCCCTTACTCCCCTCAACTCTCCATTTTCTTACACTCCAAAATGGAGTTTAAGGAGGAGTAAGAAGGGGTAGGAAGGAGTAGTTTACATATATACCTCCACAATTCTGAATATAATATATTTTAATCAATTTAGTGAGGGTATATATGTCAATTCTTTCACTTACTCTTATTTACTCTCCTATTCTTCCAAACAAGGTTAGTTCTTACTCTCCTTAAACTCCCAAACACGGGTCTACTCCTTATTACTCTTATTTACTCTTACTCCTCTAACTTACTCTTCTTCCAAACTTGACCCTAAGCATCACCTTTGGGCCACCAATCAAGCAAGGATCACCAAGTAATGGAACACTCAAATTACGCAGACTCTCTGTTAGCTCACCACCATGAACAATCCCCCCCCCCCCCAAAAAAAGGGAAAAAAAAACTGATCGGTCCAACCATGATCACTTAATGCCCGTGAAAATTGTGGTTCCTGCGCAATAAGGCTTAAAGGCAACTACTAGAAGGATGAAATTGAACCACAACCTAGCCTACAACAAAGGTAGGAGGATTAGCATGGACAGGGAGGTTTCTCCAGGCTTACATTCAATTTAATATGTCACATCTCACAGTCCTTCACCCCTCTCATATGATAAAATCACATCATATGTTGTGTGTGTGGGGGTGTTGGGGGGCGAGGGTGAGAGAGAGAGAGAGAGAGAGAGAGAGAGAGAGAGGCTTTTTGTATAATAAATGCAAATGAGTGTCTGGTTATTGTACACTTGGCAACCTTTAGTTGGTTAGCGAAATAGAAATTACGAAACTCCAAACAAAACCAGGAGTGTTCCAACTCAAAATCCAAACCCCATAATTCTTACCCATTCCAGGTGTAGACATTTCCAATGATGTACACAGAGGTTTCCATTTGGAGCCTACATTTAAGATTTTTTGAGTGCCTCATAAACAGAAAGGGAAGGACAGTTTCATGAATCATTTTGCTATAGACCATTAAGAACTAGGGTTTTTCATGTTGTTTAACATATTCCAATGGTCCATAATCCCCAAATCCCACATTGATCTTCTCTATACACTTTGACCGTGAATTGAAGAAAACAATTTTACCATTGTTTCCCACGGGGCCACAGATAAAGAGTCAAATTTGAAGTTAAAATTTAATTACTTGCAGGTAGAGACCCCCCTAAGACGAACTTGTCTTCCCCTCCTCAGTGTCCCCACTTGAAACATTTTGGACACGACACCACATCCACGATGAGCATTTCCAATCATTACACAGGCCTAACTATCAGTTTTTAATTATTAGAAAATGTTCCTGTCAATGTTATTATATGTAAGGAAGTTAAGCATGAAACAGTCTTCTGTGAATTGCACAGGCTTGAAACTGGTCAAACATAAAATAATTCTATCTTTGAGTTGTGAAGGGGACAACGTACCATGATCGGCTACTGACATAGCTCACATCAACAGTGCTCAGATCTATACCATTTTGCAACATTGATCTGAACCTCTGGGTCAAAGGGAATGGTATTTTGGCTGACACACCATAAACGAAGAGGTTAATATTTCAAATAAGACAATGAGACAACTGACAAAAGGGAACTCAACCAGAAAAGAGAACCTATACTTCACATTAAAGGAAGAAAGTATGTGACATTAAAGGAAGAAGGTGGTGTAGGAATCCTTAAAATTGGAGTTTCCATGCTATAACAATAGCTATGAATATGACAAAAAGCTGAGAAATCAACAATGAAAAGCACAAACTAAAACTTCCAATCAAGCGTCTGTAGGATGCAGCCGAAGGAAAGCACAAACCTGCCACGAATCCAGAGAAGAAGAAGTTCACCCAAGCAAAAGTGAGGGTCTACATATTTAAAGAACATTTTATAAGATACACATAGAAGACCCATCAATTCAAGTAGAGCACACCACATAAGCTGCTTCACCTGAGGTATGATCATCGACAGATTTTTCTTCATCATATCCATGGCCATGTTTGGATCAGAGAACATTTGAGCCTGAGCATTTTGAGTTTGGCCCTTGGGAACATGTAGCAGCCCATTCTCCTGCAATAGGGTACAAAACCACACAAACACCTCATTAGCAAATAGGGTGCATCAAGCGACTACTCCAAAATTGCATTCATCTCCAAAAACACCCCCAAAGAAAAGCAAGAAAGGAGAGAAGGCCGAAGCTACTAATATAAGAAAATGTGCTTTACATACAAAATGGAAGAAACCAATAGAATTGAAAGAACTAAATTCGCAGGGTCCAAAGCTCGCCTATTGGCCAACTAAATGATATCCAGGAATTAGGGTTCAAATTAATCGGCATCCTCAATTTGGGTTTGGGGTTACGGTGAAAAAACTGATGCAAATCGAGGACGATCACTTGAAATTACATCAATTGCCGAGGAAGGGTATTGATTTGAATGAAAGCTAGGCCACTGATGGCTTGCTATTCGTCTCTCACTCCACTGCTAAAGAAACCAATGATTCTTAGTTTGAACTGATGGTTTCTAGCTGAGTAATACAGGGCTACTATCCTAATCGAAAGCGTAACAAAATCAACACAAAGGGAGAGGGGGGGCAGAGAGAGAGAGAGATGTAAACCTCGTTGCTGAAATAGATGCGGCGAGCGCGGAATGCTCTAGCAGGGATGAAATTGGCGGCAGACCTCAAATTCCTTGCCCTAATTATCACCTGCCTGCAAATAATTCTTTTCCAATTCAGATTTCAACAAAGAAAAAAATCGAATCTTGAACTAAAATTCATCGCTAAAATCATATAAATAGATAACCAAATCCACAGAGAGAAAGAGACCCTTCTTTGACGATCTTGGGATCGGGAGCCTGGAAAGATCGCATGAGCTTAGACACGAAGTAGCGGAGGATGCCGATGAGTACCATCACAACTGACAATGGTATCAGCACCCAGTCTCTTATGGCTGTGTCCAACACCAGATCTTCCGCCATTGCTCTTCTCTCTCTCTCTCTCTCTCTCGCTTCCACGAATTTTGTTGTTGTGACGCCTTCAAAGTTCAAAGACAGCCCGGCTAGGGGGCTTGGGTGTGGCTTTCCGCTACCTCCGTTGATTGATCCGTTCAATTTTTGGCTTCTGTCGAAAGCTTCTGTTTGCTGCTGTTTGCGTTAGGTTCTCTTCTCATGTCAGTTTTAGTAGTGCCAACTGCAGCTAATGCGGTGACAATTGATTTTGGATTGAAATTCCAGTTAATTTTATATATTGTGTATTTTTTTATGGCTTAGTTTATATCAAATTTAATATGATACAAGAGTTCTTTTGAGTAAAAGATATTAATTTGAATTTCAAAAGTATCTATGTTGATTTATTGGGTAAATCTAATGAGTATTTGTGTGACGTGTGTGCTAGAGTATAAAATTTATTTTTGAGTATTGAACTACCAATTTGCACTTAATTGTTTTTGTTGAAAGAGTTCTTGAATAGATAAACTGTTATGTTTGTCTAAAAAATAGCATACCTTTAAATGTTTTTGTTAGACACCAGAAAAAAAAAAACCTACTATATATAAACGAATCATTAGTTTAAAAAAAAAAATAACATAAATTGACGTACATAGATAGTAGGGAACATATATATCCTTGAAAAATAATGTATGTGTATTCTAATTGGTGACAAGCCTAAGGATTTTGTTGGTAAGAGAGCTGTAAGAAATGTTGTAAGTGTCCACAAGTCTAAAGATATGTACTAATCCTATATGATAGTCAATGTTCAATTTACCAAACTTTTCTAGAACTCTTATCAAAAGAGAAAATTATAAATTTAGATGAACTAATGTGTTATTGAGAAATTGTTGAAACATTAGGATTTGTAGAGGAGATATATGTTTACTTTTTAGGATTTCAACACTTATCATTCCGTTCGACAATACCATAGTTAAATTTCATTGTGACAGATTGGTAAAAGTATTGTTGACTATGTTTTTTATTTATACTCCCTCATTCTCATAACATAGAATACAGTATTTACAGGTTGATATGTGATTAACACGACTAAGTGTCCATATATAGAAAACAAAGTGCCCCAATAAGCAAATCGTTTTATACTACTATTTCACAATCTATTTCTAAAAACATTCATTTAGTAAGATAATCTCTCTTAATACTTACTACTAATTATAATCTCATTAGAGTACCTATACAATTGATCGGTATTAGTGACTAAAATTATTTTTGTAGTTTATGTTGATGATCAGACCCTTATAATTGCGTTAGTTTATTCAGGCCCTGTTCTTTTCGTACTTTAATGGATTCAATCCATTCTTTCCCACTCCCACCCACTCCTTCCCCCCTTTTTCACATCTTCACACACTTTAGAAAAAATACCACTCCTTCCCACTCTCACCCATTCTCACCCACTCCTTCAACTCTTACATATAACTATTACTTTTCATATTTTGAAAACTTTTATAATTTATATAATTGTGTATATAAATAGTCTGATAATAATTATGAAAAATTTTATTTATTTTTCGGATGTTATGGAAATATTTGGTAGTTATGTCGAAAATTGTAGATGACGTAATTTTTATTATATATATTGAAGAAATAATTTTGTTCTACTTTGTTAAGCAAATGTTAGTTTTTTGTGACTGATAGATATTTTGGATTTGATTCTGTATATGGAAGAAATGTTTAATTTTTTTTTTAAGTTGGTTACAAAATATTTTTTATAGGTCATCAAAGCGGGAATGATTGTCATTGTATGTGTAACAGATTTGTTTTTCGTTCATCGTAATGTGGGGCCAAATTTACAGATGTTTTTTCCCGCATAATGAAGGAATGCATAAATTTTTTTTGCGTTATTTATAATTCGTGACAGGAGGTGCAGATGTATTGTACGTGTATTTTGAGCGGAAATTTTTTTTCCGTATGCGTTAGTATCAAAATATTGGAAGTTCTTCACACAAATTACATATGGTTGTTTTCCATGTGCTGAGGGCATTTTTTGTTGAAGTGGGTATTTTTTTATTGAAGTGAGTTGAAGTAGGTTGAAATGGATATTTTTATTGGTTAAAGTGAGTTGAAGTAGGTTGAAGTGGGTATTTTTTTTGTTAAAGTCGGTTGAACTAGGTTGAAGTGGATATTTTTTTTGAAGTAGGTTGAAATTGGTTGAAGTAGGTTGAAGTGGGTTGAAGTTGATTGAAATTAGTTAAATTATTTTGTATGATGGGTAAAAGTTGGTTAAAATAGTGAAAAATGGGTTGAAATTGGTTGAAGTGGGTTGAAGTGGGATGAAGTGGGATGAAGTGGGTTAAAGTGGGTTGAAATTAGTTGAAGTTGGTATTTTTTATTGAAGTTCGTGAAGTAAATTGATGTGGGTTGAAGTGTGTTGAGTTTGATAAATTTGGATTTACCAACGAAAAGAACAAGGCCTGAACATATATGTATTTTTTTGTTGTTCGTATTTGTTTACTATATATGAAAAAAAATACCCGTAATTTGTTTTACGAATAACAAAAATTACAATATTTTTGGGGTAAGAACGGCCATGAAACAATATTTCGTATCTGAGTCAACACAGAAAAATATTTTTTTCAGTCTAAAAAAAATTTTATCGTCGGTAATTACTATCACAAATAAAAGATTGCATTAAAAAAAATACGTAACTTACATCAACTCTCCTACCTCATTCAACTCCTTTCCACTTTTTCCCACTCCTTCCTACTCCTTTTCCCTTTCCCCACACATAAAAAAAATATCATTCCTAACCACTCTCACCCACTCCTTCCCCCCTTACCACTCACACTCATCCCACACCTGCAATTTACCAATGAAAAGAACAGGGCCTAAGAAAATCAAAGGTTTGGTGGCAAAGGACTGTTCATTATTCAGTCCATAATCAGATCAGACCGAAGACTAGCTTGAACCGGACTGAACTGAAGCGAACCGAATCGAGTGAATTCAATCCTTCGGTCTGGTCCTAGTCTGAACCGGCTAGATTGGTGGACCAAACCGTGGGCCGAATAAAACTTAGGGTTTTAGATCTTTTTTGACCTCTGTTGTCTTCACTTTGATCTTTCAATTTGTTCCCTCTTCCTTCATTTCTACGCTTGGCGGTTTCAGATCGGGTTGGGCACAGAGGGCGGTGGTGGACGGGAAGCCCCTGGACTTTTGGGCACAACTAATCCAAGCCCCAACAAACCCAACAGTAGATCTGGAAAGGAAAAAAAAGAAATACGTTTGACTGTGACAGTCTACAGAAACACTCATAAGCTAATGGCAGAATAAGATAAAGAACAATGAACACCGGTGACTCAATAGCCTGGTGGGTAGTGAGACTTGCAGGCGTCAATGAAGTTGCTGATACCATTAAAGCAAGGGGCATGAACAACGTGTAACATGCTTGTAGAACTAATGGAGTTGTTGGTCTCTAATGAGGTTGGATTTAATTCGGTTGAATGTGTACGTAGGGTTGTGAATTTTAATTGATTAGATTGAATTTTGTTGGATTGAAGATGCGAGATTAAGGAGTTGTGATTGAGTTGTGTGACTGGCTGTGATGGTCAGGAGGATGAGAAGGTACGTTTACATGCAAAGCAGATTGAAGTTAATGGAGGTTAGCTGCAAGCATGCAATATATTTATCGAGACCTGAGAGTTTATACTCCCAAATACACGTGGATAAAAAATACCAGCAAGGACACTAATTAATTTCCAAAAAAATAAAAAACAAAAACAAAAAGAAAAAACCGCCACTTCCTTCACTACCCATAACCGTCGCGGTTCCACCCCCCAACTTCAGTTCATCATCATTCCACCAATTACACGAATTCTACCTCGCCTCAGTTTCTTCTACATCAACGCGAGAGCAAAATTCCCAAAGCAGCAAAAACGCCTAATATCAAACAAAAATCTCCACTTTCAAGAGAAACCAACACAAACAGGAAAATCTTGTGCATCAAATGTGAACCATCAACCATGGCAGATGCAGAGAAATGCATGCAAGCTATAGATACTACTAACCCATGAATGACAACAGTAGACGAAAATCTAGAGTTACCCTTACATATAAGAGGAAATCCAGGTAAGTTATTATGTGATTTGTGTTGAAAGTTTTGAAAGAGATTACAAAATTGGAGGTCGAAATGCTTGAGTGATAGGGTATGGAGATATCTTGTGAATAGACAATTGTTAATGTACAAAAAAAACATGCGAAAAATTAATGAAATAGGGCAAGTCTAAATTTTGAAAGTACAAACACCTTTGGATGTTGGGTGTTTTGACTTGGCGGGAATATTGCAAACATGAATTGGTCAAAACCAAAGTGAACGACAATCACAACAGTAGTGAACAAACCCTAAGTAGCTGTGAAGTCAATGAGCAAAAAATTTAAAAATGAGTGACAGTGAACAATACTGAAGAAAAAAGTGAACAACATAAAGAAATTATGATATGATATATTATGCTATGCTAAAAACTTGTTATATATATGACAGCAACTGTGTATTGCAGAACATTCATCAATGAAGCTGAGAGACAAGGAAAATTGCATCCTCATAGTGCATTCTAACATGTGTGAGTGAAAACTAAAGTGAACAATATTCAATAATTCAGTGAACAGACCCAAAAAACTAGTGAACCTATATTTAAATTTGAGTGCAGTTATATGCTGAATTTAATTCTAATTCAACACATGTTCTACAGTGAACCGTACTCAATATATCAGTGAGCTACCTGTGGAAGAGTGAATGCATTAGGGATGTTATTTTTGTTGTCAATTTTGCAGTTAGAGACATATTTGGAGGTTTAGTTGCTTGATTGTAGCGGAGAATGAGGTTTCTTGTCAGTTGTAGGTTGGAATTGTATGGCCTTCTTTGTTGTACTAGTTTCTTGTCAGCTATAAATTTACTAAATTTCAACCTCGTAGTGTCTGCAAAAATGTGTTTGTCAAAACTAAAGTAAACAATATTCAACAATTCAGTTAACAAATCCGTAGAACTAGTGAATTTGTATTTAATTTTGAGTGCAGTTTTATACTAAGTTTAGTTCCAATTCCCAACAGTTTAAACAGTGAACAAATATTCATCAAGTCAGTGAAGAAAAACAAGGTACACAGTAATGACAATTTATTCTAAATTCATTATTTTTGCCAGTGGTAGAATATCATTGCTACCCCCTAACCTATAAAGACCTGACCTTATAACCAACTTGCAATTAATGGAGAAAATTGTCACTCTGTTTATGAACAACCTTAAGTTATATGGTGAACAATATAAAGGCACATAATGAACATATTCAGTGTTTTATCTGTTCACTTGTATTTCAAATTTGATTATTCTAAAACTTCATTTAGATCATATTTAAGCACATAATTGTTCCACTTTTATTTCACTAATAGTGTTCAGTTGATCTGTTCAGACTGTGCATTCATTTTTACTAATAAATTATAGTAAATTTATTTGTGAATTTAACATTATAAATCATATTTGGAATTAATATCTATGAAGTTGTTCATTGAGCAAGAGAAATTTATTTATGGGATACGTAGAGGTTATTCATTAATCTTAGAGAAATTGTTCATTATATAATACTGAGGTTGTTCACTGGTCCATGGCTAGTTTGTTTTCAATGTGTGGCAATAATAATTTGTTAAGATAAAGATTATTCACTGAGACTATGCAATTTATTCATTATGTATGTTAAACTTGTTCACTAAACCTTAACTTCCTCTTTTCCAGAAGACCAAATGATGTCCCAGCAGAGTAGAACATCAAAGACTATAAATAGCAGCCGATAGATGCCTCCCAGACGACAGCAACAGCAGAAGGACTATGACAATTTGGATTGATTTTTTTTTTCTATATAATGTAAATAGTCAATTAAACAATATGAGAAGATTTTGGTTTAGGATAATATTTTATGATTACTATTTTTTGGGTCAAGTGTTGGTTGACTCTGTATGAGGCATATATTTGCCAATCATGTGCACATATATTTTTGAATTTGCTTGATGAAAATATAAAAGTTGTGAAACTCGTTCGTTCATCAAATGGATATTGTTTATCTATCAGCTTTGATATTGGATATCTGTGCATAAATAGGGTGTACTAAACACTAAGTCATATTTCACAAAGAATGAATGTGATTAACATGATCAACAAATTAAATTCTCATAATGAACAACCTTCAATAATTCAACAAATAAACCAAATATTTTGCGGTGAACAACCACAAGTTAATGAACACACCAAGGTCTATTAGTGAACAATCTTAAGTGACTTAAGTGACAACAATTTTTTCTTCATAAACTAATTATTTTACATTAAACAACCTCTAGTCAGTTTATCAACAAATCAACTTTTGTAAGTGAACAACCTTGAGTGAATTTTTTTGGGGGACAAGTAACAGCATTGAGTGACTTGAGTAATAATTATTTTTTTTGCCCCTAAACTGAAGATTTTAGAGTGAACAACCTTGAGTGAATTAATGAATACATTGGTTATTATTAGTGAACAACCTTGAGGACTTGAGTGATAATAATTAATTTTTTTTTCCTTGAAAAAATATGATTAAGAGAGAAGCTAAATACCCCTAAAAAAAGAAGAAAGAACCTTGAGTGACGGAAGTAATAACAACCTTTTTTTCAATTCACTATATATGCAAATTTTATTCACCCCTTTTGGTCAATGTAAAAATGCTCATTTTATTAACTTAGATCTTTGTACATTCCAATTTGTTCGCCATATAAGATATTGAAGTATAAACAAATTGCCACCTTGAGTGAACAACCTTATGACAGATAATGAACAATTATTTCACTTTTAGTGAACATTATCGAGACATACAACAATCCCTAGCTTCTGTGCAATTCTCTTTCAACTGTGAATATTTTTTTAAAAAAATTGAAAATCGGTCTGATAATTGGAGGGAAGAAAGTGTCAGTTTTTTTTTTTTTTTTTTTTAAAAAGGAGGGCAAAAAACTATTAGTGAAAATAGTGGGCGGTTAGATTGGGCTGTGTGAATAACTGACACTGGAAAAAAAAAGAGATTGACATGGCATGAACACATGGCATTGACAGGGACCTGGGAGTACAAACGCCCAGGTGCATATAATAATTTGCAGCAAGCATGCGTTAACATTTGAGACTTAGTCGGTAGTCGGTTTGGTGTCAGTCTATCTGGAAGAACTGATTCGGTCTTCGGTCCAAGCTGATCCGGTGTAGTCTATTTCGGTCCTGAGCCGGTGAACAACCCTATGATGTCGTAACCCTATAAATGAGATGTTTGTAAGCATATAATTCGCCTTTTTAAATGATACAAATTCCCAACCTATTCAATATATAACAATGTACAAATTACTTTGAAAATTATGAAAAAATATTCAAGAGATACATCTTTTATTTTTCATGCGTAATTAAAGGGCTATATGCTGAAAACTTGCAAGTGTCCTCTTTCTAGTTGCTATGATTTCTCTTCATTTTTCCCCTTCTAGTCTCTGTAATTTTTTCATAATGCAGGACGGCTATTACACATCCAAGTTAGACATAGACTTTTGCAATTAGAAAAGGACTATATTTACAATTTTCATCCTAACAAACAACAAACATTCTGCCAAACAACAACTGAAAAACCACAAGCAAAATAAAGAACAAAAAATAATTTGGAGTACAAGCTAATAAATTGAACGTATAAGATTACGCAGAATAAAGCAAGAATAATAGCTAAATCAAAGCACACCAGGACACTAAAATTGTGTGGAAAACGTAGGGATGGAAAGCGGTGGATTGGGGACAGGGGAGGGGATATTCCCCGTCCCCTTCCTCGTTAAGCTCCCCGGCCCCTGTTGCGGGAGAAAAAGCTCCTTTCCATCCTTATCCCCAGCAGGGATTTAATCTCCAACGGAGATTTTTTTCTGCTTCCCTCCTATGTAAAAACTACATTAAAAGTTGGATATTGGATGAAAGGCCAAGTTGCCCAGCTGACCTAGTTCAATTAATTGTACAAAGTTCTTCTGGATCCATGCAACACAAGTCTAGCAAACTTTATCGAAGTTTATAATTCAACTCAAATTAAAGTTTAATAAGTCAATGCAATACAACCAAAACAAAGTGTAAGAAGTCAAACACAATCCAATCAAAATCTAATAAGGAAAAGAGGGATTAGACAGTTAGAGCTTTTTAAGTAAATTTGCATATTTAACCTTAATTATATGTTCACAATGAAGAATTTATATAAAATTTTAATTATAAACGGGGACGGGTATATGTTTTTTTTCCAATCGGAGACGAGAAAGTAAGAATTTTCGCCCCGTCCCCATCCCTCTTAGGGATTAAATCTCTGTTGCTATCCCTGCAATGGGCATGGGGATTTTTCCCTAGAGTAGGGTTCCAATCCCGTCCACACTACCATTCCTAAGAAAATGCCAATCAGGAAAATCATGAGCCTTAGACATCAAACAGCTACTTTTGAAAATTGATGTTGCAAAAAATAGAGCAATATGATCCACCTAGGTTTGATGCTGGAAGCGAGAATTTTTTTAAAGATTTTTTTAAGACAATGCACTAGCAGCAAAATAACCACTGACCCAAGCCACGCCACACAGCATGGTCAGACCATGTGGGTGGATGACTGTGCGCAAAACAACATGCAAATGAGCGGGGAAGAGGATTAACCTTGAGCACATAATTTTACCAAACTCATGAGTAACTTTTCATATATTTTTTTTTTAGTACAACTTTAATGTAACGTGAAGATCCAATAAATATCTGGCAACTGGGCGGTACTTATTAGGTCAAGCAGGTCAGTTAAAATATGGTTAATAAAAGATCGGATCAATAATAGATCGAGTCAGAAGTGTGTCGGCCTATTAAAAATATATTAATGGGTCGGGTCGGTCCATTAGCGATTGTTTAATAATCCGTTATTTTTTCAACCTACTTCCTGTACTAGTTTACATGCTACAACTAATTAAACTTGTTAATAACGATTTATATATAACAATGAGTCAAGCAAAAGGTTTTTTGTGCAAATTTATTTAACTGGTCATTAATAGATCGACCTAACCCGATCCTTTTATTTACATGGAAGACCTAACCTGACCTAAATTGTTAACGATTCTATCATGATTAAATCTAACCTACTTTATAAAATGACTGATTCTAACTCGACATAACTCATACCATTACTCACCCTGTATGCATACTTACCCGTGCAACATATGAGATTCACACTTCTATCTAGATTAACCTGTACACTTGTTTTAGGAGAACTCATATTGTACTACTCTTTTTAAGTGATACGGTCTCACAGTTTTCTTCGCTCAAAATGAGTTAAGGAGAAAAGCCATTGGTCCACCCACCATGGCCAACAAGGGCGACGGTACGGCAGCCGAGACAATGCCATCGCCATCGGAACAGGAAATAGGAACAGTAGTCGAGAACCGACTCCGCCAATCAGGGAATAAACAATCCTCAGAAAGCCGCCGTCGTCTCCTCCGTCAACTACTTAGGAGTGTGACTCGCTAGAGGTGGATCACCCATAATTGTCAAGCTTATTCTATGTTCTACATTACTCATGAAGTGATTGCTTTCAGAAGTTATTTATCATTTTTTTCCACATTTGATTTGACAATCAAGTGGAGTTCTCTTACGATTCATTCAGATTGTAAACCAGGTCTGGGATTATGCAAGAAAAACAATCTTTATGATCCAAGTGACAAACAGATGATTGTGTGTGACGTTGCTCTTCGTGCTTTCTTCTGGGGTTTATCAAAATTTTCCCCTTATTTACTCTCCTTCAGTTGATGGGATTTTGATGTCTTTCGCAGTTGGTGTGAAATTAAGCTCAGAAAACGGGTTTTCGGTGAGAACAAGCAGGAAACTTGTGCTGATTCTACCGACGGTTTAAATGCTGCTGCTTCAAAAGACAAAGAAGAGGCTGTTATTGAATCCTCCAGGAAGAAATTTGCTAGGCAAATGAGTGAGTATTCAATTCTTATAGCGAAGGAGGATGATGATGAAAATACTACATGCAATATTGATTTGGGTCTTCAATGCTCGTTAAATTTGCAGTTGGAGAAAGACAAGGTATTTTATTTTTTTTAATTACCCTTTTCTTGGTAGAAATGCAACATTTCATTGATCTTATTCTGCAATTATATATACAGTTGATAATTTTATGGTATGTAATTCTTTAAATTTTTTATTTGTGTTCACAATTGGCATTAGGATGATGAGAGTTTGAGGAAATGGAAGGAATAGCAGCTTGGCAGCGTGGACCTTCATGCAGTTGGAGGTAATTTCATGAATTTCTTTCCTCATTATCTGAAAATTTGATGTTCTAGTTATTGGATCCAAGGACTTCTACCTAATTTTAAGGATTTCTTCATGAAGTTTGGAACTTTCTTTGTCCAGTTACTGTTTTGCATTATACATCAACCCCCTTGATAGATTATTGCCACTGTTCTATAAAACTCCGGACGCGTCTTTTGAATTTGAATTAGTGACCTCTGAAACATGTCTTTTAAATAATAGGTATAGTTGAACATGAATATGACATTTGACATTCCAAAGGAATTGAATGTTCAAAATAAGGACGATTTTGACTCAGGGTTATGAGGAAAATGACACAGATTGCAAAGGCAAGAGCATGGATTGCCAATTTGTCACTTAATTTAGTCTAATTTAAACTCTGGATGAGGCTTGAACACGAGATTATGAGGGCAGTGAGCTTTCCCTATGGGTTTTTGTGACCAGTAGTCATGTAACTGCTCCTCACAGTAGTGGTATACATGTCAATGGAATGTTGGTATGATAGTATTGTTGTTTTGATGTCACTGTAGTGTCTTGTTGAAATTTTCAATGGTTGTAATTCGCATATACTCTGTCTGAAATTTGAATATTTTGTTATGCAGAAACTGTCGCTTGGAATCAGCCTCTCTACGGGCAGGGATGTCGGTAGAGGTAAGGTTGCCTACATTTGGATCTCCCTAGACCCCACGAAAGCGGGACCCACACTGGGAGGCGGCGGTGGTGGTGGTGGTGGTGGTCGTGGTGGTCGTGGTGGTGTTGTTGTTATGCAGAAACTCTTGACTCAGGGGTGAAAAGTTGGAGCCTTGCCATAAAATCCCCTGGTAGAGATGATATATTGCTTCAGATTACAGAGAATGGGAAGGTGAAGGGCAATTGGTTTACCTTGAAAGAAGGTAGCTGTTACAGCCTTAGGTTCACTTTTCAGGTTAACAACAACATAGTTTCGGCCTTTCAGGTCTCAAATACACTAACACAGTTTAGAAAACTGGAGTCAGAGGTATGTATTGATTCTATGGTAATAAAAAGTTAAAACTGATAAAATAGTAGTCTCGACTCTGAGCTATCAATTTTCCTTTCACGCAATATGGGGTCTTTTGGCGGTTGATAGCACAAAAGAAACGCTTGGAATTTTTAGTCCTTAAGCAGAGCCATTTTTTCATGAAATGCCTGAAGAGACCACCCCATTATGCATGTTTGCTAGAGGTTCTTATACAGCTAGGACAAAGGTGAGTACAGCTTTTCCTCTTCCCTCACTGCCACCCCCTTATTTTCTTTTCCTTCTGATTTGTAGAGTGATAACTCCTAGGCTATTCTCGAACTACTTTCTGCTGATGTCCTCAGAAGTGAAAATAACCTCCACAAGATAGAAGCGAATGATAAACAAGGTATTGGGAATCCCTCTTAGTCAATTAACCAAAAAAAGACCAAAATTGGAAAAAAAATGGCAGATTTGAGCTGAAATTCTAAACTACGGTTTAACCAACCTAGGATTAGTTTGGCCCCCTGCTTCTTTTCTCATATGAATGACCTAATCAAAGTTTTGTGGAAACAGTGTTGTCGACAACCTATGCTAGGATTAAGCTGGTAAGATTGCATAGATGTTGTCAATGCCACAACCCCCCCATAAGGACCCATACTAGGTGGTGGTGCAGGTGGTTGTTGACCCTGCTAGGTCATTTATAGTTGCTTTGTCATCAATACATCTATGGACACCATCCTTGAAGAGTTTGTTCCCTGGTGATACCATGAAATATCGAGATGACAATGATCATATACTGCACATGGAGTCATGGACTCTTTATTTTTTAAAATTTGTTTCCTTTTAATTTTTAGTTGCCGGGGTAGGGATGTGGGTTGTGTAGGGAGGGCATTGTCATTTTGCGTTAATATCAAGATTTTGAATGTATGGTAGCTCATTTTATAAATTACGTTTGCTTGTGCAATTCCTGTCTGCAGCATGGACCATTGAAATGCAAGCCCATGCATGGATCACAACATTTAGTTTGTGCAGTCATATTTACTTCACTTGAATGCAAAAGTACAATAACTGTCAATCAGCACTGTTTGTTACATCACTGCCGTTGTCTAACTTAGTAATTTCTCTAAAAGTCCAACCCTCCCAAACCTGGTTATATTAGGTTAAGGCTTTATATATAGTTTAGTGATTAACCATGGCAGTGCCACCAGGGCACTAGATTTTTTTTTTTTTTTGGGGGGGGGGGGGTTGATTAGGACAACCTAGGGCCAAATGTTAATATCATAGAATTTTATTCTAGAAAGTAGTGAAAAGTTGGTCTTGGATCTGAATTGTTGGCGGTTATCATGGCTTCCATCAACCTCTCAAGATCTGCCTATTATTTTACATTGATTTGTTCTAGACATCATGTTTATATTTTGTTGTGTGCTAATAGTATTGGACCTTGTTCTAATCATAGTGATTTACATTGTCTTGTTTTGCAGCTTGTGGATGATGACAAGAAGTGCTACTTGGGCATCAACTACACGTTTGACATCCGTAAGGATTGGCAGCAGTAGAACAAATCAACTTGGGTAGAGAGTCTTCCCTTTCAAGAGGATGTTTTGTTTGTGTCTCTGCTCTTGTTACCCATCTCGAAGTGCTTTCCTAGATACTCAGGCAGTTGGAGAAGGGAGGGAACTGATGAGCTGCTTAGGTTTGATGCTTGCTTCTACTGGTTGGTTTGACTATTTCAAGCTCTGTTCATCTGTCACATGCTGTTCTATCCCTCTCTTTGATTTCTCTCTTCTTCCTAATGTTCCATGTGTAGGCAGTGAAGTGTGAAGGACTACTGTTGTCGTATTTGTTTGAAATGTCGAAGGACATTTTTGTAGTTTTGAGGATGTTAGTTGTGTTATACCCAGCGTGCTTTTACCCTTTCCTTTCATCTCAGTTACTTAACTCCCTTTTTATCCCACTATGTTTGCTTTCTTTTTCTGGTAGCTGATGATTGCTGCCCCCTTTAGCTTTTGGTATAGTTACAACCTACAACAATAGTGGGTAAGCCTTCTTATTTTGACAATGCCTTGGAATTAAATGTGTTGGAGCACTGTAGTGGGGACTTCTAGTGTTAATCCTTATTAATGTGGCAGCTAGTGTTCTTATGCCACCTTATCATCAGATAATTTGTTGGTTTAAGGCTTTCGGTTATGTCTCTAGTTTCATGAAACCTGTCCCATCCCAAGAGTGCGTTTCCTCTGGACCTTCGACAAAGCTGAATGGTCTTTAAGCATTCATAACTAATGAGTGTTTCTGATAGTGATTGGTCTTTCAGCATTCATAATTCAATTGAGCGATCTGGATGCATTCAGGACATGGTAGAAGCCTATTTATTACCAGCAAAGGCAATAACAAATACTAGAACTCAAACTGCAAAAGGCCAAAAATAGGACTCTACACTGCGATGGGTACTTTACTTTCCTGCCAAAGAAGCTCTGCAAACCAAAAGGTGATTTTTGATGATCTAGCGAGAAATTACAATCCATGGGAAACCCAATAGTCTACCTTCCCCACATTCTAAGTTGTTCGTAGATATCAGCCTCGTAGCATTAACTATATCTATACCAATGGTCTCAATTTCCTGCCTCCATGCTTTCAAATGTGTATGGAGAAAAATGACATCCTGCAGCCGACGTATCTAATGCTTGGGAGATCATATGTTTCAACACTAGATGAGCATAAGTTTCTTAGCTTGCATTGTTTTTTTATCCTCTTTTCATCACTTCGTATAGAAGTGGATCTTGGAGCTGTAAAGTAAAGTGTGTATTATTGTAGTGTGTTGCAATGTTTTTGCAAATACAATAATTTGAAATGATGTGCCATCTGTAACACTGCCTTGCCGTAATTTATTTGTAAATTTTATGCATTTGACCTCCCTTCCAGCCTGCATAGGTGGGAATGCAGGGTATTGGTTTGGTTGTGTTGTGCCATTTATGGCACTGGTCATCAGACTATGGAAATGTCTCCAATGTCAAAAGAATGTAAGCCACCTGAACTTATTTCCTATGCTTTCTTCTATGCTGTTTTCCTGTGTCTACCTCTCTTGTCGACCATACATTTATTCTCCGGGTGTAACAGAACTTACCCATGATTGGCAGTTGTTTTTCAATTCAACCTATTCTTATTTCAGTTCTTAAAATTGCAGAGGCAGTGATTTGATGATTGGATTCTTTTGTTTTCTCCTTTCTCCTGAACTCCATGTACATTTCTTGTGTTTCCTTCCGGTTGGCTATGCGCTTCATACATTATATAGTTTTGATCCTCATTCAGTATATCTTCTTCGCTCCTGATTCAATCCTGCTGACATTCTTGGTCAGCTAGTTTTCCCATGAAGAACGTTTAGCCGAAAAATTATACCCGAGCCTCAGGATGACACGCAGAAGAAGTTGGAAAATGAATGGTAACTTCCGAATCTTAACTCAGTGGCTTAAGTTACATGCAGACAGGCCCCTTGTTATTGATAGCCTTTTTTTTCTTTTTTCTTTTTTTTGGGGGGGGGGGGGAGGGGGTGTTCTTCGTCTGTTTCTGAGGACTTGTTTATCTGTTTTTCTGTTACATGCCAGCTTATTCTGAGTTGTAGTTGTGAGCTATGACATTTCATGCATCAGGGTGTGGGATTCTCATCATCTCATGTTCAGAAATTCAGGAAGCACACATTTGGAGTGTTACTTTTATATGATCCCCATCATAGTTATTAGTTAGATGCCTGGCAATTGGCATGAGCATGAAATAGTTTTGTGGTTAAGTGTTAGCATAACAAACATTTCAGTTACTTCATTTCAATTGTCTTACCCTATAACTATTTTGGGGAGGGGGGGTGATAAACGACTATACCATGGGCATGTTCCTTCCTGTCCACGTGTTTTTAATGAGGCTGTCTCACAAAAGCTTCTACCCCCGAGAAAAAAAGAACATAAAAGAGGAAAAAAGATAACTTTTTCATATTGCTCTGTGGCTTTCTGAAGTCCTGTTAAGAATCATGCACTGTCTTATTGGAAAACTGTAGACTTCCCATTGCGGCTTGAACTGAAACCTTCAAACACAAAACATAATCAGTTCGAAATATTTGATCTTCGTCTTTTGTAGCATCCGCGAGTGAAAAAGAGAGAGAGAGAGAGAGAGTGATGGAGCTAGCAGAAGATGAGATGGGGAACTTTGGCAAGGTGTGGGCATTAGTCATTGTTTCTCTGAGCTACTGTTTTATCATAGGGAAGATTATCCCAAAGGGATTCAGAAGGCTTGTGGCTGTACTGCCGATAATTTCTCTCTTCATAGCTCTCCCTCTGAACCTAACTTCTATTCACCTTTGTGGCTTTACAGCCTTCTTAATCACTTGGCTTGCAAACTTCAAGCTGTTGCTTTTCGCCTTCGGTGAACCCCCCCTTTGCTCTGATCCTCCCATCTCCTTTGCCCATTTCCTCGCAGTTGCTTGCTTGCCCATCAAAATCCAAACCGCCCCAAAATCAAAAGTTGGCACAAACCCTGATCAAGAACCCCAGAAAAAATCCTACCCACCTCGTAAAAACTTGCAAAAATCCCAAAACAACCAAAACCCATATCAGAAAACACCAAGTAAATCATGCCCATCTCCTAAATATCCGAAAAATCCATCAGAAAAATCACTCTGGAATTACATTGTCAAAGCCATCATTGTAGCCCTCTTTCTGCAAATCTATGATCACAGCCAACAAATACCCCAAATGATCCTATGGATAATTTATTTTCTTCACATGTTCTTTGTATTAGAGATTGTCTCAGCATCACTTGCAAAATTAGCCACATTCTTCCTAGGATTACAATTGGAGCCCCAATTCAACAAACCGTTGTTGTCAACCTCTCTCCAAGACTTCTGGGGCAGGAGATGGAACCTCATGGTGAACAGCATAATCAGGCCTACCGTGTTCCAGCCCATACGTGATCTCACCCTTCGGCCTCTAGGCCCTCTGCTGGCCACATACTTGGCAGTGATGGCGGCATTTGTTGTCTCAGCTATCATGCACGAGCTCATGTTGTTTTACCTTGGCCGTGTGATGCCCACATTCGAAGTCACATGGTTCTTCCTCCTCCACGGAGTCTGTGTCTGCCTCGAGGTTACTGTCAAGGTTTACGTGGGCAAGAGGTGGCGGGTCCCATGGTGGATCTCTTGTCCGGCTACTCTGGGGTGGGTGGTGGCCACTGCATGCTGGCTGTTCTTGCCGCCAATGCTTAGGGCGGGGGTATATACAAAAGGTGTTCACGAATACACAGCAGCTGGCACTTCTATGAGAAGCTTGGGTTTGTTAACTCATCGGATCATACGGCACTTCCATTTAAAGCTTAACACATAAGTTTGAGCTTGGAAGGACAATCAACAATCACTAATCAAGTAGCTTTTACCCTAAGGTGCAACATTTTCTTCGGAGATGAAATTTCGCTTGAGAAGGCTACAAAATTGAGACTATTGGTGAATAATTTGTCCATAGATTTATGCTTGCTTTATGATGAATTGAGTCATTTCCTTCTAGCGCCCCCCCCCCCAAAAAAAAAAACAAAAAAGGGAATGTTTGTCCTCGTTACATTGTTTCTAGATCCCTTGATCACCTGAGGAAGTCTTGCCGGAATCAATATCCGATACTCGGGTTTAAGTCATGCTTGCATTTATTTCTATGCTCTCTTTGCACACAGAAAGAATGACTCCTTCTGCATTGCTTGGCTTGTAGACTTCAAAATCTTGCTTTTTGCATTTGGCTAACGCCCTTTTTGCTTTGAAACTTCCCTTTCCGTCCCTTATTGCCTTACCCTGCTTGCGTATTCATCAAATCAAAGTGTGATGACCACCTCTTGAAATCTCCTCAAATTCAGAAAATAACACAAACCCAGATCATAAACTACCAAACAATCCCAGTCTGCAATAATAACTCCTCTCAGTATGAGTCTTGCTTCTGCAGGGGTTGGGGTATCCAGATTCAAACACCCCCCCCCAAAAACTATCACAACCCCCTTGGAAGTGCATAATCGAAAGACTACTGTTTCTAGTGATTCGTATTTGTTATTACATTGACTATGTCCACCAACAAATCATATGGCTAATCTGTTATTTGCCTTCTGGAAATTGTGTGCAATTCTTCTGAAATCAGCCAAGATTTTTCGGAGGTTCGAAATGAGCCATTGTTATCCACTTCCTAGCAAGATTTTTGAGGGAGAAAACACAACCTCATGGTGCTCACTGATATTGTTTTTGAACAAAACGACTTCACAGCTGAGGAAGTTATTGGCAAGTCTAAGACTTTTCAATTCAAATTGTAACGGATATGGACTCTTTACACCACTACCACTACTCAATGTTGGTTTTGTCTTCACTGTTCACAAGATATGAAGATTTCCAATGTAAGCAGATGATCCCTTCATATATTGAGATTTATTCGGAGACAGTTAAAAACAATTTATGCAACATGGAATCTTCAAAATTATATTTTAACTAATAAATGCAATTTTATTTTTATAAATAAAAAAAGGATCAGTATATATCTAACTGCAGAAGTGTGGCAAATACGTGCAGTGCTCAAGTATGAATGACATTATGACATAGCTGGTGCATGCACTCATAAGCCTGCTGTGTAAACTGATGAGATGAAATAGCATCACACATACCAAGAGGGGAAGTTGAGAGATAAATGAATTTCAGAAGTTTAATGAAACCTAACTCAATATTCAATTTATTCATCACATATAAAATATATATCCCTTATGATTGTGGGCTTTGCAGGCTACCTGCTCGTAGTTTATAGTTGAAAGATTTTTTTTTTTGGTTTTTTTTGGGGGGGGGGGGGGAGGGGAATGTGGTTAGGAGTTAGCAAAGAATTCCTGATTGCCTTCTGATCCTTGATCCTTAATTAATTGGAATCAATTCAACTGTCTATTCATATGCAATTGGGTTTTACATTATAAGTTTCTTCATTTACAAAAACTCGAACTCGAGATCCTTTTTTTTTTAAAATTTTTTTTTGAAAAAGAACTTGGAATATCGAACCATTGGACACAACTTGTGTTAATTGGGACTCTCCTTCCGTTTAACAGGGGAGATGATGATGGTAAGTCGTTTTAGGGTGTGAACTTAATAAAATGAAGAAAGTTCTCCCCGTCAATCAAGCAATTCTGAAGATTGGTAATCTTTTATGGTGTGAACTTCATTGATTTATGTAGAAAAACTCGAAAGCAACAAACATTTTTTAGGGTCAGGTCGTTGAAGTAAAGGCAATAAGTGGGGTCAATCAAATAGGTACAATTTGCACAGAACAAGAAATGGTAGGATTAGCGTTCCCATTTTGCATTCCCATTACCATTACTGCATCTACATGGAAGCTTGCAACCCCCCCCCCCCCCCCAAAAAAACAAAAAAAAAAACACTATAAATACGTACCCAGTAGCCACTTTAAAGGAGAGTCTCAAGACGAATCCACCGCACATGTGCTTGATAAACCAGCCTAGCAAAACCAACAACACAAAAACACAAAAAACCAACAATATCTACATTCGTAATTGTTATTCTGACGCACTAAAATGCCCCAAAAGGAGCTGAAGTTAGCTTCACCCTTGTTGCTGACTGTTGTGCTGCTAATTTCATGGTCACTGGTGACATCCGCCTGCTCAGACGACGACACCGCCACTGACTGCAAAGGCTGCATTCTGAACAGGATGAAGTACGACTGCCCGTCGTGCGTTCGGACTCTCCGGTGCATGGCCAAGTGCCTCTGGGCTGGGAGTCCGAGGATCAAGTGCACCAAGAGGTGTGACTGCAATGAGGGCTATCCAAGACTGTCTGATTGCAAGAAGTGCATGTCTAAATGCAAGTGTAGCTGTGTTTCTTAATGACAAGCATAAAGTATTTGTGATTTTCTTTTGTGGTTCCACTGCTTCTTTAATTTGAAATTTTTATGTGTATACTTTGAACTGTTTGAAGTGCATGCATTTTTACTAGGCCCCTGTCCACCCACTTCATTTAGATTTCCTCTTGTTGTGTAGAGACTAGAGAAACCCCATTATATCTATGAAATTAAAACCCAAAAAACTGTGCTACACCTTTATGTTCTTCTTATTCACATGAAAAGATGAATGCTTCATCAACTCCAGGGTAGCCAAAAGTTTTTATGTTCTTCCTGTCCTCGTCTGCACATCAGATGCGTAGTAGTCAACAGGGGTATATATCTCACATTTGTTTCTCCCACACGTATGGAGAGAGGGATGCCAAGCACTATTGATCGTAGTGCTGATGAAGGTGCGGGTTTTGGGAATCAATGATTGACATAGAGCTCTGTGTTGAAGTGACACTGGCTTCGAACCCATTCACGAATACATGCTCATATGCAGCATCAAACATGGTTACGTATGTCTGCTTCTCCTGCACTACTTGTGTACACATGCCGGGCAAACTGGAAGGTCTTGAGGTGGTCTCATGCAATTGTAACGATAGACATACTCCACAGGTCCAGTTGTTGGGCTACGCGCATGTCATTTGCAGACACAGTTCAACCAAAGAATGCTGTGGCTTCCCTGCTGGTGTCTGACAACCCTAATGCAGCACATTTGCAAATAGTGATGATCAGTTTTTGTGCTCCAGTTTTGGTATCCTTGTTTTTAGTTCTTAATATTCGTTGAGGCCTTGCTTTATACCCTGCCTTATACTCTTGAGTTGAATCATCACCCTATTACGATTGTGTAATTCTCAGATCCGACTACAGGAGTTTTGCTCTGTCTAGCAAATTTAGAATGCATAATATCATCTTATATTGCTACAGTGGCCGTCATTCTTCCTTGTAATTATGGATTTGTGTACATCCGATCATTTCATGTTCTTTGGTTATCTATCTAGTCCAGTATTTTTTTTTTTGGGGGGGGGGGGGGGTGATTAATTGCGGATCCTTTGAAGTAGGGCTGAACTCTGAAGAAAGTTCATATGTACTTCACCTTTAGCCCTGACGGGCGATGGAAAGGTAGGCTGTTTTTGACAGAGATCAAATTGTTTTTATCAGAAATGAAAACTCGAAGAGAAACCATTGATTGCGGTTGTCCCTTAATTTCTGAGGTCATATTTCCTCAAATAAGCATGTTTTATGGGTGCAATCTTTCCCTGTATCCTTGCATGCTGCCTGATCCACCGGTTTAATAATCCGTCTTTATGAAGCATTGAGAGATCACGTTTTGTTCATTCTCTCAACTTCTACATTTCTACTTCGCCACCAAGACGTCAGCTTCCTTCCACCAGCAACTTCATCAACTAGAGACCTCCAAACAAACATTCCCTTAACATTCAACTGGTCATCAATACCCACGAACATGCACACCTTCTTTGTTCTCCTTTCTTTCTTTGTCATCTTTCTCTCTCCTGTAAAATGCCAGCTGAGCTTGCCGCCATCAAACTCTCAAGTGCAAGGCCTAGGTGAGTGGCAACTCGTGCATGAAAATATCGGCATATCAGCCATGCATATGCAACTTTTGCGCAATAATAAGGTCATAATGTTTGATAGAACTGACTTTGGTCCCTCTAACCTGTCCCTTCCTGGTGGTCGTTGCCGCCATGACACCTTTGACTCTGCCCTGCAGACTGACTGCACCGCCCACTCCATACTGTATGATGTTGCTACCAACACTTTTCGGGCATTGATGATTGAAACCGACACCTGGTGCTCCTCAGGCGCTGTCATGCCAGACGGAACCCTAGTGCAAACCGGTGGATATAACGATGGTGACCATGCTTTACGTACATTTACACCATGTGATGGTCTAACTTGTGACTGGGTGGAGTATGCCAGTTATTTAGCAGAGCGTCGTTGGTATGCAACTAATCAAATTTTACCAGATGGTCGCATAATCATCATAGGAGGTAGAAGAGTGTATACCTACGAGTTCTATCCAAGAAGTGTCCCCACAACTTTTTGGCTCAATTTCCTTGAGGAGACTAGAGATGATGAAGAAAATAACTTGTATCCATTTTTACACTTACTACCAGATGGAAACCTATTCATTTTTGCCAACAATCGCGCCATATCTTTAGATTACACTAGGAATAGTATAGTTAAAGAGTTTCCTTCTATCACCGATGGTGATCCGAGAAACTACCCTAGCTCTGGTTCTTCTGTGCTCTTACCTATAGATGAGAATCAACCCCTCGAAGCTGAGGTCTTGATATGTGGCGGCTCACAGCATGGGGCATTTACGCGAGCAATGAGGGATAGGGTATTCGTGCGTGCAAGTTGCACTTGTGGGCGCCTGAAGGTCACAGATTCAAACCCTGCGTGGCAGATGGAGTACATGCCAAGAGCCCGCGTTATGGGGGACATGTTATTGCTTCCAAATGGCGATGTTCTTATAGTTAATGGCGCAGAGTTGGGCACTGCAGGGTGGGAAAATGCGGAAAGTCCCATAACTAATCCAGTGATTTATAGACCAAGCAATGAAGGAAACGAGAGATTTTGTGTCATGAGCCCATCAACAAGGCCGCGGATGTACCACTCCGCGGCAGTCTTATTGCCCGATGGGCGTGTTCTAGTTGGGGGAAGCAACCCTCACATCTACTACAACTTCACCAACGTCGAATTTCCCACTGACCTAAGCCTGGAGGCCTATTCCCCACCTTATTTGTTCGATACGTATGCCCTAATAAGACCCATCATCACATACGGTGATCAACTAGTTGGCTATGGGTTGCCATTTTCGATCACCTTTAGCGTACAGCATTACCAGGCAGATAGTACTAATCCATTGTCAGTAAACATTATCGCGCCATCATTTACAACACATTCGCTGGCCATGAACCAAAGAATGGTGATTTTGAAGGTGGCAAGGATAACTCAAGTTTCCATAGGAATGTATAATGTGGGTTTAATAGGGCCATCAACATCTCATATTGCTCCTCCTGGGCATTACTTGTTATTTGTGGTGCATGCTGGCATACCAAGTGTAGGTATGTGGGTCAGGATTCAGTAAATTTAGATATTGTTGCCAAAGATCTAATGTAATAAATTTGTTACTATTGCTGACTAGCTAGCTAGTTTTGGTACATGTTGGTTGTTGTATATGCAGTAGTAATGTTAGGTCATCTTAAGTTGCTTGCTTGATTAGTCTTCGAATAAATTGCAATTATATGTAGTAGAGTAGTATGCCAGATTTGTATATTTCTTGGAATACTGGACAAATTTTATTGGGGAAAAGAGTAGAGGTTTGATACTATTTTAAATGTCGTAGATTTGTTTCAAATTCGATATAGTCAACTTGTTGACCACTGTCCATCCGGGATCGGACGATTATGCCCTTGCTTTACCGTCTACTTCTCTCTCTTTCCCCAGATCGTGTGACCGCGCTTCATTTAATTGACGCATGGAGGTGCTCTGTGCTACACTCTGTTCATTTTCCAGATCTAGGATCTACCAACTTACGGCCATAGGTATCATCATTTGAGTGCTCTATTGGTAAGATCTGTCCTTAACTTATTACTAATGTTGAATAGGGTTTGGATTGTTAAATTTCTGCCTGTGCTGAAGCAATTAGCCTGTAAATGTGGTCATTTGATCGATGGTTAGAACCCATTTTGTGTTATTGGCTTCTACATTTCGTCATGATTGTGCTACCCTTTCGCTTTGTACGTCCCCACTTGCTGCCCATTTTTATCTTGAGGTATATGGTTGGGATTATTACACAGCTTTATGGGGATTATTCATCTATACATACTGTTTTGGGTAGAGATAATTATGGTAATTATTGGTGTCTTGATGCAGTGTATTATTTCTTTTTTTCTGGGTATTGTTATTTGCAATTAAGAGGTGCCTAAGTTGTGTGTATGTGCTTGTTGTCTCCCCATCCCCTTGGACCTTGGCTGGTGTTCGAGATTCCTAGGGTCCAGCTACACAGCACTCACTATGTCTTTCTTGTCTGGTTGGATTATTTTGGACTTGCTGTCTCTACTTTCACATTGGCTATTAGATGGAGACACGAGTAGTGATAGTGTGGAGGCTGCTGTCTTGGCTGTATTTGTTTTGTTACCTATTAATATATATAAAGATCGTTACATTTCCGCTATTTCACATGGGTATTGGCTATTGCACTCGTTTGGCTTTGTCCTATTCCTTTTTGTGCTGTCTGGATATGTCCCATTCTCTGGTTTCCCTGATACGGTACAATTTGCTGTAAGGATCCCTCACGTGCTCATGTTGTGTGTTATAACTGTCGGTTTTGTCCTTCGGCTTTGTTGGTTTAATTCTGATTGGTGTCCAGTTAAGCTTTGTTTGAACATGCTACTGTGTCTTTACCCTGCCACTGCCATCCCTTTGAATCTGCTTCTTGTCGGTCAGTTGCTCGTATTTCCTTTGGTAGTTCTTGTTGCATTCTTCTGGTGGCATGTTATACAGAGTGTTTTGTGGAATTTTTTACTCAGTTTAATACTATATTTTTGTTGGTTTTGGCGCATGGCTTCAAGTGTATATTTATGTACACTTTTGGAATCTTGTTGGCTTCACTTTCTCTCAAGAAAGTTTAGATCTTACCAGGATTCCTGGTTTGGACAACTTACAGCACTTGGGCTCACTTGGTGTACTTCCGGCCTGGAATTTGTAGCTCAGTTCAGCCATGCTCCTCGTGGCCATTACCTTGTCCCATTCTGGATTTACTTCGTGCTCCGAACAGTGATGATCTCTGTGGGTCTGAGTTTATGTCATCACTTCGTCTGGATTGATAAGTGTGTTGTATTGCTTTTTGTTATATGTGGCTGGCCTATGCTCCTCTCTCTCCATGGGACCTTTTTAAAGGCTTCCATATGGCAGGTCAGTTTCTGTGCCCATTGACAGCTGATTTTATCATAGTCCAATGTTGGTGCGTTACTGTTTTTGAGGAGATGACCATGCTGCTATGGCCCCTGGTCTATGATGATTACTGCGAATCAGAGACCTTGGTTCATTTATGAGCATTGTCTTTTTGGAGGCATATGGTGATGCTGCTCTCCTTCTTGTCATTATTCACGCTTGTGGGTTGACTCTGGAGCAGCAGTTCCTCTCCTCTGGTTTTGGTTATGGGTATCCACTATGGGCGATTGGACATGTTCTATGGGCCCCATCATTTATATATTTTCCAAAAGTATGCACTCAATTGTCTTCTGTTTGTAACTGGATCCTCACATGCCTGTGTTCCAACCGCGACTGTGTTCATCTTTATATGGCTTTTATTTTGATGGAACATCGACCGCGCCCCCGGTTTGTAATGAAAACCGGTTTGTAATGAAAATTATTGCTTGGAATGTTCAAGGTGTGAAAAAACCTCAAATACGAGAGCAAGTCTGTTTTCTTAGACGTTCCCATCAACTTGATATGTTATTTCTCACTGAAATAATGGTAGCAGAAAGTACAATTAAAAGACTTATTTCTAACTTTGGGTTCGATTATTATGATTTTGTGAATCCAGTTAATCACTCTGGTGGTTTATGGGTCCTATGGAACAACACTAATGTTGTTGCTAATGTTCTACTGAAAGAACAACGCTTTATACACATGCTTGTTCTTGATATAAAAACACAACAATTGTCCACAATTTCAAATGTTTACGCACCAGCCAAAGCGGCTGAAAACCCATTCTTTTGGCACCATCTAACCAAGCTTAATGTCGTTATTAGCAATCCATGGTGTCTTATTGGTGATTTTAATGAATTAGAAGAAAGTACGGATAAAAAGGGAGGGAACGCCAATCTCTCCCTCACAATGTGTAAAACTTTCGACTTTTTTAAATACTATCAATGCCACTAGTCTACTTGCTTTGGGCTGACCTTACACCTGGAAATCTCGGGTATAGGGTCAGCTTATTTATGAAAAATCAGACCAAGCCATTGGCCGGTACGATTGGAACAATCCTTACTCAAATGCTAGTATTTCCCATGGTTCATTTACCTGTTCGGATCATTGTTTTTTGTTACTCAATACCCAGACCATGTCTACGAGGCATAAACAACCTACTTTTAGATTTCACCCTAGCTGGGCTCAATACGCACATGTTCATTCCATAGTACAACAACAATGGCAACACCCAGTACTTGGTTCGCCTATGTTCTGTGTGGCACAACGACTTAAGCTAATCAAACGGAAACTTAAAACTTGAAAAGCTACCTCGTGTGATAATTATCGAGTATAGATTGATAAGAATACAGAGAAATTACGCTATGTAGAAGACCGCCTGATTGATAATCTTGCTAGCCTAAGGCTTTACCATTGGTACCATAGGTTAATTAGGTAACGAGAAAAACTAATACTGTTTAATTAGAAGTACTGGGGTCGGTTTTCTCGGAAACGGTGGCCTGTAGATGGTGAGCACAATTCGCGATTCTTCCATCAAACGGCTACCACTAGGAAACGCCACTCTTATATCTTTCGAATCAAAAATGAGCTTGGTGGTTGGATTGAAGAAATTGATCTGATCAAAAATAAATTTGTTTTAGATTTTTCTCAGCGATTTTCCTCGTGTCGTACTCAAAGGACCAATTTGAACCCCATACTAGCTCTGCGCCAAGTTACCTCTGTTGAAAATTTAGAGCTTATTAAGCCTGCTACGGAAGACGAAATTCAGTAGACCATTTTTCAGATGAATCCTTATAAAGCTCCCGGACCTAATGGCTTTGGTGCATCTTTTTTTAAGAAATTTTGGCCCCATTTAATGGAACAAACTTGTCTGGCCATACAAGATTTTTTCCATTCTAGCAACTTACTTAAAGAACCTAATCATACATTAATTGCTCTCATTCCAAAAAATGCAAATCCGGAAACTAATTCCCAGTTTCATCCTATTAATTTATGCAATACCGTCTACAAAATTATTGCTAAAATATTAGTTAATTGAATGCGACCTATCCCAAAGCGTCTTGTACAACCAACATAGAGGGCTTTGTGCCTCATCGGGCTATTCATGACAACAAAGGTTATGTTGCGCTTAAACTCGATATGGAAAAAGCTTATTATCGTCTTGAATGGGATTTTTTGACTCATTGTCTTCAAAGTATGGGATTCCATCCTAATTGGAATATTGGATACAAGAATGTGTCACTACAGTCACTTACTCAGTTATTGTTAATAATGAAGCATGTAGATTTTTTAAGCCTACCCGAGGTTTGCACCAGGGTTATCCTCTATCACGGTATTTATTTATTCTCTATATGGATGTTCTTGCCCAACAAGTTTCTTGCTAAGCTTCGCAGCCAAAGTCCAATATTGGTTTCAAAATCGCCCCCCGTGCGGAGCGATTCCCCAGCCTTCTGTTTGCATATGACAACCTTCTGTTTTGTAAAACTTCCTCTCAAGCTGCTTTTAAACTTAAACATTTATGAGATACCTTATGTCAACAGTCTGGACAATTAGTAAATTTTCATAAATCCAACATTGTCTTTTCTAAGAATACGTCGAGTTTAGATAAGTTCCATGTTGCGGGGATTTTCAATATTCCACATAGTTCTTCGCTTGGAAATTATCTTGGTTGTTCCGTCTTTCGGGGATAGCCTATGCTACACTCTTTTCAAAGTCTGCTAAACAAAACTGCTAATAAATTAAGCACCTAGAAAGCTAATGCTTAGACGGCGTGCAGTGCTTATTCAATCTAATCTTAAAGCTTTACCTGCTCACACTATGCAATGTTTCAAACTTCCCACTTCAGTTGCACAAAAGCTGGATCAAGTCAATCGGAATTTCTTTTGGAAGACCTTGTCCACTGAAAATGGATGTCCATTAGTGCTTGGGATAAAGTTTCTAAACCAAAACAGTTTTGTGGGCTGGGCTTGCAGAAAACTAGAGCAGTTAATACTGCTTTTTTAGCCAAACTTACATGGAAGTTTCTCACCCAGCCAACTAATTTCTGGGTCATCCAAATGTGAGCTAAATATGGCACCCTCGATCAGTTTTTTCAATGTGGCCCAAAATAATCCAAGTCTTGGGTTTGGAAATGTTTACTTTGTCACCATCAATTTGTTGCTCAAGGTATGCGGCGGTAATTGGGTAATGGTCACATGATCAATTTCTGGACACATATTTGGTGCCATGACTCTTGTCTAGCTGAGTTAATGAACATTGGTAACCCTCACATGTTGGATCCTATGCTCAAGGTCAGCTCCTTTATTCTTCCTAACAAGACATGGGGTGTTGTGAAACTTGCACAAGTATTGCCTCCTATGCTTCTTTCTCATGTCCTTGCAGTTCCCATTCCATTCTCTGAAGTTCAGGACAGGTTCTGTTGGGGCCTTATAGGTAGCGGAGAATTCTCCGTTAAGTCCGCTACTTGGAAGGCACAAGGTAATTTAAGCATTGTACTGTCCCCATAGAAGTTTAAATGGATATGAAAGTTGGATGTCCTACCCAAAATTCAGATTTTTCTATGGCAATTATGCCACAACGCACTTCCTTCTCGAGGTAACTTATTACGACGTGGGGTACCAATAGATCCTATATGTCTAGCTTGTCCTTCTCAATTTGAGGATATGGAACATCTTTTTGCATATTATCCGTTTTCCAAACGAGTCTGGGATATGGCCACGAAACATGGCTGGATTAGTCAACCAGCTTCCATGCCGTTGCACCATACCATTCGGGATGCTTTACATGACTGGTATCTTCGGTGTCGGGGCACTATCCCTAGGATTGCTGTACTACTCTGGAGTATTTGGAAAAGCAGGAATGCTATTGTATTCCAAAATGCTATACCCAATCCAATGCGTTCACTTATTTGAGCTAAACGCAATTGGGCAAAATGGAAGCAACGACACCGATCTCCACTTCTTTCCACTCCATTTCAATCCTCACAACACCCTTCTTCTATTCCAATCACCCACACCGTTGGGTGGATTCCTCCTCCAGACGGCGTGATAAAGCTCAACTTTGATGGTAGTTTGTCTTCCACCGGGGCGGCAACGGGGTATCTACTGCGTGATAGCCAAAGCCAGCTCATCACAGCTGGGACCAGATTTATGTTTGCTGCTCCTATTCTAGTATCTGAAGCTACCGCACTACGTGATGGTCTTCAAGCAGCTGTTGATGCTGGTTACCAGCACCTCCACATAGAGGGCGACAATCAGATCGTTATCCAGGCAGTGTTAGGTGATATTCGTATTCCATGGCGAATATAGATGCTGATTCATGATATTCAAGCCATGTTGTCGATGGGATCTATTGTCTGCGTTCGCCATGTCTATCAGGAAGGTAATATGGCAGCTGATTGGTTGGCTAAATTGAGAGTGTCATCTAAAACTACTTTGACGTTTGTACCTCCCCGTCTCCTAAACTCTTCTATATTATATTTATGATTACTTAGGTAGATCCCTTGAGAGAAGGGCTACCTAGTATGTGTATATACTTACCTCTCTCTCTCTCTCTCTCTCTCTCTCTCTCTCTCTCTCTCTCTCTCTCTCTCTCCTCTCCTCTCTCTTCTCTCTCTCTCTCTCTCTATATATATATATATATATATATATATATATATATATATATATATATATCACTCTCCTTATACGACATGTTTTTAAATATAGAATCGACATATAACCCTTCCTATTACAACTTACAATAATAGGGATCATGATGTATTGCAACAGCTAAAATATTTTTCCCTGATTGACTATAAAATTCGTAGTTTAGTCCTCGGTTCTCACCCTTGCCCAAAAAAAAAAGAAAGAAAAAAGAAAAGGAACCAACCAACAATGATGGCCATTAGAACAGTTTATGCATTAGGCAACTGCAACTGATATATCAGTTGACAGAAGACTATAAACAAACACATCCTTTATCTGCCCTTTGACGTTGCTATACTTCCTCAACAACCCCTCCTTGACAAATCCACTCTTCCCTAATACCCTTTGAGAAGCCTGATTCTCCACATCAACATAAGCTTGCAGCCTTACCAAATCAGGGTAATTCTTAAACACCTGATTAACAGCCAATTTCACAGCCCCCGTAGCCACTCCTCTGTTCCAGTACTCCCTAGACACAGCATACCCCAGGTAAGCCCGGTGTCTATCATCACCCGATTCACGAAAAATCGAAACAAAGCCAATCGAACGGTCATCGATGCATATGGATCTCCTCCAAGGGTGGGGGATGCACACATCCTGTATGTAAGCCAAGGCCTCTTCTCTGGAAGTGATGGTTTCCCACATGAGATTTCTGGTCACCTGATCATCTCCTGCCCATAAAATGAAATCATCAACATCTGTGATTTTGAAGGGCCTGATGGTGATCTGTGATGGGTGTGTCTCAATTGGTTGATTGTTCATTGGAAGGATTATTCAGATATAATGATATGACCAGATATGAAGCAATGAGCAAGATCATCAGTCAAATATAGTAGGCTAGACAATTTTTTAACCAACTTCAGTGGCCCTTGGAGACTTATTTAATATATTGGTAATGCAAACTTTGGGATGGTTGACTAAACAGTACAAACTTTAATTATTTTTAAAGACCCAAGGACGGCAATGGGGGTGTTTAGATTGAATCTGTCTAAATTTAGATCCATTTTTACTTGTTTGCGTCTACATTCAGATCCAACCCCAAATCTATTGGTCTGATAAAGCCATATTCAAACCCACCCACCATAGCTCCTTTGGATTTATGAGTCTTAAATTAATGAACCCACAATCTTACTAGTATTTAGGTTGAACATGACTCATTAAGAGGGTATTCGATGAAAAAGTTGAATAAGATTTCAAGTTTCAAGTTCCTTTCTTTGTTGTTTAGTGAGGATTTTAAGGGGAAGAGACTTAATATATGGGGTATCAATCCCCGAACTCCCCCCCTCCCCCAATCAAAGGTATCAAGTCCCCATCCATAGGGATCAGATTATTGATCTAAAAGATGAACTGACAGGCATCCAACTGCAGGATGTTAAATAGGATTTTGATTTTGATATATTACAACAATAAAAGCAGGGGTACAATTACGGCATGGCAATAAGGAGAAGGAAATTTGCCACACCATACACATTAGAAGCAATTATGGGCATTATGGCATGGCAATAAGGAGATGAAATTTGCCACAACACACATTAGAAGTAACTAGTTTGCCTCTGTTTGTTAAGGTATAGTATTTTCCTCTACGATGTTGTACTTATGTTTTATTTAGTTACTGTTACGTATTTTTTAGTGTTTCTGCTTATCTTTAATTTATTCTTAAAAACCTTTTTTATAAGTCTCTTAGAATCAGCCTCTGTACAGGCAAAGATATCTGTAGAAGTAAGATTGCATATATCTGGATCTCCCCAATTCCGTAAAAGTGGAACCCACATTGGGAGTTGGTGGTGTTATATACATTAGAGGTAATTATAGATTCATCAGAATGTGAGTAAACCTCTGTACAGGCAGATATGTCTGTAAAAGTAAGATTGCTTACATCTGAATCTCTTCAAATTCCGTACAAGCGGAACCTACACGGGGAGGTGGTGATGTTATATACATTAGAGGTAATTATAGATCCATTAGAATGTGAGTACTGATGATATTACCTACCAAAAGCTACCTTTAACGCGTGACAAGAGGGTATGCTTAGAGCACCCAAAATCAATGGTAGAAGAACAATTTAGGTCTTTGCGCCTCATTCATTCCCTGTTCCTAAAAAGGAAAGAGAACAACACGATTTGCACGATATCCATTTATCAACCATGGAAGGAGCTAATTATTCCACAAGGACTACTATGCACATTATCTTGATTTGTAGATGTGGTAGAAGTATTTTGCTAAAGCGTTCAATTCTAACCTCATAGTGAACTTCAAAAAATGCATAAAACCTCTGGAATTAGAAACACGGTTGCATTTTGCCATCATGTTCCAAAATTAATAGTACAATTTCAGAACCCTCAACTCTGAAGCTGGGAAATGCATCTAAACTACAAAATTGAATCATTATTTCTCAAAATAAGAAAATTCTTACAATAGCCCAACAGGCTTAACTACAGTAACCAGCAGAAGCAATGAAGCCTCCCTGAGATTTGACATTAAACTAACAACCACAATGGCCAAGGTTGATCCATTCATCGCTGCAATATAAATGCAGGAATTGAATATGCTCCTCCGTGTACACCTTTCATTGATCTTTTCCGCAGCACCTTCACAAAAACCAAGTTCCAAACGACCCCCATTTAGTAACAAATCTCTTCAAGTGCGACCATACAAGAATGTCAATCAGCTAACTCAACCAAATTCTTAAGTTTATTATAGGTTTAACTTATATTTTATATCACACCCTAACATGCCACCTGAGCTAAATGCTTTTTGGCTCGATGCATGTATGCTATAAGGTATTATCTTAACCAGAGCAATAATTTAATATGGGGAATCAAAACACCCTGATAGGCTGACACCATGTCAGGGGGCCAACTCAAGCAAGAAAACTCGCAGTGATAGCTGCATGCCCAGAGGTTTTATACCATACTCCATCAAAAACTTATTAATACGCATCACTTGAGGTGTCCCAGCAAAAATGGGCCATAATTCACCACTCAACTGAACCCAGACCCGATTCAAACAAAAAATAAGCTAATAAATTTTGTCTTGAACCTGAATTAGTAGCCTGACCGAAATCCAGACAAGCTAATAAATTTGTCTTGAACCTGAATTAGTAGCCTCACGAAATCCAGACCAAATAAATATTGAAATGTAAGTCTGAAGCTTTATGGGTTCTCCAAGAGTTTCCAGTCACAGAATTCTCAGAGTGAATTGAATTTACACAAGCGCATGTTGCAAGAGCATACCTTTTTTGGGGCTAAGAGAAGGTTTTCAAGCAAGAGGATCTTACGTACAGAAAAACCAAGAAAACCTTTTCGGTTTTCCATTGCTCAAGCCAGCACCAGGAGGAAATAGTAAGATTCCAACTCTTACCACACACAAAAAATCCTAGAATGGCACAACAATTCCAGGCAGGACAACAGCAGGTAAATCAGTATAGGGATTCCAGTAATATTAAGAAACTTCCCCATTCGACCCCAATAAATCTATGATAAAAATCTGTATCTGGAGACTGAACAAGCCATGCAGCAATACTGACAACAGGCAAACAATCAAAAAGGTCCAACAGAAGAGAAGTTCATCCATGAAGAGAGTACCTTTTGTATCTTTTCTTGGAACCACAGGGGCAAAATGCATTCCTACTAATCTGACCACTTTTTGCCATATTAGACCTTGCAAGATCCAAAGGTGTAGACCCCATCAACTTTTGGACCTGAAAAAAAAAATGAGCTTCAAATAATGATTTACTAAAAGAAAAGAAAAAGAAAACAACTCCCATCCTTGAATTGCTAAACAGAATAGTAGCACCAACAAAATTAAGTAATAGGATAGCAACAAGGTTAAAGTTGAACATTCCAACAGTTACCAACTAGAGTTTTAAAAAATAAATAAAATTAAAAAATGAAAGATATGCTGGAACTTGATAGATCTCATTGCAACAGAATACTAAAGTAAAGGAAATACTACCTCTGCCATGGTCTTTGGCATTGGTTTTCCCTCTTCCTTTAACTTCTGCAATTTCTTCTGTGCTTCTTTAGCCCAGACAAATTTCGCCAAAGTATTCTCCACATCAGCAATTGTGCAATTGCAATGCTTTGCAGCTTCTTGTTTTTGACTGTTTTGAAGATTCTACAAGGAATTAATCAAAATAGCATTGCCGCAATCAAAACATTACTCTACAAATGAGAACTTTTCCCCCCGGTCTATAGCAAAGATGATGATGCAAGCAATTGCAGCTGCCTACACAGCAAAACAGCAAATTCAACCACTTAAGTTGAGCACCAAAGTAAGAAAAGACGGCCATGTAACTTGAAAAAAAGAACTAGCAAAATGGAATCATCAAGTGTTTCATTTTTCTCTCATGCGTAAACACCGAATGCTGAAATATCGATGTTTTAACACAGGAAATACATGTTAAAAAAAACTAACAGCAATTATATGTCCAGTTGTCCACTTTCTGTCAAGCAAAAAAAGTCACTTCGTTGACCTTTTTTGGGGGCTCAGATTATGGTGAACTTAGCAAAGTGACACACAAAACTGTTCCCTACTACTTTTTCTTTTCAGTAGACTAGTAGAGTGCTAGAAGTCAAAGCATTAAAAGAAAACCCAAACTGCACACGTGCAAAGCAAAGCTGGAAAGCGACTTAATCACATAGATTGAGGTTATAGCAGATGGGAACAATTGTTCGGAGGCTCAGGGCCTCAGGCTCTCCACTCCAATTATTTGAAAGTTGGCCACAAATGTCCACCACCACTAACCTTAGTCATAGGAACTGTCACCAGATTCAGCAAGACCTCCAGGTGCAGATTGTTAACAAGTCCCACAGCACATGCAACAAGTCCTTGACATTGAGACCAGAGCCAACTCAATCTCGTCTACGATGCGGGTTGCTGAACTCAGCTATCACTATCAGTCCCAAACCTATGAATGTTACAAAGACATTTCCGGAAAATCAATCTTGAACACTATAGTATGAGTTGTGGACTTTAGTTTTGACGTTTGCCTTTGGGTCACAGGCTTTGCAGTTTATGCTTCAACTGTCCCCCAGCGTAACCCTAAAGTTTCTTCAACCTCAAGCATTGCTAGAAGTTAGAACTTCGTTCTTCCCACATAACCCCTTTGATCTCTTTTAAACAAAATTTTGTAGATGCCATCTACAGAAGCATACATAGTATAAGTTGCAATATTTGGCCAAATTGTCCTAGACGGCTAGATCTCAAGCTTGGCCGATAGGATCCTCTCCAACGTCAAATATCATGCAATGCAGCAAATCGTATCAACTGCTCAAAGACAACCTTTGATAGCCCCCCCCCCAAAAAAAAAAAAGAATGAAGGGAGGGCGCAGGGAGATACCAAAGAGAGTTTGGCAGATTAAAATAAACAAAGAAACCAAAGGGGCTAGGAACTAGTCTTAGGTTTCTCCCTGTGTTTTGATCCTCGCACATTCATCCTCTCTTTTGCACTTGAAGTAAAACTATAGGCCAATGCATACATGCATCAAACTTTGAGCAGTGTGCAACATGACATCTAAGTGCAGCTCTTAAAAAGACTACACCTAAAGACCCAAAGCTAGAACTCATAATTAACACATTCAAGTGTTCCCTTCAAGTTAAGCCCACAAGTTGAAACCTCTTCAACTTGTTTGCGGGTACTAAAGCTGGAATCTACAACCTTGAAGCCAAAGTCTGTGAGTAGATTCACTTAGATCACCCTTACACCATAAGTTGTAAGCTTTAATTCAAGGCTCTGGTGGTTCTGGCTTTGCATTCGTCTTAAACTCAAACTCAACTTAAACTTGAACAAAAGGTTCTCTCTAAAGAGTACAAATCTCAGGTACTACCACCTCTTCGATGGCAATGTCTTGGTAAATATGCAAGATAACATGTCTGGGATCTAGAAGCTTACCCTAGACATTTCTTCCAATGTCAATGAATACCCAAGTTTGAACATTTATCCCTAACAAACCCTTGAATACAACTTTTTGGGTCTATTCCTTGGATCAACTATATATGTGAGTGTTATGCAGTTTATTTCAGGATTAGATTTAACCCTCCATGACTGTTAGGCAACTTCCAAACAAAAAGTTCCAAAAGAAGCAATCCAACCAACATTGATCAGCGAACTTCAAAACAAAGTAGGGATAACAAAATAACCCATCAAAAGCATCAACCAATGATATGAAATAAGTGCAGATCATAGGAACAAGTACAACATGTTCAACAAGTCTAAGGCAAGCTTGGAATCTGGATTTTCCATTTAAACAATAGATTGACGTATAAACCTCACATCAAAACTTCTTGATGAACGATAAATTGACCCATTTTACGTACCTCTTTCACCCTCTTTTTGCTCGCATAATAACTTAATCTTTAGTTTTTTTATTTGTTTTATTTATATTTTGTAGGAAATAACTCCAAATCAAGCAAACGTCACGGAAAGGGACGAAGACGGGATAAAACGAAGAAAAACAGCGAAAACCGACGAAAACCGGCAAAAAGGGACAAACCGGGGGGTGCCGGACCACCGTGCCAGTGAAGTGGCACGGTCGTGCCGACCCCCCTGCTCGTCATTTGTCCGGTTTTCTATTTAAGTCCGTTCGGGCGTTTGTTCGGGGGGTCGTTCGGGTTTCTCCGGGGGCGATTCTTAGTGTAGTTTAGGTTATGTTTTAGCGAATAAAACCTCAAGAGGAGGATTAGTTTAGGATTGAAGATTGTAATGTTGGATTCAACCTTTGGATTTCAAGTTCCTTCATCAATTTAAAACTAAGCTTTCTCTCCTTTTATCTCTTTAGTTTATATGTTGTTGTTGTTATTGTTTTGTTAGTTTTAATTCTTGTATTTGTTTTGTTTAGTTTTTATGTTTAATTTTCATTGTTGATTCATGTTATTTTAGTTGTTTAGATTTGTTTTATTTCGTTCTCTTTGTTTTGTTCTTCAAGTTCATGTTCTTATTTGTTAGTTTAGGTTTTCTTGTACTCGTGATGTTTTGTTGGTAGATTGTATTGGCTTGAATTGTGATTAGCCTCTTGATGGCTAATTAATCTTGTATTTGACCTAACCATACCCAATCTATGCCTAGAACTTAGAGTTTTCCTTCACGCTCGCCAAGTGTTCGATGAAATGCTTGAGAGAGCTTTCATCCATATTTTTGGGCGATTGACTTATGTTGAGAGGTGAGGTCAATTAGCTAGTGTGGGAGAGGGAATAGCCGAGTTCGGCGCATGAAAATAGTATCCGAATCAAGCTAGGTCTAGGGTTGCTAGTTTTGTAGTCTAATTGGGCTAATCTCATGAAAATAGGTGATTAGGCTAACTAGACTAGCTCATGACCCTTGAGAGAGGGCTTGGGTGGCCTTTGATGGTGCAACCGATCATCTCTATTTCGTGATGTAGTTTGGGTAGGTTAGGACTCGTCTTGGTTAGTTGATTCATTCATTGGTCAAATCACAACTCCAAATCACTTTTTTTATGTTTGTAGCGTAGTTTAGTTTTCCCTCTTTCCCCTTCGATCTTGCCTAACTCGAAACGCTTTAGCTAGCCCTGGTAGTTGGAAACACAATTCCCTGCGGACGACACCCCAAGTATTCAACGATACACTTTGCACTTAGGGTTTACAAATATTAAAACTCTGTTTTATCCCTAACACTTCTCAGGCACTGAAACCAGAGACATTCTGCGTGAGAAAGATTAAAATGTTCCCAGCAAAATTCAATTGAATCATGTAAATTCATAATATTCAGAACACAATACAAACATCATAAAGAAAATGCATGATTAATGATGCAATATAGACTTGTACTCAATTGCCCAATTCAGCAAACGAACCTCTCCATCCGGATCAAACGCACCGAGATATCGAAGTACTGCTTCCTGCTTCTCAAAAGCATCAGCAAAAGTGGCTTCACTGCTTCGACCCACAATATACTGCTTTAAAGATCCCAACTTCCTCGCCTTACCCAACTCATCGGCAAAACCTTCAAGGTCATGTAAACTCCCATAAGCTGCTTACATTATTCTAAAGAATATAGCATGGTATATAATTCCATATGACTGCATACTGTTTTCACATGGCCTATAGTGCAAAGAAAAAAGTCTCAAACATTCAAAACAGAAAATCACACAATATCATAAGCGCTCCAGACCCCTCCCCCCAAAAAAAGAACTATATAAACATCTTATTAATCATCAAAAATTTCTTTCAAAATTCAAAGTGGGAAACGCTACATCACAATAGGTAATCTTCTTCAGAAATAACATGAAAATGTTGCCAATCTGTTACAGACTAAACAGGAAAACTCATTCCAAAAGACTAGCCTATTAGGTGAGAGAGCCCATTTAATCTATAAACCCCTTATCAGTTGCCCATACAACCGATGTGGGACAAGTCCCATACCTTGCAATTGGTCCAATCCGTAACACAATCGCTCAAACAATTTATATACGAAAATTCCACACTATACCCAAAAAAAAGGGAACTTTCTTGACATGTTAAGAAGAATATTAGAATCCCACTTCCCAGTTTTTGGAGTAAGAGGAACTTACGGAGGAGAGTGAAGGATTCTTCAGTAGATTGAGCAGACTCAGAACCAGAGGTGGACTTCTTGCCTGTGAAGACCCCTTTAATCGTGTCCATCCATGAGAAATAGAGATGGGACGTGGCATGGATCGAACGGTACTGTGATGGGATTTGAGAGGTGTGAGGGTGACGATAAGATGGAATTGGGTAGTTCAGGAAGAATGAACTGCTTCTGCGAATGCTACCCAGAATTCTATGAGCCATTGAAGGGGGGGGGGTGTTTGATGTCTTGCTTCCGTGTCTTAGGGTTGTAGCTCACAGAGGTTTTTCATCTGATGTTGTGTAAACGGTGTCGCTTGAGGCGTTTTGCGATTGGATTTAAAAACCCGCATCAAAAAGAAAATGAAGCCCGGAAAAAGAAAACCCCTCAACCTCACAGCTTCTCCGGCGCTCGCTGGCGAGGAAAAAGGAAGAGAGGGAAAAGGGGGTGATGCAAGTAATTTGCTTCAATGAACGCCTCATAGCCCGTGTCCTGTGCGGAGGCTTATGACCCTGAGCCAGTTTGCGAGGGTCTTCTTATTTTTTAAATATTTTAATTAGTTTTTTTTTAATTCTAAAAATAAAGTTATGTTGTAAAGTGGACCCATTGGTATACTTTTTGACTCATAAGCTGATGTTACAGAAATATGGCCCTACTGATGAGCTAAAAAACTAGTCCACCATTGAAAATGCTCTCAAAAATCAGGCTAGTAGCCCAAAAAAAAAAAAAGAGCATCAAAGTACAGATTGGGGAGGACGAGGGAAGAGCTCCAGAAATTCTAGTCAAGTGAATGTATTCTTTAAAAAAGTATGAATAGATGTGTACTTCACATAATTCTCCACATTAATAAAACATTTTGGCATGTAATTCTTACAATCACTTATCGATTCGTTAAAAAAGTATAAATAGATGTGTACTGAATTTTATTAAGCTTTATATCTAGACTATTTTCCCCTAATTATATAGCCAATTAATTATTAAACCCTTTATACTATAATTTTAAGAATTAACCCTTAATTTAGTTAAGACAAGACTTGACAAACAAGTATAAACAAGATATATGCGTCTTACTCGGGTCAAGACTACGTAGGATGTCAATGGCCGTGCAGCACGATGGTTGCCCTAGACTGATTCTTGGAAGCAAAGTAAATCCAAGAACCATGCATTGCCTCCTGCAAACTGAGGGCACCAAAAAACTGAGACTGCTCACTGAACACAAATCTCGGCATTTTGCAATCAGATATCAGTTTATGGAATTAGATTTGAAATACAATAATTGAAACATTCAATCTACAATGAATTACATATAATAAGCAATGAACAAAAAGACTGAACTTGCGCCGAGCCATCTGAATCTTCGGTGCGTCCCCAACAAATGTGCTGCAGCTCCTACAGAAAATTAGTCCCTTCGTCTGCACCATCTCTAGCATCTAAAACGGGAAAACCAACTTACACTACAAATCTCCTCAGAGATACAACACAATATATTTCGGAGTTTACATCAAAATCTGCAGTCACAAACCACAATCAGTAGGCCCTTCATCTCCCACGTGTGTGAATCAATCGACACTGGCATTTGGTCTTGTATCCCCTGAAACTTCCTGCATTAGTATGATACAAGGCACTGACAAACCCGCAGGTGTTACTTGGAACACTGCGGTTACCCTTTGGTATTGCTGGCACTAAAGAGTATGCATCTCCATCTTTCAAATATCTAAGCCTTTGTTCGTCTAAACTCAAACCAAATTTCATAGTGATTGAAGAGCAGACTATCATGTGTATGCTTCCCTATATACTCAAGCCCTAGACTTGTAAGCCTCTTTGTACACTCTTCTCCGCCTAGCCGAGAACAGAACTTTATGTTGTGGGAGACAAATATCCGCCCATCATATGGCTTCAGTTTATCCACTAACCGTTCCAACCCAGCCCAAACAAGTTTATCCGGCATGTGGAGAAAAACCGCACTGGCATAAATCAGATCATAAACCACCCCAGATCCAAATCTACTGAAATCCATGTCTTCACCTTTAACAATTAATGGGCGTTTGTGTAATAGACCTTGGGATGGAAGCTCGTACCTAAAAGCTGCCATTAGAGATAGCTCATCTCTCTCCAGACAATGGAAGTGCCCAGGTTTCAAATAACGAATAAAGTGCAATCCTACGCGGAGTGTTCCACATCCAATTTCAAGGACCCGGGCATCAGGAGTTAGGTGGGTAGACTCCGCAAGGAATTCAAACACATCTCTACCACCAGCCCATGGCTCACCATAGTTGCTGTGATGCTGTTCAACAAGAAGCTCACCAGGGCATGGTAAAGCTGTGTGATTATTGGCTTCATCTCCTTCATAATGTGATATACCCTTGTAACTGAAAAATTGTACAAAATTTTGTCAAGGATTTATATCTATAATAAAAACAAAGGCCAGAATCTAACCCTGATAGGCAGATGAGGCAATGCACCTTTTCCACTGAATGGCGAAATGAATTATGAAAACTGCCCAAAACTTAAATTAATGAATGGTACCACTCACCCTGACAACGACGTGTAACTTGCTCCATGACGAATCATAGTATGCCACAGTACATTTATTTCATTGGCTACACTTGGGAAATATTACCATACAAGGGGATCAGTGAAAACACCTTCGGAAATCCGAGGTATGATGCCGCATAAGGTGATTAGAGCAATAATCAAGCAACTATAATGTAATTCTCTGCTAATCCAACAGTTAAATGCAAAGGACCATGAAGACACTGAAACTTTGAATAAATCATAGCTCTTAACTAATTTCCAACAATTCATAGTCGAGATTTATAATTTAGCCAAATACAGGAAGTGTCATAATGCAGAGGAGGGCATAATCTTCAAATAGCAGGCACCATAGAACTACGACTTAAAAGAATCAAGCCATGTGTATGCCATACAAAACAAAATCTGTAAGCACTAAAGTAGGCCGAAACGGAGACATGTGAAACAACTGAAGCTAGCCATTGCTTATTACGCAAACCTATTCAATGTCTCCCAAAAGACGAGGGGGGTCTTCACGCAGATTGATTTGCACTAACAAGCTACACTAACTCGGATCCCCAGTGAATTTGAACAGAACTCACCCATCAAACGACACTAAACCAGAACCACAGACCCCAGGCAAATTGATTCCACAATTCCGCACTACTCTGACCAGCTTCAAGAGCTCAACAATCACTTAAGAGGTTATAAACAAATCCATTCGGATTCAAATCTCAAGAATGCCCTCTTCAACAACAAAATCAGAAACAAATTCAAAGAAATCATTCAATTAACACCAAACCCTAATTCGCAAACAACAAAATCCAATCAGAGAGAAAGAATTAGAGAGTTACTTTCGGAGATCTTCGAGCTGCTGAGCGCGAGTGCGAGGATTGATCCCCTTGCGGAGGACATTATCCTGCATATGCAAGCCGTTAATCCGGATCTGGTCCTTGACCCACTCGACATCCTCAATCGTAGGCGACAACCTCTCCTCAACCCTTCCAGAAGCTTCACCTTCTCCTCCGGCGACGGCGGCGTTCATGGTAGTTATGGCAGAAGGAGAAGGGCAAGAGCAGGAGGAGAGAGACGAAAGGAGGAAGAAGATAAAAATGGCGGAAGCTGAGAGAAGAAGCACCAGCACTGGGACTGTAACCACTATCCCCTTCGCAGATGAAGATGACGATGACGACGAAGAAAGCAGCGCCATTTTTGGCTCTCTCTCTCTCCCCCCCTTCTTGTCCGTCGACTTGGATTTTATTTATTATGGGGTTTATTGGAGACTGGAGAGGTCGCCGGCAGCGCGAACCTCATTAGATCCGAATTTGTGCTCCGAGTTTTAGATATTCTGATAGAAAGTGCATGCGACCGAATTCGGATTTGTTTCTTGGTGTCCGGACATAATTGTCCGAACTCCTTGCAAGAAATTTTAGAGAATTTGCATAAAAGTTATCCGTAGATTTAGTTATCTGATTATTTGAATTTATCCAAATTTGAGTTACATCACAAAATCTAAACTGTTCAATTATAAATGTGCAATTCTAAACATGTCTTCTTAAAAGAATTTTAATTCAGATGTGATTGATTGTCTAAATTCTAAATCACACGAAAATGTTGTCACTATATTTGATTTTCTTTACTCGGATAAATTGTAGCACTTCAATCGGACGGATATTCGCCAACCCTCGTATGTTTCTGCGTGGAGATGGTTGTGCTTCTTAGTACATTACCAAGGTGAAGGTGACCAATAGGTGGGTTTGGCCTATAGGCAATAATTAATTGGCCTTGGACAAATTAAGAAGTGGGCAATCAAATGTGAGTTTGCGGGTTCAATCAAATCACCCCACCAAAACTTAACGTTTGGCCCACCCAAAATGTAAGTCAAAACTAGGGATTGTAGTGTAGTGTCGTATATCAACTTAAAGATTTGGAATTGATCATACTGGTTCATAAGTTTTGAAAACTGCTATTGATCCTGGTTTCAATTTCCAGTATCCATCATGCCTTTTTGGCTTGTACGTTAAAATTCACACTAGATTTGTACAATATAATATCTGTTGATAACACATTCATAGAAACATTCGTTTCAATTTTTTAGTTAACAATTTGATAATACTGTGCTATGCCACAGTAAACGATGAAGGTTTTTTTTTGGGGGGGGGGGGGGAGGGGGAACAGTCTAACCTGAGACTTGCAAGTTGCAAGCTTGCAATCAAAGAAACCACACCAATGCTTATATTATAGTCCTAGATTTATGGACCTAGGAAATGCTTGAATGAGCAAAACAAAATACTCAACTTGGTACAATAGATTGCTCAAGTACATAAAACAAAATGCTCAACCCCATAATCGGAGAACCAAGAAATAAATAAAATAAAGTCAGCATGTCATAGATTCAAGCCCGTGACCTCGACAATGAAGGGTAATAGCAAACACATCAATCATTAGGCAAATAGACAACTCACATTTGTATACATTTTAGCACAAAAAAGGGGGGGAAAATAAAAAAGGTGACCCGGATGGCTGGGTCTATATTATATAATTTGAAATCAGACACATATTATTCTTTTACTAAACTTCCTCCTTCGTTCCGTCAAGGTTGTGAATTGTGAGACTCAATATAGAGTTAAATTGCAAGTTGTCCTAGATAATTTACCATACCTCAAAAAATAAAATCTTCATGGAAATATTATTTAACAATTTATCTTTAATTTAAATAAAAAAGAAAAATACTCTTTAACACGAAAGCAATAAACACATTTTATAGATCATAGCAACAATGACAACAATAATAACTAATACGCACAAATAGAAGTCTAGCATTACTATTCAATTTGAATTTTACTAAGGAAAGAATCCCCATAAAAAGCTTGGCAAGGCTTCATAGATGCCTGCTCAAGTTACTAATTGGCAAAATATATATTAAAGTATTGACACATTTGTTGTGCATGTGAAGCGACCTCCTTTTTTCTTGGGGGGGTGTTACATTAACACACTTCGTTACATAAAGGCAGTATTCACAATTTCGTAAGCGATCATTTTGAAGTACATGACATCTCCTTCCAAGTTCCACCTGATCACCATCTTATCTCTATAAGAACCTCTCTAGTTTAGCAATGAAGAATTTGAGAGACAAACCAAAACAGCGTACGTTAGCATGTCGTTTGCAACAAGCAGTACTCCAAATATTCAACATAGTTGATCAAGAACCACTGTCAACATCTATTTAACACGATATGAGATCTTTGTTGGAAGTGGCAATGATGCTTTTACTAGTAAGTCATTGGTTCACAAGTGGAGAAGCAAGGTGGTTATTCTGGTGAAAGTACTCTTTAAAGTATATTAACGTCCTGGATTGTTAAACTCTTCCCTCTTGTATCTATTAAAAGCACAAACTGTCACGCAACTACAGAACAACATTAAGTTGATGGGAAAAGAGACTGTAAACTGTGGTGCCTAAATCAAAGGGCAGCCAAAGGGAGCAAATGACTGCACTCTCAGGAGAATAGGGTGATCTATCTTGATTTTTCCCTTTAGTTTATTCCCCCCTTCCCCCCCCCCCCCCCGGGGGGGGGGGAGTGTTCCAGAATTGAGAATGTGAGATGTGCTGCTGATATGTAATACAGTTCAGTTAACATGCTTGTAAACTCAAGGCATGCCAAAAACTGCAAACCAATAGGGTGATCACAACCTGGAACTTATGCAGCACTGCAAGAAAGAAGTATAGCTCTGAAGCTCTTAATCAACTCAATTCTAGTACTATTTCGGCCAAAATGAAAAATGCAAATACAGTTTGGTACCCAGCGAAGGCAACTGGGAGAGGAACCCCCCCCCCCCCCCGGCCTTTACTCCCTTTGCCTGCAAGGGCATTCCCATGAGCGATAGATGGATCAACTTATTCATGCTAAAATTTGAGAGGGGGGGAGGGAAGGAAGAAAGGTCAAATACCCTGTACACTGTTAAACATGATTTCTCAGGGAGCCATCACCATAGATGGCACTGATTTCCAGCATGCATAAGATAGGTTAAAAGAGATCATGCCCACAAGACAACCAACATACAAAAGGCAAATGTAGATAAGGGAAAAACAAATATGATGGCAGTAAGGAGATCAAGCAGAAGGTAATTTACATTCATGCACAAAGTCACTTCAACAACTTATGCCACAAAACAAAGCTCTCGAGCTTTTTTCATGCTTCTGTGGCCATATTCTACAAAGCATTGGCTGTTTTGGCTCACAGAGCAAGAATCCAGCATACAGGTTCAGAACCTTTCTTCCTATGTTAAGGTTCCTTGTCAAACTCTGGGCTGCATAAAAAAACAGTAGCCCTTTCAATCTTTAAAAACCCCAAGCCAAAAACAAAGTAACGTAGGATTCCAAATGAAAAGCCTAAGCCATCAACAGATATCATAATCACAACTGACCACCTTAAAAGCTCTTTAACAAATCAGCCGGCAAATCCCAAAACACCCTGAGAAACAACAACATATACTCTGAAGAAACCCTGCCTCCAGGGTTAGAGCATGAACACAAGAAAAATCAGAAAAGCCCACGAACCATTCCCAGATGCTGGAGAAGCATCCTTCCTTTCTTAGTATGCTTGGCTAGAAAATAAATGAGGGGTGGTTCAATATCAGATCACTAGATCAGATAAGATCAGACATCCTTCTCCTATGATGAGGAAATGTAGTTCTGGTGTTCGGATAAGAACATGCCACAGTCTTACTGTGTGGCATTGAGGAAGGTTTAGTCTCTACAGTGTTGCAGTTAGGATTCTCATTGAGAACTTCCTTCACCGCTTCATCATTGAGCTTTGTATTTCTATTTCTTAAAACTGCTTTCAGACGAGAATCTAGGAAACTTAGGGACTGTGAAGCTGAAAGATGCATAGAAGTTCTAGTCCCGGATCTTAAAAGTCTTGCGGTGAAGTGAGTCTCTCCGTCCACAGCACTTTGTCTGTGGCGGCTGGCTGCTGTAGAAGTCATGAAATGTGGCAAAGACTTTTTCCTTGTTGCTTTTTCAGGATCCCCAGGAGCATCTACACTTTCCTTGAGATAGCTTTTAGCACTTTTTGAGGTGTTTTCATCCTCCTCTGCAAGCTTACAGGTGGCTGAATGAAGCCGTTTGTTCTCAACAAGGAGGAATTCAGCCTTCTTTAATTGATTCTTAATTCTCTGACATTCTTCTTTAGCTTCTCTCATCTCCTTTGAAAGCCCAAGAATTTTGTTTTCCCGTTGTCTCCTTATGTCCTGAAACAAGTAAATACCAAAATTACTTGAAATATCAAGAATATGAGCGCAGATATAATCTGTATCCTTTAGAAACAAGAAAGTACCTGAGGCAATTCGTGGTTAGACTCTACTGCTCTTGCCCTTTTTGCAAAGCTGATGGAACAGATGGTCTCCGCAAGATCTTCTTCATGGGGACTTATGTGCACAAGCATTAATACTTTTGAACCATTCCCTAATCAACCATGTGAATAGCAATGTCAGACATGTTGCAAACTAGGTTACAATAAATAACAACAGAATGCCACATGGAGAGGAGCTCTTAGATCCACCCTCAGATTCCAACATTCAAAGAAGTGAGGACCATGCATGCTATCAGGACTTTTGCACTTAAAACAACAGTTACAACGATAGCCTACTCTATTTATTCCTTGGTTCCACTTGAAATGTACTCCAAATCATGAATTAGCCTTGAGAAAAACGGAAGAAATAAAAAAACTCATAATGAAACCAATATGAAGTAGGAAATTAAGCATTGGAGTTGGAGTGTTTATGAAAAGAATCCAAGGCTAGACTTTTAAAGTAGCATGGAAGTATTTACCCCTCCCCCTGGTTTTTCTTTTGTTTCCTCGAGGGCCAAATAATAGAAAAGTCTTCGTAAGTAAAGCGCCAAAATAAATCCATCATTTATATACCTTATGAATCAGATTGTGGCCAGACTTTTTATTAGTATACTACACTTTATGCTAAACTTACCAAGAGAATCTCTTAGGATTTGGGTGAGCTTGCTATTTCTGCCAAAAAAAAAAAAAGTAACAGAATTAATTAGGGTAGGCTATTAAAGACTAAAGCAAGACCAGGGAAGAGTGCAGACACAGGCTGATAGGTCCTTCCCAAAGCTACCCAGATATAACAACAGTTCATAAAAGCAGCAAAATTTAGATTAGAATTGTCAAAATATGCACCTGTAGGGAACATGAGATCTTCTTCTTCTAAGGGCGGCAATAACATCACCAAGAGCAGAAAGAGAGAGATTTATAGCTCTTCCTTCATCTAACGTTAGTCCCTTAGCTCCAGTTTTCAGCAACCTCTCGCTCCCTCCAAGATCAACCATCCACAATTTGCTGACTCTAGTTTCACCTTCTGAGGCTTCACCGTGATGAGAAATGGTGATCCTTGTTAAGCTAGATACACAAAACTAAAACAGATAACGTAAATGCCTCACCAAAACTATTCAAAAAATATACACAGTGAGAAAAAAAATAAGCTCAAATGTGAAAGTCAGTGGAGCTACCCCCCCCCCCCAAAAAAAAAACAAGATGGGATTGGTTACAGGACCCACCAATGCGATCTGCTAGATGCATCATTCACATTAGTGAATGAAGTTGCCCGAGCTCGCCTTCCTTTATTGTACCACCAAATAGCCTTTTTAAAATCGGAGATAGGAACCTCGGTCAGGCCTTCGATTTCTACTCCTCCCTTTGCATCTACCTGAATGTTCAGGTTGCTGTATTTATTGGGAACAAATAAGAATATTGTAAGATGCTCCTCGAATGTATATGAGAATTTATATCAACAATATGATGATAGGTACCATCTTGATATTGGTTCAAACACCCTACGAACTGGTCTTGGAGCCAACAAGTCCTTTAAGTTGCCCATGTAAACCTCCAACATGCTGATTGAGAAAGTAATAGAAGCAGAATTTTCCAAAGATGCTTGCTTGAAAAGCTCTTTGACAGCACAGGGAACTATGCCAGGCTGATCCCTCGTTCCTTCCTTTGAGGCCAAAACAAAGCATTTGCAAGGATCAGACAGAAAAAAAGACGAGAATGTTGAGAAAATTATTTGATAATTTGCAGATCCTCACCATTGTAAACGTCTTGCCAGTGGCAGTTTGACCGTAAGCCAAAACACATACATTGTATCCATCAAGTGCAGATCTGAGAATTGGTTCAACCTCAACAAATACGTCCTCTACAGAGTTTTCAACAATAAAATCTCTTACTAATACAGGATAGAAAACGAACACAAACTCAATACAAAACAAGGAAAACAGATCTCATTTTGCTAACCTTGCTCCGAATTTTGACAAAACACCTTATCAAAGTCAAATTCCTTCTTGCTTCCACCAGATTTAATCACAATCTTCTCTGAATCAGCCAAAATAGGTTCTTCATTTCTCCCCCCATTGCTCCATAAAAATGGTCGGATTCGACAGAATACTCTTATGCTCCCTAGTAGGGATATATGGCATCAAATTCCAGCATACACAGTTATTCAATTGTCAAGTCTATAAGATTCAAATGCAAACAAGCAACTTACCTTTAATGTCCAATATCTTATTTAACAATCCTCTTCGCTTTTCATTGTAGCACTTCTGCTTAGCCCTTAATGCAACTATCTCCTCTGCATCACCATTTCAACATAGCAGAATGATTTAACAATAAAATTAAAAGATGCCCATATGGACAATGTATCATACACTGGATATTATTCAATATAATTTGACAGAGACTGCGTTTTTTTGGAAGACTTACCTTCTAGATTTGTGATTAATTGATCAAGCTCGCTCTCTGTATGCTCTGGAACAACATTTGCATCAGTACAGACGGCAGGCAATGTGGGTGGGCAGGGCAATTCTGGAGTTGGGAAAATCCCATTTTTACCATCTGGGATTTTCAATGCCCCCATTCTATTTTCAAAAGGAGATGGGATCTGATCTTTCTCAGCAGGAATGAACATCTTTTACCCAAAAATCCAAAAATTACCCTCCCCCCCAAAAAAAGAAGAAGAAAGAGAACTGCTCTCCAACAAGAAATTCAAAAAGAAGTGTTCCCAAATCACAAATGAAAATCTTTCAACCTTTCAAAATATAAAACATTACCAGAATACAGGGGATCAAAGAACAGCTATACTAAAATGAGTCGCATTCTAAATATAGGTGTATAGGACATTAGGACCAAGAGCCAGTTCATGTTTAAAAACAGAAAATCGACCCCAAAAAATGCCTGTTTGAATCAGCTAATGAAATAAGCATACAACAACAATATAAAATCTGGGAACAATAGGCCTACAAATTGAAGTGAAACTTAAGCAAATCAGATCATAAAATTCCAGAAATCGGCAATTAGACCAAGAGACCTGGGGAGATGAGAGAGATAAAGAGACTATAACTGGCAGCAAAGCGCAGACTGAAGAATCAATACCCAAAGAACACTCATTCTCGGAATAAATTCAAAAGCAGATGAGGAATTAATTAGATGAAGTGAAAGTGAAGCAACAATGGCAATATTTTTCGAAAACCCAGGAAAAAAAAATGAACAGGATAAGTTAAATACCCAAATTGGGTGAGATTTGAATAACCCCAGAAAAACTTTTGAGAGAGATTGAGCGCCAAAACAATCAAAAGGGTTTTCTGGGTATCAGCAACCGCTCAATGATATGATCATCACAAAAATCTCTGATTGCGAGGGTAAAGTTTACCAGAATTCAATGGAAACCAATCAACAAGCACTGACATATATGACTAATAAAATGAGTTTTCCTTTTTTCAGCCTGAGAACAATTGAGATTAGATCCACATGATTGAGGTGCTCTTATTTTCTTAGTTTAATAGACCTAACCACTTTTTTTCACTCTCACACACTCCTTTTTCCTCTTTCTCATATTTTCTCACATTAAAAAAAAAATACCACTTATTATCACGCTCACCTATTCCTTCCAACTTTTATATATAACTATTATTTTTTACATTTTGAAAACTTTTATAATTTATGTAATTATGTATACAAATAATCTGATAATAATTATGAAAAATTTTATTTATTTTTCGAATGTTATGAAAATATTTGTTAGTCATACTGAAAATTATAGGTGACGTAATTTTTGTAATATATATTAAAGAAATAATAATTTTATCCTACTTTGTTAAGCAAATGTTAGTTTTTTGTGACTAATAGATATTTTGGGTTTGATTCTATATATGGACGAGATGTCTAAATTTTTTTTTTCATTGGTTACGAAATATTTGTTATAGGTCACTAAAGTATGGATAGTTGTTGTTGTATGTATAATAGATTTATTTTTTGTTCATCGTAATTTGGGGCCAAATTTGTATTTTTTTTTTTTGGGCATAATGAAGGAATGTGTAAATTTTTTTACGTTGTTTGTAATTCGTGACAGGAAATGCAGATGTATTGTATGTATATTTTGAGCAGATATTTTTTCCGCTTGCGTTAGTAACAAAATATTAGACGTTCTTAACACAAATTACAGATGATTGTTTTCCATGTACTGAGGACCTGTTCTTTTCGTTGAAAAATATAGGTTGATAAATGAGTAAAGTTAGTTGAGATTGATAGAAGTGGGTTAAAAATAGGTTGAAATGAGTATTTTTTTATTGAAGTGGGTTGAAGTAGATATTTTTTTGTTGATGTGGATTGAAGTTGGTTGAACTACGTTGAAGTGGATTAAAGTGGATTTAATTTTTTTTGTATGATGGGTAGAAGATGATTAAAATAGTGAAAAATGGGTTGAAGTTGGTTGAAGTTGATATTTTTTATCGAAGTTCGTAAAGTGGGTTGAAATTGGTTGAGATTAGTAAATTTGCATTTACCAATGAAAAGAACAAGGCCTAAACATATATGCATTTTTTTTTTTTATTTGTATTTGTTTAATATATGAAAAAAATAAATCCGTAATTTGTTTTACGAATAACGAAAATTATAATTTTTTGGGGTAACAACGGCCACGAAACAATATTTTGTACCTGAGCCAACACAAAAAAATATTTTTTTAATCTAAAAATTTTTTTATCATCGATAATTACTATCACAAATAAAAGATTAGATTAAAAAACAAAATACGCAACTTACATCAACTCTCTTACTTCATTCAAGTATTTCCCACTCTTTTCCACTTCCTCCCACTCCTTCTCCCGTTTTCTACATTTAAAAAAAAATATCGTTCCTACTCATTCATATCCACTTCTTTCCTCCCATTTCATTCTCATTCATCTCACACCTGTAGTTTTTCAACGAAAAGAGGAGGGCCTGGTTTATGTCCGCTGTGTACAGGGAATTTTCAGACGGGAGCGTTGTGGGCCTAAATCGATCAGGGGAACAGAGGAAGAAAATGAAAAAAAGGCCGAAACTTTTCGGCCTTACTTTAATTGATGCTGTTTTACAGCCTATAACCTGTAATTTGATTCCAATTTCAATGGGAAACTTTCACTGGAAGAAATTGGGGCTGGTTGTGTCTGTCAGATATGGACCAGAAATGCCCTTTGTTTCATGGGTGGGCCATTTTGATGGTGAACTCTTCAGCGTAGTTTTGAAAGCATGAATAATACTGCCCAGATCAAATCAAAGAGGCATTAAATCACATATCATTAATAGAATCAGGAAACAAAGTTAAGGGGATGGTATGTTGGAATCTGATGTTATCTTTATTTTCTACTGATTCATTACTTTATTGTTCTGTCTTGTGAGTAAATTCGACCCAAAATAGTTAGAGATTTAACTAACAGTTTATTTCTTGTTGCTTAGCCAGCTCGTAAGTATCTATTACTATTTAGATAAGAATCTTATCCATATACATGGTAAAAATTTACACAATATTTTTTTTTAATTTAATGGTTTTCTAAATTTAATGGCTTTCTCTGTCTTCCCAAATGGCTGTTGCTCCCCCAAGACTCTTTCTCTGTCCACTACTCTTCCTTTCTTCCCAAAGCATCTCCTCCGACATGTGTAAAGTTTATTGTAGAATTACAAATTAAACAACTACTTTGATTTATAAATAAGATTTATAGCATAGGAAAGTAGGGATCGATCCCACAAGGAAAGATTATGATAATAATTCAGATTAATTCTAATTAAATTTACTACTCTAATTTATTTTACTTTCTCTTTATATTACTAAAACAATTCAAATTAAACAAATAAAAATCTGAAAAAATTACTTGCTATTGCCCCTAAATATTGTAAATTTAATTCTGGAAATTTTAAAAAAAGTAAATAGCTCTCCTAAATATTCTGAAAAAATAAAAATAGAAATAATCACACAATATTAGACTGAAAATTAAAACAGAAAATAACAGGCAGAAAATTGATATTAAAATTCACATAAAGTAATCTAAATTAATACTCTACAAGTTTATAACTTTATATCTCCAAAATTATATGTAATTAAATTTAGAAAAATTAAAATAGAAAATTAACCATAGAAAATTAAAACAGAAAATAAAATCTGAAATTAGAGAAATAATAAACTGTCCTAATACAAATACAAAAATAAATGAAAAAAGTACCCAGATTTTAAAATATAATTTTCTAGAGTTAATAAAACCCTAAAAACATTAAATAAAAATTAAAAACATAATTTTCAGATTTATTAAAATAAAAAACTGCACATATCTAATTCACAAAATATTTCTGAAAAATTATCAAATAATTTTTGAATATTCCAAAATTAAATAGAGGCAGATTAGGATGCTATATAAATCCTAAAATGGAATAAAACATGAAAAAACAAAAAAAGAACTATTTTTAGCCTAATTTCTAACAAAACGGTAAATGAATTGCAAAGTAGAATAGAAAATAAATCTGAAAATTTTAATCACACTAAAAACCAAAATATAACTAATCCAAAATCACTAAGCCACTCCTACAAGACTACTCTTTTGGGGGGTAAACGAAATTTATATTAAAACTTATAAATTTAAGTATTAAAATTGACAACCTAAAGAAATTAACTAAAAAGCAACAAGTAGTTATCAAAGATACCAAATTTATGAAAAATACTTAGCATAATCTATATCCACCATGCAAATTAATATTTATCATCAACACACAAATCGATTTATCCATAAGTTAGACTGTAGAAGGCACCCACTAGCGGATCTTCCCCGTTTTTCCTTATGTTATAGTTTATTTAGGTTAAGCCTAATATAAACCCTATTAGTTTTGATAATCCTAACACTAGTGTAAAAATTTAATCAAACTAGAGTATTAAGTATTAGAAAAGCATCATCTAATACCTTGTAACCAATTTACCAGTAAATTAATTTAACAAAGATCTATAATAATTATCTAATTAAAAGAGATGGGTTTGAGTCATCCATTATCAATTAGGATGATATTAATGCCTAAAAGACTGTAACTTTTACATACTAAAACTTTTTAAACTATCACATGAATTCGTGTTAAACTAATTAGCATGCATTCTAATTAATTTAATATGAATATCATAAACAATAAATACAATTCATTATAGAATCATGGAATAAAAATCAATTAGACAATAAAGCTTAAAACTTGTTTCCAAATAATTAATTTAGTATAGTTTCAAATATATTATACTAAGTACAAGGAAATTACTCACTCGTATTAAAAATACAATCATAACAATTAACCAAAGATTTCATGTTTAACACTAAACTAAACTAAAAAAAAGATAAAATAAAAAAAAAGCAGAACAATACTACTTGGCTTCGATGATGATGATGGTGATGACGTGTGAGGTGATGGAGTGTGGTGGCTTAGCAAAATTGATGGTGCCGTGGTGACGAAGAATCGCTTGAATAATTGTGGGGGGTTTTTGAGGTGGTTAGGTAGATGATGTTGATGGTGGATGTCTGTGAAAAAGGCCAAGATGATGGGTAGGTTTTGACGTAAAGAAACGTCTGATAGTGAGATATTGCGTGGGATGTGATGAGGGCTGTGTGTGTTTGAGAGGAGGGGGCGAAGGGGTTTTTAATGGCATAATATTGTTAGAGTTTTCTTTTCTTGTATGATGTCTTGTTCTCCAAGTCTTCTAATTCCTCTTTAATTAGGAGTAGTCACCTTGTAGCCCTAATCCAAATAAGTCATTATGAAAATAACATTTTTCGTAATTCATTATTTTTTGGACCGATTTGATAAATTCGCTTGTAAAAAATCCTCCAGTAAATAAAACTCAAACTTCGACGTCTTCTCTTCTCCTCTTTCTTTATTAATGCTTAACCTAAAAAATATATAAAATAAAGTAAATTAGATAAAATAATATATATAATATAATCAAATTAATTATTAAAAACATACATGATTATGACTTAACAACATGTTCCCAGACAGCCGTTTCCCTCTCTCTCCACCACCATCTTGTAGTCGGAAAACTTGAAGGATCCGGCAAGAGACCCTCGCTCTCTGTCCACTGCTCTTCTTTGTCGCCGGAATCCATGGTTCCCTGTTCTCTATCTTGTAGCTCGATTCCCTCTCTTTCCTTCATGTTCATGCCACGAAACTGATAATGCGGTTCTCTATCGGAAAACTTGAATTCTCCGGCATCTTGTAGTCGGAAAGCTTGAATTCTCCGGCAAGAGATCCTCGATCTCTGTCCATTGCTCGTTTTTGTTGCTGGAATCTATGGTTCCCTCTTCTCTATCTTGTACCCCGATTCCTCTCTTTCCATCATCCTCAGGCCATGAATTCTTGAGCGAGAGACGTTCTCTCTCTTTGTCCACAGTATAGATAAGTCTTCCTAAATGCCGCTTTTCCGACGTGGGTTCCTCCATCGTCGTGGGTAGTTCTCTGTCTTCGCAAATGTTGAACTGGTCGTTGCTCGTCCAATCGCCACCGACCCCGAGATTCAGATTGACATTAGGAAGCCGAAGCATCGGAGTACGACTTTGCGTATGCTGATTTGAGATTTTGTTTCTACTGATTTTGCTTGGGTAGTTCTTGTTGATTGCAATTTTCTGGGTTTTCGGTTCCCTAATTAGAGTTTGGGTTCGCATCTTGATAGAACCATGGATTCGAGTTTTATCAATGTACTTGAAAGAATTTGTAATGTTTGCTTGCTGATTTTGTGATCTTTTGTTGTTAGGGTTTATGGGGTTTGAAATTTCTGAGGTGGGTTTGTTTCAATTGATAAATATGCCTTAGGAGTAAGATTAGAACAAGATACTTCAAACAATTGAAATTCATTACATATCCTAATATTCCTATTATTGAACTAAGCTGACACTATAACTAGCTGACCTCGAGCAAACTAATGATAATGAAAGAGATTAAAAAAAATATATATCAGAGGTGATATTTGTTGCGAAAGATGCCTAATCCTTCAAGCAAAATATGGGATTTAGTCCTATATTACTTGTTGAAACTTTCTGTCTCTTCTCAAAGGCATTGAAACACCTTGGTCTAGATTTTCTTTTAATGGACACCTTGGCTTTGTATGACGAGGTTGTTTACAAATTGAACAACTCTTGGTTTGCTTTTGAGCCAATTCCTTTCCACCTTTCAAGTGTGCCTTTCTTGGGCGTCCTTTCGTTTTTGATTTCGGTGGGCATAGGACATGACCTCCATCTCTCAAATCCTCATCGATCTGAATAGGATCTGGTTCTAAAACTTCCTCTGTTACGAATTCCTGTGCTTCACCACTACTTTCTGCTATATCAGAATGCCAACGCAACGGTAGATAACATGACGATATGTGAAAACAATCCTTTTGAATGAACACCGGTAATATGTGACAACAAAGTATGCCCCAAAATTGAAAATTCTCACAGTTACAGAATGTAATGCTTCCATCCCGTAAGACCTTGTGCATTCTACTATCTGATTTGTAGTGCTTTAAGATGAACTCATTTCCCTCTTCATGAACAACTGAATATTGGCTTGCTTTCTCAATTTCTTCTTGAAACTTTATGAAAGCAAACGGTGTGAGGACTTGAAAAGCTCGCTCTTCTAGTGGCAACCTCGTTTTCAGAGAAGTCGGTCTAAATGTAGCAGTCATATTGTTATGTGTACGCTTAAACTATATCTCTTTAATTGCAACGTCCATGTAAAATATTAATAGAAAAAATTCAAAAAGGTACTAGTGCTATCTTTGCAAACTTGATTTTAATAGAAAAAAATTTAAAAAAAGAAGATGCAAACCTATTTAAAGAAGTCCATCAAACTGGTGTGAGAAGAAATAAATCTCTTAATGAAAGCATTTATACTTTCCGATCGACCTGTCGTTGTCATCCCTCTGAAAAAATAATCAAGGAGATAAGCCGGTGCCCAAAAGTTTCTAATTTGGTACAGACCCGTGACATGCTTATTATTTTGCAAGTTGTATTTTTTTACAGTTAAAGGCCAATTATGCTCAAATTCTTCGGGAGAGTTCAACTTGTATAACGTGTAAAATTCACCACACCAATTCTAATACTCACTTCGAAGGAGTGCCCTGAACCAACCACTAAACTTTGATGTGATATGCCATATACAGTAACTATGCTTCGTAGCAGGCATTTCACTTGCGATTGCTTCATACATCCGTGGATCTTGATCTGTTATAATTGTCTTTGGAGACTTTCTTAATACATAAATAAAAGTTTGCATTTGAAATGTAGCATAACATTAGAATAAAAGTTTATGAGTGTACAAATAAGATATGTATATGTACATATATGGAAAGAAATGAAAGAAAAAAACCTTCATTAACCACTTAAAAGTAGACGTAGTTTCATTGCGTAAGAGTGCACATCCAAATAGAATGGTGTTTCCATGGTTGTCAATGCCCACAAATATTGCACTAGAGATGTCATAGGCGTTAACTCTGTAAGTGGTATCAACGACGACAACATCACCATACCTGTGATACAAATCGAAACTTTGAACAGGACACCAAAATAAGTGTTCAAGTCTCCTGTCTTCATCTATAGTGTATGCATATTGAAACTTGATATTTTATTCTCTTGCTAATTTCATGCTCTCAATCAAGTCCATGGCATCATCAGATGCAATCATTTTCTTCACCTTTGTGAACAGATTACGGATATCCTCTTCAGTGAATGGAAGACCATCATGTTCGACCTTTTTTCAAGCTCCATAACTTGAATAATCTGTCTAACTGAGAGCCCAACTCCGTTGTATAACAAAATTTTTTCTTCATCCTCAGGTGTGATGACTCGATTACATGGGAGAAGGTGCATTTCATGAGGCAAACGGATATCCTCTTCCGTGAATGGAAGACCATCATGTTCGACCTTTTTTCAAGCTCCATAACTCGAATAATCTGTCTAACTGAGAGCCCAACCCCCTTGTATAACAAAATTTTTTCTTCATCCTCAGGTGTGATGACTCTATTACATGGGAGAAGGTGCATTTCATGAGGCATAAGAAGTTTATGATTGTGTTGTTTGACAAACCTTGACACATGCCATTCTTCGGTGAATATTTCAAAGACTCTCCTTAAAGTGATATGCATATGAGCACTGCATTCTGATGAACCTCTATTTTGTCCCATTTTTAGCCCCTATTTGACCCTTTTACTCCCCCGTTTTCATGTTTAATTGTGGTAAGAAAGGGTCAAATCGGCCTCCTTTTGCATACTTTTTACTTATACAGCATCTTTCGATGTTTTCAGGAACTTTATTGAAGAAACGAAAAGATGAACAATATATAGCAGAAAGGAGTGCTAAGAAGGCGAGAAAAGCTGCGAAAAAGCATCGCACAGAAGTCCCGGGGATTCGAACACACGCTGTAGGGCCGAACCATGAGGACCCGACCAAGCCGAGCCGGCAGCCAAGTGGCACGGCCTGACCGTGCCACATGGCACGGTGTGGTCGTGCCGCGTGGCCGGTTCCGCAAGGTCGCTCTTGGTGTTTCCCAGGACTTTGGCACGGTGGTGCCGTGCCTTGGGGCACGACCGTGCCACCCCCGTTCCGCGACGCAACTTAAATTTGCCTTCGGGGTTATTTTGTGGGCAGACTGAGTTTTATATTTAGTTTTCTCTCAAAACTCTCTCTAGGCGATTCTTAGGTTTACTTTAAGGTTTAAGTTTTTGTACGCTTGAATCACGCTATTGGATTAAAGTTTATTCCATCGTTAATTCCTTCGATTGATTCCAGGTTTTTTTCTCTCTCAATTCTCCCTCATTTGTTCTTGATTGTTTGGGTTTTAGTTATCATGATTACTGGGTTGACTATTGAGATTGTTGCGTTAAATATGATTGTAGGCTAAATCCCTCGACTTAGGTTGGGATTAACGCCGAATATGTGTAGTTGAATTGTAAACTAGCCCAATCCTTGCTTCCCCCTTTGTCTAGTAATTGTGAATTTTATTATGCACGCCACATGCTCGATGGAATGCTCGAAAGAGTATTCGTCTATTTTTATCAGGGTTTAGGGGAGCATTGAGAGACGAAACCTTTACCTAGTGCGACTTAGTAGACGATTAGGGTTTTAACATGAAAATAGTTAAGGTTCTAATTGGGATTTGAAATTGTAGATCTTGCAATCCTTCAACTCTTAGTCCCATGAAAATAGACGACTATAGTTTCAGGATTAGTCTTCGACCCTTGAGAGAGGGAGGAGATGGGCTTAATTGACAATCTATCCATTCGTGATGCATGCCTGGGAGATGTTTGGTAGGGCTAGTAATTGATTCGCTAGCATATTTGTGCTGTTAATTCCAACCTGAGTGTTTTCTATTCTGCTGTTTATTTCACATTTTTAGTCGCTATCGTCTCTCCTAGTTTAGTCACCAACCCACAACTGTGACTGCCTAACTTGAGAGGTCTAATTAGTTCTAGTAGTCAAAGGCAAAGCTCCCTGTGGATTCGACCCATACTTACCATTGCTGGTTACAACTGGCACCGTGCACTTGCGGTAATTAAAACGATAATACACTCATATCTGGAGGACTCCATTTTCCTTTGATCTTTGGATACGTCAATTACTTTGACATGCTTTTTCCTTCCTCGATGACAAGACAAATAACGTCTCACTATCTTGTTATTACTTTTATCATATCGATCTTTACGAATTCCAAAACCATGTCGTTCAGCATAATTTCTGTAGGATACAAGAGCTTCTTCTTCGCTACCGAACGTTTGACCAATGAAAGATTCATAGTTTTCGTCTAGGATTTCATTCAGATCAATATTCATTATGATTAATGATTATACTTGTAGTAAATACTATTTGGTAGTGTTTGTATTTAGAAAACGTATGGGAGAAGTATACTATATAAAGCCTCAGGTTCGGCAAAAAAAAAAATAAATTATTTTGCAGCCAAAGTGCCTTTATGCATAAACAAAATTAGCCTCAATTATTGTTTTGCCGCCAACTTGGTATGCTGCCGAACTTTTTTGTCAACAGAATTTTGCCTAATGCATTAAAGAAAGGTTGGAAAGGTTCACAATTATTGTGCAGCAAGAAATTAGGCAAGATAGAAATTTCATATAAAAACAAAATAGAATTGAGCGACGATAGAAATTAGGCAAGACGTATTGGAGGAGTATGCTTGTAGCATCCTAATGTTGTCGCCAAAGCTATTGCCGCGAATTCATTTTCCATATAAAAACTATTAGAATTTGGCGTTGGTTGGAGTGCATTATGAAGAGTTTTATACAATTAGGCAAGTTAGAAAATTTAAATAAAAAAGGAGATCTTATAAAAAATTTTATCATGTATATAGATAAGATTCTCATCTAAATAGTAATATGTGTGTATATATGTATATATATACACACACACACACACGCACGCACATATATACACACGCATACATATGTATGTATGTATGTATGTGTGTGTGTGTGTGTGTGTGTGTGTGTGTGTGTATATATATACACATACATACATATATATATATATATATATATATATATATATGTGTGTATATGTGTGTGTGTTGTATATGTGTGTATATATATATATATATATATATGTACGTGTGTGTGTGTGTACAGACACACCCACACTAATTCGTATATATATATATATATGTGTGTGTGTGTATATATATACATACATACACATACATACATATACACATACGTATATATATGCCACACACACACACATAAAACACATATATAATATATATATTATATATATATATATATATAAATATATATATATATATGATATATATACATACATACATACTTACATACATACATACATACATTATATACATACACACACACACACACACACACCACACACACGTGTGTGTGTGTGTGTGTGTATATGTGTATATATATATATATGTGTGTGTGTGTGTGTGTGTATGTATATACATACACACACACACACACACATGTACACACACGCACACACACACACACGCACACACACATATATATGCGTGTGTGTGTGTGTGCGCGCGCGCGCGCGTGTGTGCGTGTGTGTATGTATATGTATATGTATATATATGTGTGTGTGTGTGTGTGTGTGTGTGTAAGCGAGTTCGAATATTGCAGTTGTGACATGTGTTCTGTTAAGCATTTATTAAGATTTTATTTAAAAATAAAAATTTAAACGATATGTAATTTAAAGTCATTATAATGAGTAATGTCTTTGCAACTAATTCAATGAAAAAAGGGAAATAAATTATAGATATGTTAATGTTATTATTTCTAAAAATTTAAATTATGAGATTAATTATAATATTTCTAAAAGTATTTTAGCTAAGATTTTAAAACAAACTGTATGTAGTACGAGTTTAAAGGTTAGTCGCATTAAAAATTAAGAAAAAATAAAAGAATATTATAAGTGTTAGAGTATGAAAGTGGGTGTTATCTCACGTTGATAAAAATAAAAGAATATGAAAGTGAATGTTGTCTCATATTGATAAAATTAGCGATTTAAGTATGTATATAATATTGTGAGTTACTCTATATATTACCAATTGGTTTTAAATTGAAACTGCTTGTGTACCTAACTTATTTATTTAAGACTCAATTGGTATAAAAAATTTTACAATAATCATATTAACTATTTTCGTTAGTGTCTTATCAAATCAATCAAGACTCTTCCTCCCCCCCCCCCCCCCCCAAAAAAAAGATTATCCGTTTGTTGACTAGATTTGCTCATACAATGCCGAAGAATGGACAGGGATTGTCCTCAGGGACAAGTAAGCTCTCTCTGGTTTTTTCTTTTTTTTTTTAAATCTGAATTTTTTTGCAAGTATCCCTTGCATGATTGGGCACAGAGAAGGACACTACAAAACGAGAGGCGTTGGCGTTAATACGATTGGTGGCGGGTGAGCTATTACCTATCAGCCATAATACACAAATTCCAAAAGAACGGTAGATGTGGCCAATTCAAGGAATAGTAAACAGAATCGCTGTATTTCCCACTTCACAATCAGGCCAATAGGCCATCCATATCCTACAGCCATGGCTTCCCAGCCGCATCTACAGATGTACTCTTTACCCCTTTTTTTCCCACCTTCATGACACCTTGAAAGAGGACCCCCCCCCCCCCCCCCAAAAACAAGATGGAAGAACCCCAATTTTTTCTGCCTTCATATATTTGATTTTCCTCCATAGTTTATCAATTCTACAGTAATCCCATATTGTATTTGCCATTTTTTTTCAATACCCACATTTTATATAAAACATTTATCACTTCATTTTGGCTCCCTCTTGCTTGCTAGTATCCAGTTGGGTAGATTTTTTTTGGGGGGTTTTCTTTCACATTTTAACATTGCCAGGTGCGAATTCAGCACAATCACAGTGTGCTCAGTTACATATCAGTTTTTGCCTTTCTGATTCCCTTGAATTACCCTAAAGGCTTTTAATTCTTTTGTTAGTTGCTTTTCCATTGCATGCTCTAGCATTTGAATTGAGTCGATTCTCCGAAGTTGTTGGTATTCTTACTGCATTGAAGGCAAATTCCATTGCATTTTTTAAATTTTGTTCTCTTTTTTTTTTTAAAAAAAAAATAAATTTTGGTTGTTGGGTGATTGAATTTAGCAATGACAGCAACCCATGCTTTCCAATTATCACCTTGTTTCCTCCAGAATTCAGGTTATAGGCTGAGGTTTGGGAGGAGGGTTCTTTGTAATCTGGGTGGTGGAGACTCAACAGTGGTGTCTTCAGATAGGGGCAGTGGGCATGGTGCTCCCCTTGTCAAGGAAGATGAGAAAATTGGATCTTCAATTGGTGGAGGAAATGGACATGTTGTTTCTACAGTTGGAGGGAGGAAAAGGAGTGTGAAAGTAGACACTCTTCCAATAGAAATACTGTGGGATGATGGGTTTGGGACTGCAAGTATGAAGGATTACCTTGATAGTGCTAAAGACATGGTGAAGCGTGATGGTGGACCTCCTAGGTGGTTTTGCCCGGTTGAATCCGGCCCCCCTTTAGAGGGTTCTCCGATTCTCTTATTTTTGCCAGGTGATTTCCACCTCACCATTTGATTTACATTCTTGTAGCACCTCTAATGCGATAATGAGGATTCGATGCTTCATTCGCTGGTAATCTTAGGTAACTGAATAAGCCACTTTTTGGCAATTTCTTTCAGGGTCAGCTTATAGGGACTGAAGCAAAATGGTTAACAAATTGTCTTCTCTTTTTTTATAGTGCAGTAGTAGGCAGTCAATCCTTTTAAAATCCAGTGTCCAATGTACGTAGCCTACATAGTGATAAGGCTGTGTACTGCTGGTGCTCCCATCCCCAAATTGGTAGATGGGGTTGCAGTGTATTAATTTGAATTTTTGTCGGATGCCTCATTCCAGGGATGGGACTACGGGGGGTGGGTGGAAAGCAACGAAGGTAACAGGAGTGATTTCAGTGACCCATTGTAACGAATATGCTTCCTTTGGTGCAGCCATTTCTTGTTTGATGTATTACGCATGAATTTTGTTGGTAGTTGTTAATTGACAGTGGTTAACTTTCTCTGCTGTTATGCTACTTCATGCATTACAGGTATGGATGGAATTGGGCTGGGTCTCCTTATGCATCACAAGACCCTTGGAAAGTATGTTTGATTGGTCTTGTACAATTAGTTGCTTTGTCGAAGTCCCAATTATCTGGTATTCGATACAACATAGGCAGCTAAGTATCTGATTATGTCTAGAACCTAGTTGTTGGTTCTAAATGTGAAGGGGGGACTTTATTATGATTCTTGGTGATTTTTCATATGCGAAGACAAATTAGTTGTGATTCTTAAGTTCATTCAACAGGAAGGCTATTCATGCCTCCCCGCTCCCCCCCCCCCCCAAAAAAAAAAGAAAGGAAGGGCAGAGACCACTTATATAGGCTAGTTCTTTGTTCCATATTTGAAGTCAATCTTCTGCTGTATGCATCTTAGAATCCTTGCTGTGGAGCCCCTCATATTTGGGAAATTCTACCCTAAAATACGTAAACTGTGTTAGAAAGGTTTCATCATGCTATTGAGGTCATTATGCTGACATTTAATAATGAATACCATGCATAGCAATCTCTGTGAGGTTAGTTTCTTCTGGGATTTTATTGCTATATATCTAAAATATCATCTTTTCTTACAGGGTATTTGAGGTACGGTGCTTGCATATTCCTGTTTATGATAGGACACCATTTGAAGGTACCTAACTTTTTTGGTTCTTCTGGTCTTCCTATCATATAGTATTATAGTGTACTTGATTTGCAATTGTCTACTGTTATTTTGTTATTCCATGTTCAGAAATTTTGCTTGTACTCACTTTAGTGCTGTTCTAGGGTCTTGATAGCAGTTGTTTTAGTTTTGAATTCAGGTCCTTTTTTTGGTTTTCAAAATTCTCTGTAAGTTTCTGTCAGGCAAGTCTACCTTTCTATTGCTGTTTCTATTGCTGCTTGTTACTGTCATTAGTGAAATGGTGTAGGAATCTTAAATGACGTATAAGCAAATCTTCTGTGCCTCTGTGGTGAAATTTACTGAAGCTGGGAAGAGTAGCGAGGAAAAAGGAAAGTAGAATCGTTTATACCTCATCTAAATAAAATACCCAGGGTTAATAAAGAATTTTTTTCTGTAACTTTGATGTCTGTTACTTAAGTTGTGATCATTCTTCTAATATTTTTTTTTCGTTATTTATTTTTATTTTTTAACTAGTCAGTGAAACTAGAGCATAGAGCGTAATTATGCCTCGTATTGTCTAATCAAATAAAGAATTCATCACTTAGAGCACTAAGGGCTCTTCATTCAATGAATTCTAAAACCCTGTGATAGTGAAACCTCTGGTTTGATCTAAGATCTCTCATAAAATGATAGTAATCTTTACATTCATGGTCCTTTGTACTACATGCACATGGCTATGCAGGTCCTGCTTGTTTGTTCATTGTGACACCATTTGAGTAGGTATTAGTAATATCAATGTAATGGCCTAAACACCAGTAGATTGGGTTGTCATGTACCAACTGTGTCCATAATACACAGGCTACCTTTTTTCTGTTCCCCCCCCTCCCCAAAAAAAAATCGCAACTCTTGACTGCTCATCACATTCAGAGTACTAATTCTGTCAGCACGCAAGAATGAGGGGTAATGGTTGCGTATATCGCTGTTTGGTCAGTCAAATACTGCAGCATTTATGTTTCTAGTTTTGTTCAAAGCCCTTTCATATCGATTCATTCCTTAGGTTCCTTTTATAAAGGCAAAATATTTTAGGTAGAAGGGAAACTGGGATTCTTCCCAAAACTTTGCCCTACTCATGTCCTTTCATGTTCTATAAACATGTTAGATCTTCAATTATATGGCTTCTTGGAGTGTGCAGTGTGTACTTTAAGGTGATAACTGTTGTAACTTGTCAGAATTTTCATTTGAAATGAACATTTTATAGCTATGGCCTCTGTCCTTGATAACTGAAAAAGATGTCCTTTTTGATCCCTATAGCTAGCCAAAAACTATGAGAAAACACAGATCTGTGGAAGTGGTTTTAGAAATAACACCAACTGAAATCTCCTGGAGTTAAGTGTTCTACTTGGCAAAGTGCTCATGCACACACTTAAATGGTGGAAAGCTATTTGTTAGAGCTTGAATGTGTTTCACATCCCGACCTCAAGCTAATGGAACAGAAGGTCCTTGCGAAGATGCAAACTTTCCAACAATTTAATTAAGTGATGCAGATACATATATAAATTTGGCTCGTTCAAGCTCCAACAAATCGCTTCTCCGATTGAGGTGTGAAGACAGGAAGTGGTGTTGTGGACTGTAACACAATGTAAAGGAAGCTCATTTAACAGGCACATCAACAACAAACAACCACTATGCAGTGGGGATCCTGCTGCAGGTGGGTGTGTGGGGGATCTAGATGTATGTAACGGTTGTAACCTTACTCTAACGAGTAGATACATTACTAATGCAGTGGGGATGCTAACGAGTAGATGCATTAGTAACGTCTACGACAATCGTGGGATGCTCTGTTCTGGCTGAGGTTAGTATTTTATGCACTTCCCTAGTAAGGCAGGCTTGGACTTAGTTTAACTACAACTTTCTTGATATAGAGCATTTACAGTAGAAAGTAGTTCTTGATGTTCAACCTATATGCACAGTTTTCTGGGGAGAGAATAAATAACTTTGTAGATGTGATGGGTGGAGTTCTTGATTGGTGATGATGCAATACGTTCTTTCAGTATTATGCACATTTCATTTAGCACAATGCCATCGGTGTGGATTTTTTTATTGTATTTTGACTGTGAGATTGTGAAACTGAGATTCAACAAGCTTGTGGGTATATCCTGTTAACTGGGACCTTAAATGCTCTGTTTTCCCCTCTTATATACAGCTCTGGTGGAATTTGTTGGACAAACAGTCAGGCAGGAGCACGCTTCATCTCCAAACAAGCCAGTTTATCTGGTTGGTGATTCTTTTGGAGGATGTTTAGCTCTAGCTGTTGCTGCTCATAATCCAACCGTTGATTTGGTTGTCATTCTTGCTAATCCTGGTCAGTACTCAGCAGTAAGAGATGGAAATGCTTGTTTTTGTCATCTATGTGTGTCAGTTCAAACAAATTTTGCTAATGGGTTTACTCATTGGCATTCCTTGATACTTGATAGCAACATCACTGGAGAGGAGTCAGCTTGCACCATTTTTCCCTCTCTTGGAGGCATCACCTGAAGAACTTCACTGGACAATCCCATATCTCCTTAGCTTTGTAATGGGTACGTAGAGTTAGTACCCGAACTATAACGGATCTTCCTGTTCTTGTGGATCAAATTTAGGATTGGTTAGATGACATTCATTCTATTTTCATTGTTATCGAAGTTCTGCAGCCCCCTCCCCCCCGGAAGCATCCTTGGGATATTTACATGACCTTGATCTAAAAATGAAACCTCTTACTGCACTATCTAAATCTTTTAATTCCCCTCACTTTTTTTAAAATAAATGTTTTTACTTGGATGAATTAGAGATTTTAAGTTGAGAAACACCAGAATACACTCCTGCCACACCACCACTACCACCACCAACAATCAAGTATGTATCCTACAGAAACAGAACCTGCGGATATCTAGATGCATGCCACCTTACCCTTGACAAGCAAAAACACGACCATGGTACAAAGGAGAAAAGAAGGGAGACCAAGGTCCCCTTCAAAGGGCAAATAAGTGATTATAAATATAGACTGCTAGTTGATGACTCAATGGAATTTGACATTACAGATCGAAAGGAATGCCTTTGGTCTAGTTTTTGTGAAGGTTAGGCGTGGAGGCTTCATAAAGATCTTGGAGAAGGGGCGTAAGTAGTGCTGCCCAGTTCCTTTGTGTTCATTCATGGCTGGGTGAATGGGCATGATCTCTCTGAAGTGGAGAAATTTGAGAAGAAAAGACAGTTGGGAAGGCATGATCTAATTCTGGGTCTGTTTTTCTTGAAAGCATGCAATCTTAGATACGTATGTTTAATTAGTCCTTCAGCAGCAAACTTGGAAGTTGGAAGCATCTGTGCTTACTTTGAGGAATCTGACATTTAAATTGAGAATAGGTGAATCCTTTATGCAAGGCCTTTGGATAGCAATTGCACTTTAGAGCAAGATAGAGGAGAGCAACAGCAAGTTTGATAGGCAAATGTTGTGAATGAGGTTCTACTTTTAATCTTTTTGAGGGACTGTAGGGCTGCTTACTGAATGCTTAAAAATGAGCCAAGGAATTTTACGTTGTTTGGGGATAGCATTAGCTTTAACATGGAGCCTTGAAGTGGCCATGGGGATTGGTGTATGTATTGCCTAATGTCCAAGAAATATTATGCCATCTTACAAGTCTAAAATGCTTTTTCTAAATTTTGTTGTGTCTTACGAGCCAATAGTGAAAATTGATGTGTTTTAGGCGGATTTGCCTTGGGAGCATTGTATATGCACGATACTTTTCCTAGTTTCTTTTCCATTTGTCTTTGTAAGGACAGATTCTTTATCGACTTGGAAATAACAGAGAGGAATAACTTCCTTTGGCCATTCCTTAACAGTGCAAAATCAGTACAAACCAGACGGTCTCAGGGGTTGGTAGGACCATCTGCTGTTCTGCTCTAACAACCTTTCGTAATTTCACGTTCTTGTTTGACACATGGAATAGGATTTTAAATCTTATCTCTGGCGCAAGTTAGCATAGTCTCTATGGGTTTCTAAGTTGCTACAATGGGCTTCTCTTAAATGCTAAGTTGGAAATCATGTCCTACCCTTTCCTATTTGCAAAGATCATTTATCTCCATGTCTACTTTATCAAAAACAGATAACAACAGGGAGAAAAATCCTCTGTATTTAGGTCTCTGGATTGTGGATGCTAGTTTCTGTTCTGGATCCAGACTGCTTGGGAGAGTCTGAGAGCGTAATGATTTTTGTAGCTGCTCCCTCTGTATATGGGTGACTCCCTTGGCACCGTGTTCATACAATTCTTTGATAAGTGATAAATAATAAAGAGAATCTGGTTCATGTCCAAATTTGAGTTGGTTGGTTTACAATGTGAATGTCTGGTGCTTATATCTCCCGTTGATTTCCTATCTGTACGCTGAATCCAGGTGAACCAGCGAAGATGGCAATGGGCAATGTTGATAAAAAACTTCCTCCAGGACCAATGTTTGGCCAATTATCGGAGAATCTCACTGCTTTGCTGCCGCGCCTTTCTGTAAGATTCTCCCCCCCCCCCCGCGTCTGTTGCTTCTCCCGAACTCTCAGTCTTTTCACCTTCATTGCTCTTAATGGAAGCAGAAGGGAGGACAGAGAAGAGAGGAAACAGAAGAGAAGGAAGGAAATAACATTTCTGTTGTTTGGTTGATAAGAATGAATTCAAAAACAAATAAGCCATTTTCCTTCACTTGGGTAGCTAACAAGAAAGGAAAAGAAAGAGGGAAGACTTTTCATAGCTTCTATTTTCTGTCCACCCAATTGATCTGATTTATTCTGAGAAATAAATTAGGTGTTTTAAGGAAGGCTTTTTGAGCAATTATCTTCTTTTCCTTGGAACTCCTTTGCATTTGTCTAAACAAATGCAGGAAGAGTACCTAGTGACATTCATTTATTTTATTTTCTCAATTTGCTCCTATCAAATAAGCTTTATGTAGAATCTTAGTATGGTCATTCTTAAATATATAGGAGTTTAATATGATCTAATTAGATTTTTCTCCATCATAAATTGATAAGAGAGTGGCAGATGGCATTTGACCATAGAGTTCCGCTTTGTTTTAATATAAATGGAGGATTGCAAAGTCGTATAGTCACTTATTTTTATGCATGTGCATCTCCCATATTATGGGCCTGTTCTTTTTGTTGGCAAATTGGAGTTGGTAAAAGGATGAAGTCGGTTGAGGTAGGTTGAAGTGGGTTGAAATTGGTATTTTTTGTGGAAGTGAGTTGAAGTAGGTTGAAGTTGGTATATTTTTTATATTAGTTAAAATAGTGAGAATAAAATTTTGAAGGAGGGGGGTTGAAGTGGGTTGAGTAGATTGAAGTTGGTATTTTTTATTGAAATGGGTTGAAGTTGGTTGAAGTTGGTAAATTGAAAAAGATCAACAAAAAGAACTAGCCCTATATGTATTGAGAGAGGTTATTACCTTATTCCACTAAGTTCTGCATCTTTGTTGCCTGTATCCCCAGATCATTATGTTTTCGGTTTTCCCTTGTTTCGCTGACCAGCTAAACTCTCCACCTTGCTCCCTTAAACCAAAAGGAAAAGACCTATTGTGCCTAGGGCGTAAAGGTCAAATATATTGTCAGATTTTGTTGCAGGAGAAATATGCATATTTATGGACTGAGGCCAGTAGCACCTCCATTGGGGGCAAAGGTTTAAAATTTCATAAACCCTTTTCCAAATGGGAAACAGCTCATTAGAAGTTTTTCACATTCCTAATATGCCACTTATCTAATGGGTAAAATGTTATTTGATTCGTCTTTTACAAAGAGAACCATCTCTAAAAGCTCATTATTTCATGGAAAGCCGTACCCTTTGTAAAAGTTGAACATATAGCAGCATGGGACAGAGAAGTAATTTCCGAAGCATACATAATAAACGTGACTAATTGAGTAAGTTGAGAGTCAGATGAAACTATGAAAGTTTATATTCTAATTTTAAAATATTCCTACATTCGCTTCTTTAGGGAGCACAACTCATGTCATTTTTTTCCAATAAGGAAAGTAGAACATATTAATAACACATGAACAAAAGAATGGATGCAAGGTGGAACCTGTCCACAAAATCAATGACATCGACAGAAGATTGGCAGATGTTCGCACTGTCCCCCCCCCCCCCCAAAAAAAATAGAGTCTTGATGGGATTGTATTTGATATGTTCAAGAGGTGTCTCCTCTCTCTCTCCAAGACTCTTCTTTTCTCTCACGCTAAATAGTCCAAATAATTGCATTTGGGATTAATAGGAGATTCTTCTCTTTAACAACTTCTGTCACGTTGTTCAGTGAAATTCTTTATTGCTTTATTTTAGGACACATTTGACCATTTTCTTCGCTTTATTTTTAGGTTCTATCTGATATCATACCCAAGGAAACCCTGGTTTGGAAGCTCAAGCTACTGAAATCAGCTGCTGCTTATGCAAATTCTCGCCTGCATTCCGTTACAGCTGAAGTACTTGTGCTTGCTAGGTTAGTCGCCAGCAGCTTATTAATTTATTCTTTTTCTGATTGATGGGAGAAGGGGTTTTTTTTTTAAATTTAAATTTTTTTATGTTGCAGGGAAGAGCCATTGTGACTTTTATAATTTGGAAATAGTCAGCAAAAGATTCTAAAATCTCGATAACAATAGCAGAGTTTGTTACTTTTCACAATGGAAATTTCATTTCCTTAGGAAGCTGACCTAGTGATTTCTTCTTAACTCCATGTAGTGTGAGTAGAGCTGGGAAACAGGTTGGATTGGATTCGCATTCGTGTCAAACTTGAACGCGTTGAAAATCGCTAGACCTGAACATGTTTAATTTTTGTGTACTTAATTATCAAATGAAATGACAAACGGGTAAATGGTAATTAAATAGGTAAAAGTGTTGACCTGTTTAACCGGTTTAATTAAACGGGTTAAATCGGTATGTTTTCGTGTTTGGGAATTTCGACATGAACCTACCCCATTTAATTAAACGGGTTAAACGTGTCAATGCATTTAATTAACCGGGTTAAATATCTATACCCAAACCCGCTTAATTTCTTGTCATTGGTGATCACGCCGGATTAGTTGTGCCCAACTCAAAGTGTGAGTAGCAGAATAGATATATGATTTGATCGATATTAGTGCCTGAAGATTTGATAGTTTGGGCTTTGGAGGGTTTATTGCTTGAGGGTTCTATTTCTTTTTTTCCTCCTGGTAGCCATATTATCCTCTTGCTTGGATATTTTTATTAGCAAGCAGCTTTACAAATGCAAATGACAATCCACAAGTATAAAGGCCTTACAAATGTTATGTGGCGATAATCAATCTATATGGCCATTGCACTCATTGCACTAGCTGCATGTCATGGTATTGATTTATTCGTCAGATAATTATGCTTATTACATATGGGTACTTTTTATTGAATTTTAATAGTTTTTATTTATTTATACTATCCATTTAACATACATTTGGGCATGTTCTATCAACATTACTCTAAAACGTTACCAGTATTTATAAAACAAAGCCCTCAATGAGTCTTGAAAGTTCACGCTGTCATACCTGTGAATATATGATCAATTACGCATCATCCATTGCGCAATTTTGTGGCCATTGTCGTGACTGGAATCACATTTTGATTCCCTGCCTGTTGGGCGATTGCCCTACGCAACGGTAATATTATCCTTTACATCTGAGTTGTATTTCACGTTTACATAGGAGGGTCTTTCAGTCCGAGTTAACTCATAACGTAGGTGCGCATTTAGCAACCATTGTTCTTGGGTGTAGGTGAAGAATGGCGGTCGCCAAACTACTCATTGCTTGCGGTAGATACCGCATAAGTTGTTTGCAGTGTTGATGTGTCATTGTTATCTTTTTTCTTCATTAGAGAAGAGAAATTAGATTAAGTAGGAGGTATTACTTGGATTGAGTGCTCCTATTTGCAGTTCCGGTTCACATATTACATTTCATACCTTCGGGTAGGATGGATGTGTTTCTTTGGAAAGCCATTAAGTAATACTATGCGACTTTTCAGCTCTTCATGCCCAATACTCCGGCATGCTAGCATGAGAATAGTGTCACAGAGCTCTAAGGAGAAGAGATGAAAACAATTATCATTGAAGTAACATTGACATTAAGATAGCTCCTTTTAGGTTTTGTATGTTGTATGTGAGTCCTAATTGAGACACAAGAGAGTGAGTATCATGCTATGTATGGCTTGAGTGAATTCTCATGTTTATGGGATATCCCATACAATGTGAGTTTCAACTTAGCCATTCAAACTTGTCCTCTTCATATTCAATACTGGAATATCTACTAGTTTGTGTATGTGGATCTAGGCAAGAGGCTTTCAAACACATGCATGTCCTTCTCTCATGTGGTTGCATATCGTATGTATAAAAGCTGCACAAATTTTTGCAATGACTGTTATCTGTCATGAGATCATACCGAGAGAGAGATAGAGAAGTAAAGGGAGAAGAAAGAGGGTGGAGAGAAAAAGAATACTATCTTTCTTTCATTTTTTTTTTTTTTTCCCCCCAAGCATCTGAATGTTGACATGGGAATGATATATATATATCAAAAACTCTAACTAACTATTGTACACCTCAGCATCGTGGGCCATTATTCTGTTATGATAATTGCCCCATTGCTTCGTTATTATCATCACCTCCCCTCAAGCTGGAATGGTGAGGGTGAGGAACCATACCCAGCTTAGATAAAAGATGATCTTGTTGATGTGAAGGTAGGATTTTAGTGAGCACATCTGCGAGTTGCTGATCTGTTGGCATGTATGATAATTGTAATAGACCTTCCAAAACCTTTTCCCTGGTGAAGTGGCGGTCGATATCTATGTGTTTTGTACGTTCATGAAAGACAGGGTTTCTGCCTATGTGTATAGCAGATTGGTTGTCACAATGGAGTGTGATAGGTTTCAGCTGTGTAACTCCCAACTCTGTGAGCAATCGAACTAGCCAAGTGACCTCTACAACAACTTGGGACATGGCTTGATATTCTCTTCTGAGGAGGATTTGGAGACAGTGCTTTGTTTCTTACTCTTCCAGCTGATAGGTGAGGAACCCAAATGAATGAGGTAACCTGGGACAGACCTCTTGAAAAATGGACAGGCAGCCCAGTCTGAGTCTGAGTAGGCTTGTAGGGAGAGCTTGTCTGTAGCTTTCAATAGTATACCTTGTCCTATTGTTCCTTGAAGATATCTCAATGTATGGGTGAGTGCCTGTAGGTGAGAAGTTCTGGGCTTTTGCATGAATTGACTTAATGTTTGTGCTGTGAAATTGATGTCCGGCCTAGTGTTGGTCAAGAAATTGAGTTTGCCAACCATGGCTCTATAATAAATGGGGTCTGGAACAGGATCTCCTTCTGTGGGATCTAACTTGCAGTTCAAAGGGAGAGGAGTAGAGGTAGTCTTGCTGTTGGTGAGACGACGGTCTTTGAGAAGTTCATTTGTAAACTTCTTTTGAGATAAAATGATGCCTTCTGGAACATAGCTCACTTCAAGTCCAAGAAAATAGTGTAGTTTTCCAAGGTCTTTGATACCAAAGGTCTTGTGCAAATGCTGCTTGACATGATCAATTTCATTGTGGCTTGAACCAGTGATCATAATATCATCTACATACACTACTATGATGGTGATTTCAGTAGATGACTTGTTGATGAACAGAGAATAGTCATTTTTAGACTGCTGATAACCCAGAGAAATGAGAGTAATGCTGAGTTTGCTAAACCATTGTCGACTGGCTTGTTTTAAACCATATAAGGATTTCTTCAACCTGCAAACCTTGTTGGAAGGATTGGGGATACCTTTAGGAACTTCCATGTAAACTTCTTCATCAAGCTCACTATGAAGAAAGACATTGTTTACATCTAGTTGGAATAGAGTCCAACCCTTAGAAGCAGCCAAAGCAATCACTGTTCTAATTGTAGCCATCTTGACCACCGGAGAAAATACTTCTAGGTAATCCACCCCATATTGTTGGGTAAAGCCTTTAATGACTAACCTAGCCTTGAATCTTTCTAGAGTTCCATCTAACTTGAGCTTAACTTTGTATACTCATTTGCTTGAAATAGCCTTCTTACCAGTTACCAGCAGGTAAGTCCACAATGTCCTAGGTATTATTCTGTATAAGAGCATTTATCTCTTTATTCATGGTCTCAATCCACTCTGGATTATTTATGGCCTCTTCAAAAGACCTTGGCTCTTGATATTGAGATAAGGTGAAAACTAAGGCATGATGCTCAAAAGGTAAATTATGGGATTGAACCAGCCCACAGAAGAAATCATTTAAATGCTTAGGTGGGTTATGGGGTCTGGTAGATCTTCTGACAGGGTGTGGAGGATTTGGCTCTTGTATAACCTCTGTGGGTCCATGAGACAAGTCATTATGATTTGCTGGAGATGTGTTGCTGTTATCTGAAGAGGATGAAAAACGGATGTTGTTGTTTGAAGATGAAGAATGGGGGAATGGAGAAGAATCTGAAGGATCTAAAAAATGATTGAAGGTTGGTTCTTGAAAGTGAGTGTCATCTGGTATAAACTGTGTGATGTTTGGAAGGGGGACTTCAGACTTTTGTGTAATGTGATGATAAGGAAAGATATTTTCATGAAATTTCACATCTCTAGAAGTGAAGATCCTTTTGGTTTCAAGGTTGAGAAGTTTATAAGCCTTCTGACCATATGGATATCCAATGAATATACATGGTTGAGCCCTGGACTGTAATTTATCCCTGTCTCGTTTGAGTGTCGAGGCAAAACAGAGGCAACCAAAAGCTTTGAGATGATCATATGAGGGTATAGTCCCATGAAGAATCTCAAATGGGATTTTGTTGTGTAACACTGTAGTTGGCATTCTGTTGATTTAGTAAACAGTTGTAAGAAGAGCTTCTCCCCAAAACCTGGCAGAAAGATGAGACTGGAATTTTAGGGCCCTTGCAATTTGCAATAAATGCTGGTGTTTTCTTTCTACTATGCCATTTTATTGGGGAGTGTCTACACAAGATGTCTGGTGTAAAATGCCCTTTTCTTTGTAAAAAACCACTGCTGTTTTGTCCTTGAATTCCAACCCATTATCACTTCTAATAATCTTGATGGTAGCACCAAACTGCTTTTCAACAAAGATTATGAATGCCTTAAATAAAGGAAAAGCATTACTTTTATGAGCCATCAAGTGTGTCCAAGTTGCCCTGGAACAATCATCAACAATAGTAAGAAAGAATCTAGCCCCATCATGATTTGTATGAGGATAAGGACCCCAAATGTCTACATGTAGAAGCTCAAAACATCTTTCTGTTCTAGTTATGCTTTCAGGAAAAGCATTCCTATGTATCTTTGCCATAGGACAAATCTGGCATATGCCATGTAATTTGGTATTATTACATGAAATTGAATCTATGAACTTCAATTGTTCAACAGGCAAATGCCCCAAACAAAAATGCCAAATCTCTGAGTCTGAGAAACAAGCAACAGCAAAGTCTTCTTGCTTTGTATTCAATGCCAAACTGTGTTGTATTGGTTGTGTGACTGCAGTGCTGAACTGACCACTTGGTTGTAGAAGATAGAGTCCTTTGTTTTCCTTACCAAGGACCAGAGCCTTCTGCATAATGGGGGCTTGAAGTAAGCAAGCATGGGGTGTAAAAATGATATTAGCCTTAGACTGTCTAGTATGGTTGCTGATAGATAGGAGATTAAATTGAAATTCTGGTACATGCAACACATTTTCCAGTATTAGACCAGCAGTCAGTAACATAGAGCCAATGTGTGCTAACTGGAGCTCTCTTTCCATTTGGTATTGTAATATAACATGATGCTTTGATAGGCCTTACATTATGTAACGAGGACATATCAGGAGTGATGTGATCACTAGCACCACTGTCAAGAATCCAAGTCTTATTGGCAAATGAAGTGAATAAGCAGTATCTTTTACCTGTCATGAACCCTGCTGCACCAATGCCATCACTTGTGGTCTCTGCATCTGTTGTTGGCTTGTTGAGAAGTTGCATAAGTTGGTTATACTGTTGTGGTGTCAGGGCTGGTACAGTAGTAGAAGAAGCCTCTTGAACAGGATTGTAGTTGATTGCATCAGTCTGTGCAGCTGCAGCCACACTTTTGCCTCTGTAATATTTATGGCCTGGTGGATAGCCATGTATTTTGTAACACTTTTGTATAGTGTGGCCATTCACTTTGCAGTGATCACAGAACAACTGCCTTCTTTCTTGAACAGAATGATTGTAACCAGGTTTGCCAACATTTCTTGAATTGAAGCTTGAAGCATAGCCCATGTTCAAGTTCTGGTGACTTGCATTGTAACCAGAATTGTTGTTGAATCTTTGTGGATTGGGGTTCTGATTGACATAAGTTCTTTGTTGAGCAGTCATAGTAGTATGAATGGGAGCAGTTGCACCACCAACATAAAAGGCAGCTCCATTACCACTTATTTGAGACACAGCAGACAATGACTTGATCTATGCTAGGTAGTGGTTTCATCATCAGAATACTTCCCCTTATAAGCTTGTAATCATCATTTAAGCCAACCAAGAACTGCATAAGCTGTTGATCTTGGATCATCTTGTTGGCAGTAATTAAACTGTCACAGGTTATCCCACAACTGGAGTGTGGAATCTTGATCATGCTATTGTAGTCATCCCACATTTTCTTAATTTGCGTGAAGTAGTCAGCAACAGACAGATTGTTTTGAGGTACTACACATAGGTCTCGCAGAACCTTGAAAATTTTGGTGCCATCAGCTTCACCAAATCTTTGCTCCAACTGTAACCACACATCCCTTGCTGTGGCAGAAAAGAAAATGCTCTGTCCTATATCTTTTGCTACAGCATTTATTAGCCAAGAGATCACCATTTTGTCGCACCTATCCCAATGGTCAGCCAAAGAAGCCATAGGAGAAGCAGGACCAGGTTTAGTACTGGTCCCTAACACAAATCGTAACTTGTTCTTGGAAATCAAAGCGATTTCCATTGCCTTTCTCCAGTGCCCATAATTTTCCCCATTTAGCAATTCACTCACGAAAATGTTGTTTGGATTATCAGAAGGATGCAAGAATAGGACATGCGAGGGATTGTTCACATCTAAATTCATGTTTGGAATAGTTCGTTCTATAGCAGATTCATTTGTTGGAATTCCAGACGTTCTTGTTCGTGGCTGAATTCAAAAAAAAAAAAACTAATCAGAAAGCAAAGGAACGGTTCACCCGAAGAACTGCAAATTGAAGAATCAGTAAATGCCAAACAACCGGAAGAAACTGGATCGAGAGCGATGCTATCTTGAGCTACCAAGAACGAAGCTCTGATACCATGTTATCTGTCATGAGAGCATATCGAGAAAGAGATAGAGAAGTAAAGGGAGAAGAAAGAGGGAGGACAGAAAAAGAGTGCTATCTTTCTTTCATATTTTTTTTTTTTCAAGCATCTGAATGTTGACATGGGGATGATATATATATATATATATATATATATATATATATATATCAAAAACTCTAACTAACTATTGTACAGCTCAGCATTGTGGGCCATTATTCTGTTATGATAATTGCCCATTGCTTTGTTATTATCATCAATGACTATGATAAGTTTGTGATTTTGCTTTTCAGTGGGAAGGATAACATGCTTCCCAGTGAAGATGAGGCAACAAGGCTTTCAAGTGTGTTGAAGAATTGCATAGTTCGGACCTTTAAAGAGAATGGACATACACTCTTGCTGGTGGGTTTTTTACTTTATCTCTCTATGGAATTTTAAAAGATCAATATGATAGTGAGGTGCATTTCTTCCCCCCCCCCCCTTTTGCTTGGTGTATAGATATTCTAGTGATAGAGCTGTACAAGAGAAACATTTTTTAAAAACGAAATTAATTCTATGGCATAACAGCGGAGAATTCCGTTACTTGTGCTTGGCTACAAGTGTACAACATGGGAATGTGTGTTGGTGTCAAGTTCAGCCATTTTGTGGAGTGCCAAGTGCCCCATGCTGGCACTTGACAGAAGTTGGTAGATTTGACTACTGGTAGCAGAATAATGGTCAATACCTTACATAATTGCAAATTGACCACAACCACAGTCTCAGTGCTTGGGAAGTGTGAATAATTAGGTAGTCGCATAAGAGATTTGGCTTTGTCAGTAGCTTACGATCCAAGGCAATAAAATTGCGTGATGATTGTCGACTAAATTCACAGATACATTCCACCTATGCTAACTGGCGTTCCTTATGTCATCATGCAAACAATTACCTCAAAAAGAAGAAGAAAAAACAAAGAGAGAGAAAAAAAGAGTGGGAAGAAAGCATGTCAGCAAATGTGTATTTTTATTATTACTTTTTTTTTTAATGAGTGACCAAAAGTTGTATCAAGTCATCAAGGGTATTCATCCATGTCGACGAATGTGCCTGTAATAAGGTAGTATGCAAATTACACTCCAATTTGTTGCAATATTAATCTGAAGGCTTTAGGCCAGCATTATCAGTAGCCACCATAATGGAAGCCGGTTAGCTGTGTTTTTCAAGAATTCAATCTTTAGTTTCTGAGAGTATAGTATAGTTGGAGTCAAGTTCCAACTGTGGTACAAAGTTGACTCTTCTGGATTTTGCGGAACAAATTATTGAGGGCTTGATGATTCATGTAGTTGCACCTTGCGTACATGGGTGAGATCCCCTTGGTGTCTTATGAATACAACCTTTTGCTCACTCACCCTGACCAAAAAAAAAAGGGATAGAAATTGAGTTCTACTGGGTTTAATAACTTAATAATTTTTAAAATTTGGATGTCATTTTTTCATTTGGGGGTGGGGGCACAGCATAATTCCCATATTTCTACTGGGAACCACTGTCTCACTGTACTGACCTAGCATATAAACATTGAAGTTTATCTTTCTTATGTTTTAGTCATGCGTATGTGCCAGTGAGACTAAAAGGGCAGCCCGGTGCACAAGCATCCCGCGTTCACGCAGGGTCCGGGGAAGGGCCGCAGCCCAAGGGGTGAGTTGGAGGCAGCCTAACCTGACTTCGTCAGTGGCTGATTACACGGCTCGAACCCGTGACCCTTTGGTTACACGGAGACTAAAACTCAATTGGTAATTCTTCCAAGCATCAGCTCGGAAGGCTTTGTGGTGAAAGGTCATGTCTTTGCAATTTCAAAATCTACGGATGATCAGAGCTTCTTTAAATTGTACAATATGACAAGTCCGTTTTCAATTATCTGCAAAGTATCTTTGAAGCCCACATTTTCCATATCCATTGAGGTTGATTTCCACACATGCCTTTATGATGTCATCATTGCTTTTTTCCTCTTTTGTTTCGTTCATGGACGAGGAACGTATATACCTGTCTTGCCACTCATGATGATTTCTTCAATCAATTACTCGCTCGTTTTTGAATCACTCACACGTGGTCTTGATGGAACAGGAAGATGGCATCAATCTACTCAGTGTCATCAGAGGCACCTGCAAATATCGTCGTTCTCGAAGATTGGATTTTGTTACTGACTTCGTGCCTCCAAGTCAATCAGAATATGATGTTGTATTCAGTCAAGTTACTGGGTAATCATCGAGCTACATATAGTATTTTAGATGGCGAGGCCAGCTAGCTTAACAGTTTGACATAAGCTTTTGTTTGTTCTTGACCTTTGTCTTTGTTCTAAGTACATGGTATATGTTAAAAATTATTGATATTTTAGGTACAGAAAAGATTAAAAGTCTTCAGGAAGCTAAATTATTTAGACATTAGCATGCTGTGGCCTGTGAGTCTGTTTTGAGAAGTGCCTGAAGATCCCCTGAAGTGCATCTAGATGAAAGCTAAGAAAATAATCTGATCCTTACATAACTCAACACCCTTTCCCTATAATGGAAAATTCTTTCAATTTTCGCTGACCAGTAACCACAAGTGCAAACATACAGGTAATACTTATAGGAACCTTTGTTGAGACAGCTTCTTTATCCCACATAGGGCCATTCATTTTCATGTGTGACCACACAAACCACAAAAGACATCTTGTCCATCATGTCTTCTAGGCTAGCTTGGACGCCTATGAGGTGAAATTGATTGATTTGATCTAAGCATGTCCCAGCTAAGATCAGCATTTTATAATATCTGGAGCCCCATCAAATTAAAAAAATAAAAATGATGTTTTGATGATTCTGATCTCCAGTTGAACTATATGTATTATATGATGCTCAGCTTGTCTTAAATCAATTTTTTATCTGTAGGAGTTTCGGCATGGCAAATGATGTAAATCATGTGATAGATTTTCTGTTTGTGTGACGTTCTTATTCGCCATTTCCGGATGGATGTTGGCATGAAGCCTAATGTGGATTTTAGTTGTATAATAGCGAATTTCCAGAGCCTCCCTGGGGGGATGGTGCTGTAAACGTCTTCCAGTATGGGACTATAATTTGGGATAAATGCTTCCAACTGAATAAGAAACTCCTGGCATAAGACGTGGCCTGCTTCTGCATGAATATATAAAATCTGGCCTCCCCTCTCTACGACCGATGCTGTATTGGGGGTTGGCTCTTGTTGTCCATCACCACTTGTGTTTTCTCTCTTTTTTCTATTTTTGTGACATTTAGCCATCTTTTTTCCCCTCTCGTTCTTTTCTTTTTTGTTTTTAGGTATCTATAAAAATTACAAAGTCGTTTGTTTGTATTTGACTCGTGTGGGCTTTCATGGCCAATTTTTTTTAGAACTATTACTGTTCCTTTTCCTTGCTGTTGTACCGTCTTGCCCTTGGCAACATGTTTAGTTGTTATAAATGCTATCTGAAAGCATTTTTTACTGCACTGGCAAGTGCTTACTTGTCATATTGACTGCAGGTGGCTTCAATATTGTTCAAGTCCTGTGATGTTTTCAACCTTGAGAGATGGAACGATAGTGAAAGGTCTTGATGGGGTTCCCAGTGAGGGTCCTGTCTTGTTAGTTGGTTATCACATGTTGATGGGCCTAGAACTTCCTGGCCTCTTCGAAGGATTCTTGAGGGAGAAAAAGGTTCTACCTCGAGGTTTAGCTCATCCAGAATTATTTACTCTAAGCTCCGCAGGTGAATTTTCATATTTTGATTACTTTAAAGTATTCGGTGCAATCCCTGTGACACCAAGCAACTTCTTCAAATTGCTTGCAACAAAATCACATGTACTTTTATATCCTGGAGGTGCACGCGAGGCTCTTCACCGTAAAGTAAGTACGATCAAGTTGACTGATATTTCTTTTTTTCCTCTGGAAAAATTTTCACATTTTATGCTTATTGTTTGTGATTGTCATAATTGTATGTATTTCTGTTTTTCTTTCCTCAGTGTTGTCGAGGTGGTAACTAGAAATCAAATAATTCCTTGGGAAATTTATACTTTGAGGGATTCTGCCACATGATGATCTGAGTTCAACATAATAATCCCTCTTTGCCAAAGTGACTGGAGGATCTTTTGCTAATTTCAAAGAGCTGCAATTAATGAGAAAGTTAGCTGGATTAATAGATAGTGTATTAAGACCCAAAAAAAAAAAAGAAAAAAGAAAAATAGATTGAAAACGCATTGACTGATAAGTGAGACATATTCAATTGGGACATATCAATATAGAGAATGAAGGACTGAGGGAGTCTATTATTGCTATTCCTATTCTTCCTCAGTTTCTTCTTCCTCTGAGTCACGCTGGCTACTTCCCCTTCCTTTGAGTCCCGCTGTCTACTCCTTCCTCTGTCTCCTTTGTCCTTCGTCGTCGTCTTCTGCCTCTTTCTTCCCCCCCCTTCTGTGATGTGTGTGTGTGTATGCCTGACTCGAGTCCCTATAGGACTCAATTCTTCTTTTCTCCTTTTGTTTGCTCCGCTTGCTTTTCCCGCTCCTACCCCTTGACTGAATAAATTCCATCCCGCTTTTCTCTTCTTTTTCCCCCTGAAATCACTAGCAAGTAAGAAGTGTAGGGATTTGGGCTAAAATGAAATAAAGTAGAATAAATAAAATCCAAATATCCATTTGGATCATCTGTACAAGGCCTAGAAATTGGATAGGGAATTTCTATAACCGAAAAACAATCACCCATGTATACACATCACAAATATGCATATGTTATTCAACTATACTACCCAAATCACTTAATAAATCCACTTACCTGTCATAATTACGCTAACTAAAATTCATGGTCATTACACCTTCTCCTTAATCCGGGGCCACCAGGCCATGACCTTCTTGCTTCCGGCAGGGCCAGTCTTGCTAGTTTCTATCATGTCTGCCTCTTGTATCCCCAATAACCTTATCTCAGGAGGGGGCGACGTGCTTCTCTGCATGAGTGCAACGTTCTCCTTGGTTACTTCTGCATTAGAGCCTCCTTTTTTCTTGTGCCAGGAGATACATAGAAATGGAGGAGTGAGGTCTTAGGCCTTAGGTTACTGGCTCATCTGAGTGGATGGGACTGAAGTCTAGGCCTGGACTCACCACCTCCACTGTGGTCTTCATGTCGAAGGTGATCTTGGTAAAACCATCGCGATATTGCGGGGCTCAAAAGTTGGTCTTTCCTTGCCTGCCATCACTATACTTGTCTAAGATATTCTGCTATTTATTATTTATTCTTCAGATATGACCTGTGTTGTGACAAAAGTGCAAAGTCAATAGCCTATTCATTTCTTCAAAACTTGCCAAAGTCATCTTAATGGAAATCATTATTTAAAGCTTAGCATTCAAGATTTCGGGCTTATTACTGGCTGGCAGGGTGAAGAATACAGGTTGTTTTGGCCTAATCAACCGGAATTTGTGAGGATGGCTGCAAAATTTGGTGCCACAATTGTACCTTTTGGCACTGTTGGAGAGGATGATGTAGCACTAGTAAGTCTCGAACTTCAGATACATCTATTGCTGTCTACTTAATCGCCTTTTGTGGAACCTTGTAAGTGGTAACTTTAATGACACTACTACTTAGTGTTGTGTGCCTGATCAAATTCTTGTGGATTGAGACAAAAAGGGTAGAAAACTGAAATTTGAAACAGGCAATAGTTGACACTTAAGTCATGATCATGGATGGGTACAACTCCTCCTCCTCCTCCCAGTGTGGATCCTGGTATTGTGGGGTCTTTTCCATTTATTTACTTGCACATGTTAGTGATTAGCTCTCTTTCGTTTGTTGTTCTAAATATGTTTCTAAGTTTTCTGAATTGACCTTTTGGAAATGTTTTTGTGAGTGTTTCTGAAACAATTTATCTGTTTGTCATGGGCATGAGTAAGATTACTTGCGTTGGGATCTCCTCACCTTAGATGTCACTTAAGTCAGTTGCTGCTGCTGTTTTTGGATCGGAACTCCACCTTGCAACACATAGATATTGAACCATTTGTTTATTCCACCTCACAGCAATAATTCCAAGACCTTTATCCTTTAGATGCCAATGTGGCAACATTGAAACTCAAATCATCTTTCAGTTACTTCCAAGACATGAGATGGCACCTCTCTTATTTTTTGGAATCCCTCTGTGTTTTTAGGGCATCACCTATCCTTGAAAGTTGATTACTTTAACTGCAGTTTACTTTGTATTGGCCATTATCTTGGTTCCTATATGGATGGATGTTTGCTTATTTGTTCGGATAGGTCAATAGAGCAATATTGAATCACCTCGAACGATTCTGCCTACTTAGGTTATGCTTTCATTTCTTTAGTTTTCTCTTTTTATGTCTCATAGTGTTCAAGGACCAACTTAACCAAAAGTTTAAGCTAACGTTTGAAGGCTCAGGATTAGGTTTTATACTCTACCATTTCTCCTTACGTGGTTGTCCTTTGGCCTTGCCGTAAAGACATCCCTTATCTTGCACAATAAATCAATTCTAGGACTAATGAGATTTGAACCTAGATCCTCTCGTTTCAGAAAGACTTTGATACCATGTTCAAGAACTATTTTAACTAAAAGTTTAAACTGATGGTTAAAGATCCACGGGTAGCATTTATACTTTGCATGTAGTTTTCTTATCTACTTTTTTTTTTTTTTTTTTGTATTTCACTTTCTTTCCTATTTTATGCATCATTCACTCTTTGCTTCTTCTCAATTTACTTGCATGTTGCTTTGATGCCCTTAATGGTGCTTTTCAGACTGAGAAAATCATAGGAGCATTACTTCATGCGATTTATTATATCAACCCCCCCCCCTTTAAAGCAACCTATATGCTTGTCAAGGGTACATACATCTAGACCTCCAAAGCCTCACTTTGGTGAGCTCCTCATTGGGTGGTTGTTTCTCTCCATTCTCTGCGTCTTTTGTACTTTATTCGGATTCAGCACTCATTTTTTGCTGTGAAAGCTCTGAAGCATATAGCTACAGATCCATATCATTGTTCGGTCAAACTATGCCGTTAGTGTGATTTTTGACTTCGACAAAATAATGCATTTCTGAATTGGCAGTTGGCTCTTGATTATGATGATCTTGTGAGGATCCCTGTCCTGGGTGATCACATTCGGCAAAAAAATCGCGAGGCCAAACGAGTGAGGTAATCATTCCCACTAGGTTGTAATCTAATTGTAATTTTATCCTCAAAGTGTTTGGAATCCTATATATATTGTGACATACATGAATCAGTTTTTGAGAATGTAGACATGATCTTCTATTTCTAGACCAAACCATGACCCCCCCCCCCAGTTGCTTGTTGCCAAACACACCCCAGCAAACCTAAGAGGGAAGGAAAGGCTGTCCGGCATTTGAAACGTGTTGTGTTTTTTTTTGGGGGGTTGGGGGGGGGGGGGGGAACTGGACTGGGAAGAACCTCTGTTGGAGTTAATTTCAAAAACACGAGGCTGGATGCTAGTGGAACCCCTCCAATGTTGGCAGGAGGGAGAAATTGTGCATTCACTTTGCTAATTTGTCCGGAGGCTGGTCTTAGTTGGATAAGTGCGTGCTAGTATGTCTATAGTCAAAGAGCACTTCCCATTTGCCCGACCTAGTAGGTACCTGGGACTCTGAGAGCAGTTCTAGTCTGTTATTGTTGTGCCCTGGTTATAGTTTCTCAATATCTGATAATGTTTTTAGTGCTCAATGGCAATCTTGTGAGGGTCCCTCTAAATCTAAACTCTAAAATCTTGAGAGGGTAAGCTGTACACATGCCTTTTTGCTTCCAGCTCAGGTTTCTTGTTGGGGCTAACCATATTGGGGTATGCTTTTTTGGGTAGTAATAGGGAGTTCCACAGCCAAAACTGAACAAAAGCTGTAATCTGTTCAACTGCTCAGGGAGGATCAATTAACTCCGAACCTCTTAGTATAAACATCTATGAAACTGTCTCTCAGAGTTTGACCTACTTAGCTAGCAGCAAATTATATATATATATATATATATATATATATATATATCTCAGCTATACTCCCAAGACTCTATTCATGTCAGTTTCCTTACTAATGAAACTTGCAGAGTTTCTTTCTCATCAGTTTGGATAGAAACGTGCAGAAATACCGTAGAAATACGTATAATTCAATCCGAACAGTAAGATAGAAGATAGATGAGTCTGTCTCTAATACTGCACCTTCCAAGAAAGAAATTCCAGAAGCAGAAAGAGTGCTTAGGTAAATTGAATCTGCTAGAGATTACCCCACCAATCGACAAGCCTATATCTTAGCCCAATAATTTTCTTCACTTTCTTTGTCTCTAGAAAGAGCAGGACAAACAACCTAGTATAGATCTCCAGTAGCACGGTGTGAAGACGGCAGGTAGCCTTTCTCCACTTTCTTTGTCTCTACAAAGAGGAGGACAAACAACCTAGGCCCTGCCCCTGTTCTTTTCGTGGTTTAATAGATCCATTTCACTCCTTTCCACTCTCATCCACGTCTTCCCCTTTTCCCACATTTTTCGACACTCAAAAAAATACCAGTCCCACCTACTCTCACTCACTCCTTTCCACTCCTACATATAACTACTATTTTTCATATTTTGAAAACTTTTATAATTTATATAATTGTGTGTACGAATAGTCTGATAACAATTATGAAAAGTTTGATTTATTTTTCAGATGTTATGAAAATATTTGTTAGTCGTGCTGGAAATTGTAGATGACGTAATTTTTGTTATATATATTGAAGAAATAATAATTCTTTTTCCGCGTTAAACAAATGTTAGTTATTTGTGACTGGTAGATATTTTGGATTTGATTCTGTATATGGAAGATATGCTTAAATATATATATATATATATATATATATATATATATATATATATATATATATATATATTTTGCGTTGGTTATGAAATATTTGTTATAAGTCACCAAAACGTAGATGGTGGTTGCTGTATGTGCAACATATTTATTTTTAGTTCATTGTAATTCGTGATAGAAATTGCAAATGTTTTTTCTGTCATAATGAAAGAATGTGTAAATTTTTTTGGCGTTGTTTGTAATTCATGACAAGAAGTGCAGATGTATTGTACGTGTGTTTTGAGCATATTTTTTTCCGTGTGCATTAGAAACAAAATATTAAAAATTCTTTACACAAATTGCAGATGGTTGTTTTCCGCGTACTGAGGGCCTATTCTTTTTGTTAGAAAATATGAGTTGGTAAATCAGTGAAATTGGTTGAGATTGGTTGAAGTAGGTTGAAATAGGTTGAAGTGGGTATTTTTTATTGAAGTTAGTTGAAGTAGGTTGAAACGGGTTGAAATTGGTTGAAATTAGTTGAAGTGGGTTGAATTTTTTTTTTGTATGATGGGTAGAAGTTTGTTAAAATAATGGGAAGTGAGTTGAAGTGGATTGAATTTTTTTGTATGATTGGTAGAAGTTGGTTAAAATAGTGGGAAGTGAGTTGAAGTGGATTGAATTTTTTTGTATGATTGGTAGAAGTTGTTGGTTGAAGTTAGTTGAAGTGGATTGAAGTGAGTTGAAGTTGGTATTTTTTTATTTAAGTAGATTAAAGTTGATTAAAGTTGATTAAAGTTGGTTGAATTTTTTTTTTTTTTTGGGTATGATGGGTAAAAGTTGGTTAAAATAGTGGGAAGTGAGTTGAAGTTGGTATCTTTATTAAAATTCGTGAAGTGGGTTGAAGTTGGTAAATTTGGATTTACCAACGAAAAGAACAAGACCTCAACATATATGTATTTTTTCGTCGTTCGTATTTGATTAATACATGAAAAAATGCAGCCGCAATTTATTTCACGTTACAATTTTTGGGGTAACAATGGCCACGAACAATATTTCGTACCCGAGTTAATACAGAAAAATATTTTTCTCAGTCTAAAAAATTTTTTTGTCATCGATAATTACTATAACAAATAAAAGATTACATTAAAAAACGAAATATGTAATTTATATCAACTCTCTTACTTCATTCAACTCATTCCCACTCTTTCCTCCCCTTTACCATACCAACATATAACAAACCACTTGTACCCACTTTCACCCACTCCTTCCCCCTCTTTCCAACTCACATCTATTCCACACCTTCAATTTTCCAATGAAAAGAGCAGGGCCCTAGTATGGATCTCCAGCAGCAGGGTTCGGGGAAGACAGGTAGCCTTACTTTGATAAGCTTAGAGGCCTACCCAAGGGACCCACAAAAACATGCTAAAAGAAGATATAAAAGATCTTGGAGCAAATTTTTGAAAAGTTCCGAGTGGATCTCTCTCTCTGTGGCTTACGTTGAACTGTCCAAGGTTTGTCTATGTATCTGTATCTTCAGGAGCGAACTGAGCAGTACTTTTTAACGTGATAATATATTGTTCTCACAGGGCTAACATGGAAGGGGAAGTTGGCAATGAAAACCTCTTCATTCCTGGACTAATTCCCAAAGTACCAGGCCGTTTTTACTATTTCTTTGGCAAGCCGATTGAAACCCAGGGAAAAGAAGAGCTGCTGAGAGACAGAGGGAGCGCAGAGGAATTGTATTCGTACATAAAATCAGAGGTCGAGTCCAATATGGGCTACTTGCTTAAGAAGAGAGAAGAAGATCCTTACAGGAGTATTATTGACAGGGCCTTCTACCGTTTGTTTTCTGCCCCTGTACAAGGTGTCCCTACATTTTCGCCATGAACAGTAAGAGACTAAAAGGTACTTCCATTCAGCTGTATAATGTACATGATGCATACACATTAATTTCAATACCATATGGCACATTATTTTTCATTCACTAATTGCTAGATAAATGATTGTTAGTCTTCACAGTTCAGATTATACTCCATGGTTTGTGATTTCAGAATTGTGAACTGGTCTTGTCCTCAATACAGTTTGAATCCAATGAATAGGAGTTTGATTTGTATTAAAATTGTAACATATTATCTTTACAATTAAGATTCTTTTTAGGACTTGTACACTCATTATCCCACTGTAGTCCTCATTCCATAGGCAGCTCTGAGCTCATAGCATTATCTTTTCATTAGATATCTAACCTTTCCTTGGGGCCAGAGAAAAAATTCTGAGAATCCGTAGTATCTGATCATATACCTCAAGCAGGGTTGAGCTTCACTATTTTTCGCTCTACTCAAATCTGGTGATGGTAACCGTAGAATTCACCATGTGAATTACAGATTTTTCTTCAATTCTTGTCTCACTTGAGGAGTGTTATCTTCAAGCTGGACTAAATCCAGATTAAATGCCAGTTTTCTGCGTGAAAATGATGTCCACTTTCGTTGTTCTTTTGCTGTGGCTGCTCTATAAAAGCTTCCCGAATCTGATTCTAGCAACAAATAGTTTAGATAAAGTTTCAGGTTAGATTCTTTCAAATTACAATGCTCGGAAGAATCTCACTGCACAAAAGACAAATCATGTGTCATTTCTTTCGGTGGATATATTCCTGCGTTCCTATTTAACAGGTGATCTGCTTACCAGCAAACAGGAGAAATCCAATACACACCTCTCCCCCCCCCCCCCCCCCAAAAAAAAAAAGAAATAAAAATCCTAAACATAATTTCTGCACATCTATGAGCTCGAGCATTTTTGAACCGACATCTATGCGCTTCCTCCCTAGTCCTCGCAAGCTGGCTTGGCTCATTTCCAGCCCTGCATGTCACCAAGATTGTGCCATATGAAGAGATTTGTATGGGTACGGCCTTCTACCCCTCATCTCTCTTACAATGGGTTTACCTTCAAGGGAGAGCAGACCATTCAACAGTGATGGTTCATGATTTCCCCACGAAAATTCTTGGTTAAGTTAATGGATTGCCGTGCAAGACATGTGGCTGCTCTGTACCAGCCCCAGAATCTGATTCTAGTAATTACTAGTTGTTCAGATAAAGTTTCAGATGAAAGAGAATCCTAGAATGCTCAGAATCTTGTTGAACAGAAGACGAATTATGTGTCAATTTCTTTGGGTGAATATATTCCAATCCTCCTGTTTAAGAGGAGAGAGTTTACCCATGGTTCAGCAAACAGAAGAAATCCCTCCAAAGAGATCAGAATGTAATGAGTAGACCAGGCTGTGCAGAAGATGCATACCCTGCTCATGTCCATAAGTCCGCTCTCGTCAACACCGAGGGGAAGGGCCCTCTGTGAGGAGCCGTGATCACAGCCTTGGCACTGATCATAGTCATGTCAGAAAGGTTGGTTCATATATCCTAGGGATTCACGGAAGTATACCAGCCTGCTCTTCTGTTACAAGGGGGGTCCCTTCAAAGGAGAGCGGACCCTTCAACGGCAACAGCAGTAGCAGTGGCCGCTCTCGAAAGGTTCATGACTTCCTCATGAAAACTGTTACTGAAGTTCCTGAGCAGGGTGAGCACAAACTTCCACATGAACCCCTGCCAGCAGGATTATTGGCCGTAATCCGGGCAGGGTTCAGTCTAGCAGTCTAGCTTCCCTGGGAACGTAGAAAGGATACGCATACATGAAGTTGATCATAGCTATGGAGCCCCTCCAACGGAGGTGGCTAGCGACCAATCGGGGGAGGGGGGGATGATAATAATAATAATAATAATAATAATAATAATAATGATGATGATGATAGTATTAGGAGTAATAATAATAGTAATAGTAATAACAATAATAATGCCAGCTATTTACCAAGGGGCCTGCTAATTACTTTTGTTATCACAACCTTTAGACAGTCGAAATTGTCATGACTTTGGTGCAATGGAGAGCATCTAAATTGGTAATTTTAATTTAGATAAGGAATAATAACCGATAAAAAAATTCAGATTCGTTAGTTTGTATGTAATTACAGTCTAATTTATTGTATCCGTGTATCTTATACAAGATTTCTAAATCAATTAATTAGAGTAATCCAAGGTTGGCTTCCATTGTAACTCTCATGTTCCCCTTTTTATTGGAGTTGCGTACACTTATTAAATTGAGTTTTGGGTGTTAACAATGAAATCTTTGGGGTTCTTGGACGAGAATAATCTGACCTTTAAATTTGGAGTTCAACATTTTGACCATTCGGGGATTTTATTTTTAATACACTACTACTAAGTCGACAGCTCTTCGATTTTACAACATGGCGACGTGTTAGCTAACTTATCATGTGTTGATGGTATATGTTCGTTCCCTTTTTTTTTTTCAGTGCCACCATTGAAGTGTAATAAGTAAGCTACCATCTCATTAATTTTTAAATTTCAAGGATTTTTTTAATTTATTTGTAATACTATCAAGTCATAAACACTTTTATTTACCGACTTGAGAGGTGATGACTTATTTATTATCCCCTAGATAGTGTATTTTCGTTCACATTTCCAACACCATCATTCACATATGATAAGTTTACTATCTACAATGACCGGTCAAAGTGTTAATTCACTTGAAGTTGGTATATTGAAAATAAATATCTCCAAAAGTCAGAATGTTGAGCGCTAATTTTAAAAGTCGAATTTCTCGTCAAAAAACCCTAAAATATTCCCTAATGACAGTGATTTTGCTATACATATATGTGTAGGATGTCGGGTATACACACTAAAAAGATCCATAATATAAAAGGAAACATTCATCGCTCGAAATATTGAACAATTTATAAATTAAAGGCTAAAACTAAAGGTTCACTAGATATACATTAAAGTAAACCTACAAAAATTCAGAACTTGAAATTTAGAATTCATCCTATTCAAAAGAATCATAAAATTAGCATTTTCATTTGTCAAAAATCAAAAGGTTCCCTAAAAAAGGGTCATCGTTTGGAAAAAAAGGGTTGAATCAATTATTTGTAGTTAAAGGTTCATCCCTAAAAAAAAAATAAAAGGTTCATAATTTGTAACTAAGGATTCACTCAACGTATGCGAAATGTTCATTATCTGATACTAAATATTCATGTTCCCAAGTGATGAAAATATGGATAAAGCTCTTAGAAGAATAGACAAAAGCGTGATTTTAAAGAAATTCCAAAAATATTTTTATTCATAGCATTTGGCATACATCATTGAAACAAATTCAAAATAAATGGGTGTAAATTAACTTAGTTGGTAAAGTCTTTGGAATATGTTGTCAAGGAGATTTTTTTTGTTATTTTTGCAATTAAGATTCTTTTCAGAACATGCACACTCATTATCCCAGTCTAATCCTTATCATATATCAGCTCATGGCATTATTTTCATAGTAGTATCTAACTTTGTTTGAGGGGCCAGAGACTGGATTCCGAAAACTCCTTGTATTTAGGCATATACTTCTAGCAGTAGTGAGCTTCACTATTTTCGAACTCTTCGAATCTGGTACTGCTACCAGCTGAAGCCAGTTTTCTGCTTGAAAATGCTGCTTTTTGTTGTTCTTTTACTGTAGCTGCTCTATACTAGCTCTCAGAATCTGATTCCAATAACTAGTTATTGTTCAGATAAAGTTTCGGATCAGGAGAATCTTAGAATACTTGGAATTTTGTCGCATAGAAGACAAATCATGTACCAATTCTTTTGGTGAATATATTCCTACCTTCTTATATAAGAGTAGTCTCCTACCTTCTTATATAAGAGTAGTCATTTTACCCAGAGTTCAGCAAACAGAAGAAATCCCCCCAAAGAAAAGAAAAAAAGAATAATACTTGGAAGACCCCCCACATAGATAAAACTCCTAAATGCAATGTCTGCACATGATTATATGATTAGATCAGGCTATGCTGAAGATGCATACTCTGATCACCCTGAGAAGTTTCCTGTTCTTGATATCGAGGAGAGGACGTGGGCTATCAGTGACTATGGTCACAGTCCTGTCACTCGTGCATACGTCAGAAAGGTTGAGGCATATGTACAAGAGATTCGTAAAAGTAAACCAGCCTACTCCTCTGTTACAATGGGGTTCCCTTCGCGGGAGAGTGGCTCCTTCAACAGTGATGGCTGCCCACGAGAAGTTCATGACTTCCTCATGAAAATTCTTACGGAAGTTAATGGACCGCCTCACAGGACTAGTGACCCTAATCTGGGCACTAAACAAGGTGAGCACAACTTTCCACATGAACCACCTACTAGGACCAGTGCCCCTAATGTAGAAAGGGTGGATGTAGAGGAAGTTGATCAGAGGTTTGGTCCTTATGGAGCTTCTGGGATGAAGGTGAACCCTACGAGTGGGTCCCCCGTCATGCCTAGTGACTCCAGTCGGGGCAGGGGCCGGTATATCTTTCCTGTAAAGGAGGAAATAAGGGATAACTGTGGAGGTGGTCATAGGTATGGTTCCTCTCTTGCTAAGGCAGAACCTACGATGGGCTATGGGTATGACTACGAATACAATAGCTCTCCAAGGCAATCAGAGAAAGCTCACAATCATCAAAGTGGTCAGTCTTCAAGCCCCGTTTATGATCACCAACCTCAAGGGGGTTATGGTGTTCCTAACCACCAAGGAGATGGCTATGGTTTGAACTCGAAGGCTCCCAGGTCATCGAGCCCCATTTATAGTTTCCCGCCACAGAGGAATAATCAACTTCCTCACGATAAATGGGGCAATACTCTGAAGTCAGAGACCCAAGACTATGGAGCTCCCAACAACTCATCTCCTAGGAAGCCTAGCTCATGCAAGGACTGTGAAGTTCAGAATAATGGACGAGCTGGCTCTCCTGTGAAGTTACATACTCCATATGGATATGGAGTTTCTCCTAATGATACCTATGCTGCGAAGCCAGAGAAACCAAAAGAGTGCAAAATTCCTGACGGCCAATGGGGGAATCCAGAGTCTCGAGATTATGGTGTCCATAGCAACAAGTGGGACACGTCATCAAACCCCATCCATGATCATCCCCGAGGCAACACTGAGAAGCAATTGGGAGGGTCTTCTATGAGTGCGAGGGGTTATGGAGTCTCGGGCAACCAATGGGACAGGTCATCAAGTCCTGTTTACAATCACCCGGGAAACAACCCATCTAGCCCTAAGAACCAATGGGAAAGCTCTTGGGTGAAAACACACAGTCCTGGGAATTATGGAGACCCCAGCAACCAATATGGCAAGTCATCCGCCCCTATATACAATCACCCACAGAATAACCCATTTAGTCCTAAAAACCAATGGGAAAGGTCTTCGGTGAAAACACAGAGTCCCGGGAACTATGGAGTCCCAAACAGCCAGCAGAGCAAGTCATCCAACCCTATTTACGATCACCCACAGAATAACTCATCAAGTCCTAAGAACCAATTGGAAAGCTCCTCGGTGAAAACAGAGAGTCCCGGGAATTATGGAGTCCCAAACAACCGACAGGGCAAGTCATCCACCCCTGTTTACAATCACCCACAGAATCCTCCATCAGGCCCTAGGGACCTGTGGGGCAGCTCTCCGGTGAAAACACAGAGTCCAGGGGATTATGGAGCCATGGTCAACCAACCAGGCAGATCCTCGCGTCCGGTTTATGATCACCTGCGAAACAACCCATCAGGCCCTAAGGACCCATTGGGAAGCTCCCCTGCGAAAACACAAAGCCCCAAGGGCTATGGGTTCTCGAGCAACCAATGGAACAGGGCGTCAAGCCGTCCTAGTTATGATCACCCAGCAAATAATGAGCAGCACCAGCCAGCTCAAGTGACCTGCAGAGACGGAGTGTGTACTCTCAATAACAAGCCGAAGGCTCCTCAAGGTGCCTATGATGAGCCAAAAGGCAACACAAACAGATTTCCTGTCACTAAGCCTGGGAGTTATTATGATGATCAGTATAGGACTGACGGGTTGAGATCGAAACCTTATAGCCCTGATCATCAGCCCAAAGACTTTGGAACAAGCACCAATCAGATGATGCCAAGTGGCTATAACTTCGGAGAAGCTTTAGCACAACTGAATCTTGATGCAGGGACTCCACCAGCGGGCAAATCATCAGCTCCTGTTGGTGGTTTCTCGGGGGCTCGAAAGCTTACTGTTCCGCCGCCTGTGGGGCCCATAAGGGAGACTATGGTGGGTCCGAGGGATATCGATAGCGAGGAAGCTGTGAGGCGTTATGGCGGTTGTAGTGTTCCATTGAAGCCATATGCGACTAGGGAGGCTCAGAATGAGACTGCGTCTGGTGAAAAGGCCCTTGAGAAGTACAAGGGGCCTTTTGGGCGGCCCAAGCCTAATTAAATACTCTAAGGTTATTCTCCCCGTAAGATTACTCATACTTAAGGTAAGTCTATGATGTCGCAAGGAAATCGAAGATTGCCCCAAATTTTTTTAAAAAAAAAGGTGAAACGAAGATGTTGGCAATTTGGTGTTCCTTAGTGTTGTTACTAAAGTTGTAATGCATTGCTTGGTATTGCGATTTGGTGTTCATGTTATAATAACTTGGTGTTGCAATTTGGTGTTGTCTCGTGCTAGACTTAAATCTAATCTTGGATATTCCAAGACTTTATCATTATCAGCCTAAGCTTGACTTATTTAACGCTCAAATAAAAGCTTGCCATTCATAATTTGGATATAGACATTATTTCCTAGAGTTTGGATTATAATAAGGCTCTCTAACAAAAAGAAAAGGATTGGTGAGGGTTACGGTACCTATCAATATATGTAGCTATAAGACAGTCATAATTGTGTCATAATTAATTGTTCGTGGGTTGCTAGTATCATAAATCAATAGGCAACAACGTTAGGATTGGATGGGAAGCTTGCATAAAATGTGACAGTCACTCAACCTTTGTCTTTATATGAGCATATACGCAATTAAAAAATTTAAATTGTGATGAATATAATGGAGGAGCAAAAAGAAAAAAAATTGGATTAAGAGTAAAAATACACTATATTGTTGAAATAGTCTAAAACGGTAATTCTTAATGAAAGTAATTACCTTTAAACCTTAATATTTGTTTCTTAAGAAGGTTGTAAAGCTCGTTAAGCTCATTAGATCAGTTCATTAGCTTGCTTTGTTTTGGCTCGACAAGCTCATGAGCCTGATTTCATAAGATTCGAGCTAGGCTCAGAAAGCCAAATAAGTTCGGCTCGGACTTAGGGCTGTTCATTAAATGATCCAGGATCGGACCGGACCGGCCTGGACCGCACCGGACCAAGGCTTTTCGGTCCGGTCATCGGTCCTTTCCTTTCCTGTTTTCGGTCTTCGGTCCGGTCCGGTCCGGTCTTGGACCGGGTGGACCGGCTCGTGGACCGGACCGACCGGGTTTCTTTTTTTAAAAAAAAAATTCCGGCTAATCTCCAAAAGGCTAAATCTAATTCACTTCTCATCCGTTTCGAGTGACAGTCTGCTTCTACTCCTCCTCCTTCTCATCTGTTCCCTTCTCTTCTGCTGCCCTTCTCGTTTCTCGGCGCTCGCTGGCCGGCAGCAGCTGCAGTGAGGCGGTTCCCTTCTCGTCTCCTTCTTCCTTGGCTCCTTGCTGCCTTGCTGGACAGACTGCTTTCGGCCTTCTTCTCGCTCCCTCGTACTCATCTGCTGTCTTCTGCTCTTTTTCTACTTCTGAATCCTGATCTTCTCTAGGTCTTTGTTCAGTTGGTGGAGGTAAGCCTCAACGTCATGCTTAGATTCGTTGATTGTGTTAGTTAGGGTTTTAATTTGCTTTTCTAGGGTTTTTCGATTTTGTGAATTTGTTCTAGGGTTTTGTGAATTTGATTTGGTTAGTGGCTTGTGAATTTGATTCGTTGATTATGTTAGTTAAAGTTTATTAGTTTTGGTGCAAGTGAGCATGTTTATTGGTTTACTGCTTTTGTTGAAGAATGAGAAATTTAGAACTTCAATTAGTTCAATCAGCAAGTTTGTGGTGCAGTGCTGCCAGAGGACCGGTCTGGAGTCGGTCCGGTTCGATCCGAGTTCTGACCGATCCGGTCCGGTCCAGGACCGACTCCAGACCGGTCCGGTCCTCGGTCCAGGGTCTGGCAAATTTTCGGTCTTCGGTCCAGCCGGTCCGGTCCTGGCGGCTGGACCGATGAACACCCCTACTCGGACTTGTCACAAGTCAAGCTTAGCAAGTCAAAAAGCCAACTGGCTCGTAGGGGCTGTTACAATCATAATCTTTCACCAAAACATATACTGATGGATTATTATTGTGGGTGAATTATCATGACTCGATTCTTGGTCTTCCCTTTTTCCATTGTGAGAGTTTGAACAGGGTTCATGACTTGTATAAATTGGGCGTTTTGTGTGGGCATTTGATGTGACGTTCTATAGGCATTTGTGTGGCGCCATTTTTGGCATTCGAGAATACCTTCTAGCACCTTCCTTCATGGTCACTTGTGAGGTGTTTATGAAGCCCATTTTGCCTCTTTTATTCCACATCTTAGAGTGGAGTGAGAATGTATTTGAGAGTTTTATTTATATGATCTTATTGCCAGTTTAATATCTTTACTCTTTTTTCTATTGATGTCTTTTGCTCACCGATGTTGAGATCTTTTTTGTACTCATTCGTATCATAATTATGCAAGGTCAATTTAAGAATATTTTTGTGCTTTCCATCTCAAGTAACCAAAACTTAAATAAACAAAAGTCATATACCAGCAAACAACCAAAACATGCAAGAACAAAACACACAGAGAGCAACAAAGACATTACGTGAATTAATCCATGCACTCCAAAAGTACATATAGATTCGCGTGCATCATCACTTCAATTCAATGAATTAGTGGTTCAATAATTTTAAACTATGTGAGTGTTGGTTAGTTTAACTAGTAAAATTTTTAAAAGTTGTTATTAGTTACTCGAGTTTGAATATCTCATGCGTTGACCTTCACACCTCATGCAGTGTATGCGCGTATGTGTACATATGTGTGTGCGAAATATACACACAAGATCGCTATAATGAGTGACAAAGACTTTCATTAATAAAGGGCCCAATGTTGGAGTACCGTTCAAATTCACATTTTAGGTATAATATCAATCAAAATAACCTATTCAAAGAATATGTACGATCAGGCCGGGAATCACTGAATTAGTACCCTTCCATAGATAAATTACCGCAATGGTTCAACAATTTACAATCTAAAAAATTATTTATAATGATTTTCCATTTTTACTTAGTTAAAATATCTCTGCATCCTTTTAAGAACCTCACTTCTCATGAAGGAGGTGTGTATTAGTTAGCTCAGCTGGTAAACTATTGGGAGTTGTTATCAGAAATATGGGTTCGAATTTGGCCTATATTGACTTCTACGCCTCATTTGTACCCAGATTTTTAAAAAAAAAAATCCTCATTGAAGGGTAGTCTTGGGAAAAAACACCTAAGTATGAATCACTTCTGAAAATTATATATACTCACTGTGAATTTGCGATTTTTCCCCATCGATCCCGCTGGGAAACGTTCCTACACACACAGAAATCTTGTACACATATGCGCAATTCTTAGTAAATATCAATCAATTCAATACGTAGATTCATCGTATGCAATGGCAATCAACCATTGCAGCATATATGCTTAGAGCGACCGTGATAGAATAGGGGGTTTAGCATATTAACTATAAGAGGGGAGACAAATATGAATACAGATGGAGAGAGAGATGCCAGGTGGTGTTAATTTGCCAATCCGCAGCTATTTACCAGTAATCCCTGCTTATCCACTTATCCATCGATCTCTATTTACCAAATATGTATGTTTCTCTCATCTTATGATCATGTTGTCATCTCAGCTCACCAAAATATATTTTCTTTATTCATATAACTTCAATTTAAAATCTAATTAGTTAACGAGACTAAATATTAGATTATTTTTAATATTGCTAAGTTGAACAATCAAGTGATTTTTGATAAATAACTGTTTACAATAGCTGATTGACTCCAAAAAACTGTTTTTTGAAAAGATTATTTCCATAATTTTTTGAGAATTTTTTTTAAACAAAATAACGTAGTCACCCATAGGTTTGGAAAAATTACAACACACGTTATTAAAAAGTATTTTATAGACAACTGCATAAATAAAATTTTACCAACATATTTTTTTTTAAAACAGCTAATTTTACTAAATATTTTTAAAAAAAACAAGTTAAACAATTAATATGAACAAATAATTTAAACAACTATCAACTGATATAAATAACTAATTTTTCAAACGGGGTCTAGATATACACATCTCCACCAATACATAAATTAAAGTAGTAATTAGCCTAAAGATGAGGGCTCTCAGTATCACTTGAAGACCAGCACACAATTGGGCGTTGGCCGGGGGCCTAGGGGTAGCCAAAGATCAGCTAGCTTACATGTTTTGGAACACCCTGTTCAATATTGTCCTATTCCTACATACAAAAATCCCCCATACCCAATTATTATACGTGCAAAAAGCCATCAAATTTCTACAGCAGAGGCTATGGAGATCAACCAATCTCTCTCTCTCTCTCTCATAATTTTCAATCTGGATAAGAGAAGTACAAAGAGATTAGAAGGGGGTGGTTCAGAGAAAAAGTTGTTGATGAGATTCAAATGAGAACAGTGTAGTCTGTTACTTAACTACTATTCTATCTCACATGGCCAACAGCATTATTGGTTCTTTTTAGCTATGTGTATGTGACTGTATTTCATATGCATTATTGCTCTCAGTTCAGTTCCACATGCCTTACAGCTCAACAATATAATGCAATTTGGATGTAACAAAAAATGTTTAAAGAGACAGAGAGAGAGATTGTGTCCTATCAGTGTCAGAAAAGAAAATGTGGAGTACTTAGATTTCTGTTAAAAGATAACTGCAAATCAAGAAGCTATATATTAAATGTATTATTTGAAATTTTTGTTTGGGGTAAGTTGACACACATTATATTGTAATTTCATACCTATATTTTGAAAATATTATAGTAAAAAGTAAGTTATTTTTCATGGTCCCATCATTCCGGCCGTCCGCTTTAATTTCCATGGCCCAAAACTAGCTATGATCTTCGGTCCAAAGTATACGTCTTAGTTAGTTGAGACACTACGTACACTAGAGAAGTATCTAGGCAGCAGTAATTTTTGTGTCTTCACTCCAAAATTTTATGTCCTAATACATTGATTAGACTTTTATGTTTTATTCCATCTTTAGAATTAAAAGGAAAGAGATACTTAACTATAACCAAACGAAGTCAAATGGAGAAGTCTGCTACTCGTTATAAACTTCTTCCACTTTTACAACATGAATAGATGAATTTTTAATTTCACGCACACACTTTAGTATAACCTTCAAAGAGGAGTATACTGCCTCAAAAGTAATCTCGCTTTCTTAAGAAACATAATATCAGAGTAAGTTGTTTGATCTTGATTTAGTTTGAATTAAAAACTCGCTTAAGTTATACGCAGTGCTTATTTATTAAGATCTAATTTATATACTACACCAAATTTAATAAGGACATATCTTTATTTGCCCCCAAAAAAAAAAAATAGTAAGAATAAAGATAAGGTACAAGGTCATCTGTTTAGGTAAAGCATGACCTAACTTATGCAACTTCATCTATTCATAAAATAAAAGCCACATATCAAAATCTATGACGTATATATTCACCCAATTTACTTTACCTAATTTAATAAGACTTGAAAATTAAAGATAATTTTGAGGAGCACAATCCCAAGTGTGTATTATCCATTCTTAATCAAAGCTAGCACTATAAAAAGACAAGACTCTACATGCACCCAACACCTTTCACCCTTAATTATTTTCCACATATTTATTTTTACGGTTGATTACTCATCCATTCATTTCTTTTATTATTTATTAAAATAATTGAAGATATATCTTCCATTCATATTATTAAAGAAGTACTATAAAAAGAGGAGGTACCCCTATAACCAAATCAAAGTACTCCTTAGGAAGTTTCCCCCTCCAATTTCCCCACCAATCCCTTAGCTTGCTTCTTTCTTGTCTCTCTTTCTACCTCTAGAGAGAGAGAGAGAGAGAGATTGGACATTGCCTAGGCTGCCATTTTCGTGATGAAGATGATGATCATGATCATGATGGTGATGATGATCATGATGGCGATGGTGATGGTGGGTTTGGCAAAGGCTGAGTTCCAAAGGTTTGAGCAAGCAACAAAACCAGATGGGTCTCTTAGCTTCTTGGTTGTTGGTGACTGGGGTAGAAGAGGTGCTTTCAACCAATCTCACGTTGCTACTCAGGTAATTAATTAAATTGCAATTTTTTTTATAGAAATTTAAATTGTAAAATATTATTATAATATCACCGCTATTTTTTGAAAATCTTTTTCTTTTCCTCAAATTATAAGATGCTTCGTTCATTTTCATAACTACAAAAATAAACTAATGGACTGATTATTGAAGATTAAAGCTCGACACTTTGGGTGTATTGAATAATTTGATAGTTTAATTATCCCTGCATTAATTATATAAATAAAACTTTTCCCATAAAAAAGATTAAATTGTATTCAAATCTTGTACACATTGTTTTTTTTCAAAAAAAAAAAAAAAAGAGTACTGGATAGTTAAAAAAGATTTAAAAGTAATCTCTCCTCTTTATTTAAAAGCATCATTCCAAGGTGGATTCCATGATGCCAATTTTTCTTATTGGTTGGAGCTAGACGACAAAAATGCAAAGAGGGCCAGAGTCAATTGAAGGTGCGTATCCCAAGTCCCACATGGGATTCATGGGAATAAAAAACGAATAATTCTACTCTCCGTCAAACTAACCGAAAACGACGTTTATTGGGTGTTGTCTGGCGTGTCCCAACAGTAATTAAAGAGATTATGCTTTAATAATTGCATTAACAATTATCGACACTACTTCATAAATGATCCATTCAATGCTCCATTATTAAGTACTGGTTCTGTTTTCTTTTTGGATTCTTACTCCATCAGCTTAATCTTACTACTATTTGTTAGAATATAAACTTATGCTTAGATCGTAAACTATAAACTTAAACTTTTAGTTGGGTTGTTCTTGAATATAATATCGGAGTTTTTTTTTTTTAAGCGAGAGATTTCCAACTCGAATTTGAACAGCTCCTATATTGATTTATTATGTAAGATAGAGGGGCCTTTATAGGGTCCACGTAGGGACGAAGTTAGGATTTCATGTTAAAGGGGGCCAAATTATTGATTTATAGATATAAAAAGTAAAAATTCAATAACAAGATTGGAACACAAGCGCACTCATGTGGGGTTGAAGGTGTATTTACACGAGGGGGAGTGTTAGAGTATAAATATATTTTTCGGTCTTCAATCATTAGTTTAAACTTTTAGTTGAGATGGTTCTTGAACACTATTAATCTATAAAGAGTAGACTTTTCTTGATACTGATATGTTCATTTATGTATAAAACTCAAAATAAGACTGCCTTGTTAGACCATTTGAACTATGTATGATTATGTGGCTCTTGTGACCAAAAAAAAAGAAAATGATCAAGTAGCTCTTAAAATCTTAATTATTTAGAGGAATAAAGTCGATCATCAAGGGTCTTTTTTCCTTTTTCTAGAGCGCATAATCTATCAAGCACCTAACCGTGTAAATTAGTTAAATTTACCCAGTGAAATGAGTATTTAAAATAGGAGAAAATGAAAACCAAAAAGTGCAGCAGTACATGCAATCATCCATCCCCCCCAAAAAAAATAATGTTATTGTAACATAAGTTATTATTAGGTCTCAATTGAACCCAGATAAGGTTTTTTTTTTTTTTTTCCATTTTTAGGCTCATAAATAATTTTTCAAACAGTTATAGATGATTTGATAATTTCATTTTTTCCACCCAAGTGAATGAACTAATTGAGTTTTTTTTTTTTTTTCAGATGGGAATTGTGGGGGAGAAATTAGATGTGGATCTTATAATATCCACAGGAGACAATTTCTATGACAATGGGTTGACTGGAATTGATGATCCAGCCTTTGAAGAGTCCTTCACCAATATCTACACTGCCCCTAGCTTACAGAAACAGTGGTACTCTGGTAATTTTCTTTCTTTTTAAATTATTAATCCTAGCTGAATAATTAATTACATGCATGATTTTATTAATTAACCTTTGTTAATTAATAATTTTGTTGCAGTGCTTGGCAACCATGACTACAGAGGAGATGTTCTGGCACAGTTAAGCCATGTCCTTAGAAAATTGGATAGCAGATGGCTTTGCTTGAGATCTTTCATTGTTAATGCAGGTACTTTTATTATTATTATTATATATTATTATTGTTGTTGTTATTACTACTATTATTATTATTATTATTATTGAGAAAATCATGTCTGTAATGACTTTATGTTTGAGCAGAGATTGTAGATTTCTTTTTTGTGGATACAACACCCTTTCAAGACAAGTATTTTGTAGAAAAAGATCATACCTATGATTGGAGAGGGATACTTCCCCGTGACGAATATCTTTCTAATCTCTTGAAGGTAATATATTTACATATATGTAGTGTATGATTAGTGCTGACGAGTCTTGCATCAGATATTAACAATGGCTATCTTATCCGACAAACGACTTGAATTTGAATATGATTATAAAAGTTCCGCCCCTCTCAAACCTCTTCTTATGGAGGGAATCGCTATGCAGAGGTTAAAAATCACACCTACGTTGACCACGTCCTATAGAGATCATCAAATGAAGGGAAAAACATGTCAATACAAAAAAATTATTCACATAGGAATAATTTATCGAACCTATTCTTCTTCTCAAAATTCACAAATCTTAAGATCAGTCTTACCAATATATAAAATACTCCTTTTTTAAAAAAATATATAGGATAGATAATTTAAGGTTACTATCTATACTGTCACTACATCTAGCTATTTATAATTTACAGAGCTATTTACAAAGCTTTTTTAATGGTAATATGATTGGAATCATTGAATGTATGCAACAGGAAATAGATCAAGCATTGAAGGAGTCAACTGCCAAGTGGAAGTTTGTCATTGGCCATCATACAATGATGAGTGCAGGAACACATGGAAACACTGAGGAGCTTGTGGCTCAACTTCTCCCAATACTCAAGGTAAATGCATGCAAAACATGCTCCATTTTAAGCTATTTTCCATATTTAAATGATTTTGATATTATCTTTTTTGCTGTGGATTTAGACTGAATAATAATATGTGATCGAAAATGTTGTTCAGGCAAATAATGTTGATCTTTATATTAATGGACATGATCATTGTTTGGAGCACATCAGTAGTTCAGATAGGTAAAATCCCGTATTTTTATTGCATAATTTTGTAAATAAAATAGGCATATATAAGATTGAAAAGATAAAAATAATGCGTACCAATAACTACAGTTTTCACTCTCTATAATATGTGCAGCCCGCTTCAATTTTTGACTAGTGGAGGAGGCTCAAAAGCATGGAGGGGGGATGTAAAGTGGTGGAATCCAAATGAGATGAAGTTGTATTATGATGGCCAAGGCTTCATGGCAGTGCAAATGACTCAGACCCAAGTGGATGTGAAGTTCTATGATATTTTTGGCAATGTCTTGCACAAATGGAGCAGAACCAAGCCAGAGTTGTACACATCCATCTAATTAAGCAGTCATCTAAATGCATGGGGCATTTGATTAAGCTTGTGTTCGGCAATAGATTTTCGTATAGTGACTTGTGTTTTAGTTGTCAAGAGTAGTTGGTAAATAAGTGTATTAGGGCATTTGATACACATCCATTTGTGTTTTAGTTGTTAGGAGTAGTTGGTAAATAAATGTATTAGACCAGAGTTTTGAGTTGCTTGTTGGAAGTTTAGTTGATGTAATGTTTTTATTTTTTAATGAGTATTTCGCGTTTTTTTAATTGTGAAAAATTATGTAGTTTTTTTTTCCTAGATAATCAACGTTCGTTTTTATCTTATATGTAGTATGGTTTGTCATCTTAAGCATTCATCTGAATGCAGGGGGCATGTGATTAAGCTTGTGTTTGACAATAGATTTTCGTATAGTGATTTGTGCTTTAGTTGTCAGGAGTAGTTGGTAAATAAATGTATTCGGGTAGAGACTAGAGTTTTGAATTGTTCGTTGTAAGTTTAGTTTATATAGTGTTTTTATTCTTAATTTTAATGAGTGTTTCGCGTTTTAGAATTATGAAAAATTTTATGTTGTTTTTCTTTCCTAGATAATCAATGTTCGTTTTTATCTTATATTTAGTATGATTTGTTATCTTAATATATAACTTGCTTGAAGAGAATGATCATTAAACAGGTAATAGCTAATGCCATCTAAACAATTAACGACTTCCATAAGTATAATGCCTTCATTAATATTGGAATATTCTTAAAACATATCAAAAGCATTGTGGACTAGCACTCCTTAGGATTGCTAAAGATACATGTCTTTTGGGAAAGTGTTGTATGAAAAATGGTACTCTCACAGTTTCACATGAAGACATTTGAATAGATTTAATACTACAAGTGTCATGTGTCATGTCACCATGTTGGAAAAATTCTCTTTCAAAATAACAGTCACTTTTATATATTGTCAAATTTGACGGATTTTTTTGCACTTAACATCCTTTAAATTTTCGACATTAATTTTTTCAATCCGGACATTTTGTACTTAATTTTCACCACCCTTATTTAATCCATGTTTAATGTGGGATCTGACTCCGATAATCTGATGATGTGGCAAATAAAGTAGTCTTGAATTGCCTCGACCATTCTCCTTAAGTGGTTGTGGGCTTGATACTTTAAAAATTACTTGAGTGAATAACACAAAATCCCAAAAAGAGCAGATCAAGATGATGAGATAGAGATAAATTTGAGTAAAAGAGTGTTTTTAATTGAGAAAGTGAGCAGAAAATGGTCTAATCCTAATCATTTCATTTTGTCAAAACATGCAAAAATATGGTTGTTCATATAACATCTTTAAATGAGGGGAAAACGATCATCAAATGATCCAATATTTTTTTTTTTTAAACTCCAGTCAGAAAATCACTTGAGTATACACTACTACAAACTCAGAGGTTATCAAAATTAAGTAGAAAATATTAGCTTACTTGTGCGGATGATTTCTTTTGTTAGTTTAGTGATGTAATTGTTTTGATTAAAGATCTATTGTAAATGTCATATAACTTTCAATTAATAAATTCATTCTTTATTAGAAAAAATTTTAATTTCACTTTTTTGGGAAACTAGATGAGCGGGAGAAAAGGGGAAAATTTTGCTTATTCATATCCATTAACCTCATTTTTAACGCACTCTCAAAATGAGGAGGAATTGAAGATTTGTTATAATTCTCCCCTCTTCGCCTTCTCTATACCTCATATCAATATATCCAAATAACAACAATAATAACAACAACTCTCAATGTAGATCTCACTTTCGCAGGTCTGGGGAGATCTATATGTAAGCAGTCTTACTTCTTCAGGCATCTCTACCCACAGAGAGATCAATTCCAAGAGACCCACACAAAATGTGTTTATAATAAAGCTATAAATTGGATAAACAAAAGGTAATAAAAGGAAATGCTGAAAACACCACAAAAGCATTAAAAAAACAACATCATAAGAGAGGTAGGAACCTTACCTTAGCCAATCGACGTTGGGATGCTAATAACTCTATTGGGCATTGGGTAATACCAACACACAAAACTACCAAAAATATATCCAAATAATGAAAATATGAAGCAGTATCCTTGTCTTTCTGTCTCTTCCATTGCCCTCCCCTCTTTTTCTCCCCCTTTCCCTTGGATTTGGCTTATGTTGAGTTATTATATTTAGTTTTGATGATAACAAATCCAAGTGTGAAAATTTGTCCTAGTAATGTTGCTCCAAACACGGTCTCCAAACAGGCCTAACTGGTGTTTGTGTTCTTTATTATACTAACTGGTTTGCTACATGTGAGAACAAGTCTTCAAAACAGGTTTTACTTGGTGATTCTATATTAAGTCAAGAACACCATCTCGACAGTTGATTGTAAGGCATGTTCCTGAACTCTAGCAATGGAAAGAACAACCCCAGCAAACAAGGTGGCCTTGGTGTTCACAGCAGCACCATAAATCTTGGACAAGATGACATTCAAAACAAGAAGTCTCGGGTATATAGGTTTTATTTATTTAGACTCTTGTTAATATGCCAATATTGAAAACATCATTTTAAACACCTCTTGAATCGGTATTTGCGCTAAGTGCTTCAGAACACCAGTTGCGAACAACCCTGCGAACAGGGTGCCTAGGGTGTTTCTGAACTGCAGTAGCCACACCCGGTTATCTTTGAAAATTTATTTTAGTTGGCTAAGATCTCCAGATTACTTTCCTTGAATTTCAAAACTGCTATTTCTCTGGAAAGGATATTTCTTGAAAATATTATGGGAGATTTTCGAAAATAAGTTTTGGGAGATTTGCCAAAACTTAAAGATTTCCTTTGACCATATTTTCGGATATGGTAAAGTTTCAAAAGCTGAAAATTTCTGGTTGCTTTTTTGAATCCACCTCACGGTTATGGGAAGATAAGGGTTATCTTTTAAGATATCAAATCCCTTATATTTTGGCAAAATTTTATCACTAGCCGTAGGAGAACATTTCCTGATTGAAAATCGTTTTCTATACTTAGCTGATTCTGTGGCTTATGACCGTTGGTTTTTGTGTTTAAAAACCTCAGCTTTTTCTCTCCCAGTAGACACACAACACACGAGAAAAGAGCAGATAGAAAACTCAGGTTGAATTTGCTTAAACACAGCTTTTTGAAAAATTCAGGAAAAATCAGAAAACACGGTCTACACTCAAAGATTCTTGAGCTTCATTCTGAAAAGCAAACCGTGACAAGCTGTGTTTGATTTTGAGTTTTCAAACCATTGGCATAATAGGATCTTCATTGTACCTTACATCTGCTTAGTAAGAAGCACCCCCTGTAAGGTGTTTGTAACCCTGATCTTGAATCAGAAAAGTGAGTGAGTGTGTCCTAGTCGTGTGGACTTGGACGTGTCTAATCTTGCGAAGATTGGACGTGGTGTAACCTGTCTTTGGGAAGAAGGTTACGTGGTTGCAAGTTGTAACAAGGTGTGTTACATTTGTAACGTGTGAAGCCCGTTAGTGAAAGTGGTTAAATCCTACACGAGGTAGGTCGTGGTTTTTCACACCTCAGTTGGGCTAGAGGTGTTTTCCACGTAAAAATTGTGTGTGCTTTATTTTCCGCATTTATCTTGGTGATTTTCGCATCTGCAATAATTGAGAACACCCCGTGCAAACAAGCTATCAGGGTGTTTGTCATTTGAGAACAACCTCTACTAGGGTGTTTGTTATTTACAACGCGAAAATCAGACACCACAATTCACCCCCCTCTTGTGGTTGTATACTCACGAACTCAACAAGTGGTATCAGAGCAGGTTCTCTTACAAAAGGTTAACACCTTGAGAGATTCTGAAGATGAGTACCCCACAAGGAATTCTTGAAGGGCAATCCATTACTCGTCCACCCTATTTCAACGGCCAACATTATAGTTGGTGGAAGAATAGGATGGAGAACTATATTCAGGCAGAAGATTATGAATTATGGATGCTCATCAAGAACGGGCCCCTTGTTCCCACCAAGGTGCTTGAAGATGGTAAGAAGGTTCCCAAGGAATCCATAGAGTTTGATGCCGAGGACTACAAGAAAATGGAGAAAAATGCCAAGGCCAAAAAGTTTCTATATTTTGGCCTAGGACCCGATGAATACACTCGCATCTCTGAGTGTGAATCAGCCCAAGCTATCTGGAATGCTCTGCAAGTTGCTCATGAAGGTACGAGTCAAGTTAAACAATCTAGAATTGAGCTACTTATGCGACAATATGAGTTGTTTGATATGGGTGATCATGAAACTGTGATGGACATGTATACACGGTTCACCCACATCACGAACGAGTTAAAATCCCTGGGAAGATCTTTCACCACTGAAGAGTTGGTGAGGAAAATCCTCAGAATTTTACCTCGCACGTGGGAGGCCAAAGTAACAGCCATCCAAGAGGCTAAAGACATGAACAAGATCACCCTCGACGAGTTGATTGGTAATCTCCAGACCTATGAACTCCGAAAGAACTCACAGCAAAGAGAGGAGCAAAAGAAGGATCGTGGGCTTGCCTTGAAAGCACATGAGGACACTGACTCTGACCTTGAAGATGAAGAAATGGTCCTAATGTCCAGAAAATTCAAGAAATTCTTCAAAAAGGTCAAGGAAAACAACAAAAGAAAAGACTTCAGCAAGTCCAAAAACACCTCCAAAGAACAGCTCACAGGGTGTTTCAAGTGCGGCAAACCAGATCACTTAGTCAAGAATTGCCCTCTGCTTCGAGAAGATCAGACGCCCGAACACCCTCGAAAACAGGGTCGAAAACACCCTGTAAACAATTTGGGCAAGCGATTCTCGAAAGCTATGCTGGCTGCTTGGGGAGATTCCTCTGAGGATGAAGGAGAATCTGAAGCTGAAGAAGGAGTCGTAGCACTTATGGCACAAAGTGATTCAGATTCAGATGATGAATCAACAATCAGCTTCTCAGATCTCAAGAACAAGGTACATGGTCTTAACAAAGCCACTTTAGAAGAACTTCTATATAATTTGATAGACACATGTGCTGATCTAAAAAGAGAAGTTCGTGACCTAGAGCTTGAAAATGAAATTCTTAAAAATGAAAAACTCGGTTTACATGAAAATGTTAATATACTCAAAGAAAACCTCTTTATAAAAGAAGGAGATTACTCTCGAATAGAGGAAAAACTCTTTGAGGTGGAAGGAATGGTTGAGTCCCTGCTCAAAGAGAACAAGGGTTTGCATGCTAATAAAGAAAAACTGGAAACCGAGCTTAGCACAAACAAACGCTGGAACAAATCTTCACAGGCCCTTGCTTGGTTAAACACTCACCACAGTCGAAACAAAAAGGGACTTGGGTATAAGCCTAAACGAACAGTTTACCCAATTCATAGAAAGTATGTGGGATTACCTGAAAACATTGTTTGCTTTCATTGTGGTAAAACTGGTCACTATCGATATTCTTGTCCTTTAAGAAAACATGCCAATGAAAAGAATGAAAGGTATGTGAAACAAATCTGGATTAGAAAAGATGAGCTTTACATGTCTAAAGGAATGGGACCCAAGTGGATCTGGGTTCCCAAAACTAACTCGTGATTTGTTTTGCAGGCTGAAGTGAGAGAGAACAATCCCACAAACAACCCAGCAAACAGGGTAAGAAACACCCTGTCAAACAGATCAGAAAACAACCTTGAAAACAGGCAGCTGTGGTATGTTGATAGTGGGTGTTCGCGGCACATGACTGGAGAAAGATCAAATTTTCTCTCACTTACAGCTTTGAATGGTGGGAGTGTAGCATTTGGAAACGGCAAGTCTGGGACAATTGTCGGTATAGGTAATATTGGTAAAACTCTCTCCCGTTCAATTGACAATGTGCACTTGGTTGATGGTTTAAAGCACAATTTGCTAAGTGTGTCCCAACTGTGTGACAAGAACAATCTAGTGGTGTTCTCACGAACACGTTGCTTGGTTGTGAATGATGACACAGGATATGTTGTGTTGAGGGGGAAGCGATGTCAAAATGTTTATAAAGTCTGTATTTCCACTCTTCCCCAAAATAATCTGACTTGTTTAAATGCATTAAATGATGATATAATGCTATGGCACAAGAGACTAGGTCATGCAAGCCTATCTTTGTTAAACAAACTTGTTTCCAAAGATTTGGTTGTTGGACTACCTTCCATCAAGTTTAATGATGACAAGGTATGTGAAGCTTGTGCAAAAGGCAAACAAGTCAGATCTTCTTTTAAATCGAAAAAATGTGTAAGCACTACTCGACCTCTAGAATTATTACACATTGATTTGTGTGGTCCCATGAGGGTAACCAGTAGAGGTGGGAAAAAGTATGTGCTTGTTGTAGTGGATGATTACTCTCGATTTACTTGGACCTTGTTTTTGGCATCCAAAGATGAAACCTTTGAGAATTTTATTGCCTTTCTCAAAAAGGTTGAAAAGAGAGTAGGACACTCTTTAATTAGCTTGAGATCTGATCATGAAACTGAGTTTGAAAATGCAAGTTTTATCAACTATTGTAATGAACATGGTGTTGATCATAACTTCTCAGCTCCAAGAACACCCCAACAAAATGGGGTGGTTGAGCGCAAAAATCGCACCCTGGAAGACATGACCAGAACAATGCTTATTGCTAGTGGTCTTCCTAGGTATTTTTGGGCAGAAGCATTGAACACCTCATGTTACATTATAAATAGATGCATGATCAGACCCATGTTGAATAAAACTCCTTATGAACTTTTCAAAGGCAGAAAACCCAATATTACGCACCTAAGGACATTTGGTTGTAGGTGTTTTGTGCATAATAATGGGAAGGATGCCTTAGGAAAGTTTGACCCTAGGAGTGATGAGGCAATATTCCTTGGCTATTCTTCTCACAGCAAGGCATACAAAGTCTTTAACAAAAGAACCTTGTGTGTTGAGGAAAGTGTGCATGTACTTTTTAATGAATCTAACGTGTTGAGTGAGAATGATGCACAGGAAGATGAACTTGAATTAGGTCTTGTTCGAAAAGAAGTGTTGCTCCAAGATAAACGAGGTAAGAACACCATGGAGAAAACAACTCCTGAAGGTGTTCCTCAGAACAGCAGGCAAGGTGAACACCAAACAAGGGAAAACACCGCTGAACCCTGTTCGGAACCGTGTTCTTCAGGAATAGACTTACAAACATGTGCAGAAACAGGCTCGGGAGATGATCGTAAGCATTATGTTACGACTAGAGTAGAGCATGGGTCTGTGGATCCTCTTACCCCATGACCATGGAAGCACCATAGTTCGCACCCTCTTGATCAAATCTTGTCAGATATTAATACTGGAGTGCAAACTAGATCTAAGCTAAAGAATTTTTGTGCTTTCTATGCTTTTCTTCCTAACATTGAGCCAAAAAGTGTGAATGAAGCTCTTGCAGATTCAGATTGGATCACGGCTATGCAAGAAGAGCTTCATCAATTTGAGAGAAACAAAGTATGGCACCTTATACCTAAACCTGCAGAGAGAACAATCATTGGAACCAAGTGGGTGTTCCGAAACAAACTGGATGAGTCAGGAACAGTCATTAGGAACAAGGCACGGCTGGTTATACAAGGATACAATCAAGAAGAAGGGATCGACTATGAAGAAACCTTTGCACCAGTTGCTAGAATTGAGGCTATTCGAATCTTAATAGCCTTTGCAGCTCATATGGAAATCAAGCTATATCAAATGGATGTTAAAAGTGCATTCCTAAACGGATACCTTAAAGAAGAGGTGTATGTCAAACAACCCCCTGGTTTTGAAAATGGTGATTTTCCAAATCATGTTTTTAAACTTGACAAGGCACTTTATGGTTTAAAACAAGCTCCAAGAGCTTGGTATGAATGGTTGTCAAGTTTTTTACTTGAAAATGATTTTAGAAGAGGCAAGGTAGACAATACCTTGTTTCTAAAATCTAAGGGGGAACATTTTTTGATTGTCCAAATATATGTTGATGATATTATATTTGGTGCAACTCATCATGATTTATGCAATGAATTTTTAAATATGATGAGGAGTGAGTTTGAGATGAGCATGATGGGTGAGCTTAATTTTTTCTTAGGCTTACAAATCAAGCAAACTCCAAACGGCACCATGATCCATCAGCAAAAGTATATCAAGGAGTTACTTAAGCGTTTTGGGATGGAGTCAGCCAAACCCATAGACACTCCTATTTCTCCTTCAACCAAGTTGGTTATGGATGATGGGAGTCCCTCAGTTGAGGAGAAACTCTATAGGGGTATGATTGGGTCACTCTTATACCTAACCGCTAGTAGACCTGATATTGTTTTTAGTGTTGGTTTATGTGCCCGTTTTCAGGCTAACCCTAAGGAAACTCATCTTAAGGCTGTTAAACGGATACTAAGGTATTTGAAACATACACCCAATTTAGCTTTATGGTATCCTAAGGTTGCAATTTTGATCTTGTTGGATATGCTGACGCTGACTATGCTGGATTCCTAGTTGATAGAAAGAGTACCTCAGGTATGGCTCACTTTCTTGGACCTTGTTTGGTATCTTGGGCTACCAAGAAGCAACATTCAGTTGCCATGTCCACAGCAGAAGCTGAATATGTTGCAGCAGCTTCATGTTGTGCTCAACTGTTGTGGATAAGGCAACAGCTTAAGGACTTTTGTGTTGACATTGGACGCATTCCTATTTTTTGTGATAACACAAGTGCAATTAATATTGCCAAAAATCCATGTCAACATAAAAGAACAAAGCATATTGACATTCGACATCATTTCTTGAGAGATAATGTTGAAAAGGGTTTAATCTCTATGAATTTTTGCTCAACGGAAAATCAAATTGCTGATATATTCACTAAGGCACTAGCTAGAGACCAATTTGAGAGAAACAGACTGGAATTGGGGTTGGTGAAAACACCCTGAGAACACCTGTTCTTAGAGTTAGATCAAGCTGACAAAACACCCTATAATACCTGTTCTATCCACTTGTTTGCAATTATTGCTATCAAAACAGTGGTCTATGCTTAACAAATATGTGTAGTCTTGTGTGCTATTATGATTATTTATGAAGACTGCTGCCTTGGAAGATGGAGAAAGAGTATTCATGACAAACCTTGGAATGAGAGAAGCATGTTCAAGAACAGATGGCTCGAACAGGTATGCCTTGATTGTCATTAATGTATGCTGCCTGCTTAAATTCTAGGTGTTTCCTAGGTGGCCCTTCATAACGGGTAGGGAGTTTAAAAACCCCCTTTGCGTGTGTCTGTTTTCCCCGTCTTGCTCTCTCTCTCTCTCTCTCTCTCTCTCTCTCTCTCCTCTGTTCTTGCTTTCAAACCCTAGCAAAACCCTCTAAACCCTAATCTCTCTCCTCTAGCAAACAATGGCTTCCAACAACACCTCTCACTCAAAAGCCCTCGTTCTTGCTTCCTCAATCCCTGCTCCTTCTCGGCCAATCTCGTACAAGCCTTTCAAATTCCTAAAAAGCTTGTCCCTAAAATCAGTGGGAATGGGGATGGATGATATTCCCTTTGAATGTCGAAGGGAATTGGTGTTCCTCGTAGGGGCAATTGCTTGTCCCATTTCAGTTGAGTCAGAGGGAACAAAGTCGGGGTCTCAAGAACAATTCTTGGAAACCCCTGAAGGGTTTAATTTTGAGCCCTGTTCTTCTGGGTTGTTCTCTGACACCGCGACAGAAACAGGGGCTGCCTCTGTCGAAGGTGTGTTTGTGGAGGATCTGCATGTCGACTTCCAAGGGAAGTCGAATGAGTCGTCAGAGGAGAGTCTAGAGAAGAATTCTCTCCCTGAGGCTGAAATCTCCCCTCCAGTCTTTCAAACTGGAGAGAAAAGGAAGAGGGTGAAAATCGTGACCAGGCGTAGCAGAACGCCAAGAACAAGGCCACAACCAAGGTCTCAACTCTCTCAAACTCCTCAATCCTCTAAGCCCTCTCGAAAATCTGCAAGGCTAGCATTTCAATCCTCTCATCGTCCCTCCAAACCCTCTGCTCCTATCATCGAGGAGATTTCTTCTTCTTCTGAAGGGTTCTCGAGTTCTGACTCTGAGAACACCACCTTCAAACAGGGGACACCGGTGTTTTTCGAGTCCTCTGAAGAACAATCTCCTCCAAAACCAACCAATAAACCTGCTGTGAAGCCCTCTCCTGCCAAAACACCCCTCAAGCGAAAGCCCAGAACAGCCCCCCTACCAGAAACTACCACCTCTGTTCCTATCCTTAAACGCCCAAAGCAGTTCACTCCCTCTCCTATGTCTGACAAACATGCGCAGTTGCTGAAGCGCAATGTCGTCAGGGGGAAGGTAGTGAATGTAAGCTTTTTCGAGGAACAGGGTCTGGGGGTGTTCTTGACCAAGTTTCGAGCCCAAGGCTGGCTTGAGTTGTTTGCAAACACCCAGCAAGGGTGTTCTGTGCCCGAGTTGGCTGAATTCTATGCCAACTGCTCTGTCACAAATGGGGTAGTGATAAGTGCTGTCAATGAGTGTCATTTCTCCTTTGATGAAGCCACCCTAAGTGATATTCTGGGCATCCCCTCTCGTGGATTTGCTATGTATGTGAGGGAAGACAAAACTGCCCTGGAAACAGCCAGACTCTTAGAGGTGTCCAAACGCCTTAGTCAAAAACAGGGTCTGATAACACCCCTTTCGGTTAAGAAGGGTGAAATGACCTTCCTGCACCAACTACTGTTTATGTTCACTATCAAGAACATAATACCGCGAGGTCAAGGGCGAAACTCAGCAAATGCCTTCGATCAATGTCTGGTGGACCTATTGGATCGGGAGGAACCAGTAAACCTCCCTGCAATCATGATTCGCCACATAGAGCGAATTGCGAACACCACCCGGGCACATGATCTTGGCTATGGGTTTCTGTTGACAAGGGTGCTTGAGCACTTTGGGATAGTGCTCACACGAAGAGTGACGGCCCAAGTCATTGATGAGATTGGGATTGACACTCTCCTAGGGTGTGGCTATGAGGTTGGCGAAGGGTCAGTTTCCAAACAGGGATGTCGACCACCTCGACCACCTATTTCTGGGCAACCTTCCGTCAAGGTTGAGGCTGTTCTTGAGGACAATGCTCGCCTCAAGGATGAGCTCTCAGCTGTCAAGGCTACTCTTGCTGAGGAACGAGCTCTCTCGGCCAAACGCCATGAAGATCTCCTTGCACTTCTCTCCACTCTTGCCCCCAACATTCCTCCTCTGCAAACGAAACCACCCCCTGCTCCCTGATTGTATAGGCTGCTCTCTAGTCTCCTCCTTTCTTAATTTCGTTTTTGGCATTGTATTTTTTAATGCAATATCTCATTATTAATGCTTCTTGCCCCTTCTGCTACATACTTCTTTTCTTGCATTCATAATGTTGTTTATGCTTTTTAATGATGCCAAAAGGGGGAAGAAGAGTGTAACCCTCCTATTGACGAATGAACCTAGCATTGACTTAAGTGGACCTTGACTTACGTGGATCCCTATCAGCATTCAATTTTTTTTTTCAATATGGTCACTTGGTTTGTCATCATCAAAAAGGGGGAATTTGTTGAGTTATTATATTTAGTTTTGATGATAACAAATCCAAGTGTGAAAATTTGTCCTAGTAATGTTGCTCCAAACACGGTCTCCAAACAGGCCTAACTGGTGTTTGTGTTCTTTATTATACTAACTGGTTTGCTACATGTGAGAACAAGTCTTCAAAACAGGTTTTACTTGGTGATTCTATATTAAGTCAAGAACACCATCTCGACAGTTGATTGTAAGGCATGTTCCTGAACTCTAGCAATGGAAAGAACAACCCCAGCAAACAAGGTGGCCTTGGTGTTCACAGCAGCACCATAAATCTTGGACAAGATGACATTCAAAACAAGAAGTCTTGGGTATATAGGTTTTATTTATTTAGACTCTTGTTAATATGCCAATATTGAAAACATCATTTTAAACACCTCTTGAATCGGTATTTGCGCTAAGTGCTTCAGAACACCAGTTGCGAACAACCCTGCGAACAGGGTGCCTAGGGTGTTTCTGAACTGCAGTAGCCACACCCGGTTATCTTTGAAAATTTATTTTAGTTGGCTAAGATCTCCAGATTACTTTCCTTGAATTTCAAAACTGCTATTTCTCTGGAAAGGATATTTCTTGAAAATATTATGGGAGATTTTCGAAAATAAGTTTTGAGAGATTTGCCAAAACTTAAAGATTTCCTTTGACCATATTTTCGGATATGGTAAAGTTTCAAAAGCTGAAAATTTCTGGTTGCTTTTTTGAATCCACCTCACGGTTATGGGAAGATAAGGGTTATCTTTTAAGATATCAAATCCCTTATATTTTGGCAAAATTTTATCACTAGCCGTAGGAGAACATTTCCTGATTGAAAATCGTTTTCTATACTTAGCTGATTCTGTGGCTTATGACCGTTGGTTTTTGTGTTTAAAAACCTCAGCTTTTTCTCTCCCAGTAGACACACAACACACGAGAAAAGAGCAGATAGAAAACTCAGGTTGAATTTGCTTAAACACAGCTTTTTGAAAAATTCAGGAAAAATCAGAAAACACGGTCTACACTCAAAGATTCTTGAGCTTCATTCTGAAAAGCAAACCGTGACAAGCTGTGTTTGATTTTGAGTTTTCAAACCATTGGCATAATAGGATCTTCATTGTACCTTACATCTGCTTAGTAAGAAGCACCCCCTGTAAGGTGTTTATAACCCTGATCTTAAATCAGAAAAGTGAGTGAGTGTGTCCTAGTCGTGTGGACTTGGACGTGTCTAATCTTGCGAAGGTTGGACGTGGTGTAACCTGTCTTTGGGAAGAAGGTTACGTGGTTGCAAGTTGTAACAAGGTGTGTTACATTTGTAACGTGTGAAGCCCGTTAGTGAAAGTGGTTAAATCCTACACGAGGTAGGTCGTGGTTTTTCACACCTCAGTTGGGCTAGAGGTGTTTTCCACGTAAAAATTGTGTGTGCTTTATTTTCCGCATTTATCTTGGTGATTTTCGCATCTGCAATAATTGAGAACACCCCGTGCAAACAAGCTATCAGGGTGTTTGTCATTTGAGAACAACCTCTACTAGGGTGTTTGTTATTTACAACGCGAAAATCAGACACTACAATTCACCACCCCTCTTGTGGTTGTATACTCACGAACTCAACAGCTTACCTGTAGTCTTGGAATCAACTGGGAAAATGTAGCCCTTGTGTTCAAATTTTTGACTCGCCAACAACTTTTAGTACAGTGATCATACACATACACTGACATTCATTTCTAAGAGAAGCAAGATAAAACCTAAAAAAATTGAACAAATTGCTGGAATTTTGTGCAGGGCCAGCGATGTCTGTCGTGACCATGCATGAGCCTAAATTCCAACCGATTTTCATCTTATTTCATCATTGATTTCCTCTACGTTATTCCCATAAATTTGGGTTTTTGAAAGTTCAAACCTTACCTGATTGCTAGTTAAAAAAGATAAGTATGTGAGAATGTAGATGGCATCATAAGCTTCGATTGGTCAATGGATTATTTCGAACTATGAATTTTTGCTGAAATGTATCATAAAAAGTAATTTGGAGCTTTAACTTAAACATTTATAGCGATGGGATTATGTGAGTCTTTGGAGGGGAAAGAAAACACAGTCAATTTATTTGATTCTTCTTTATAGTTTATGTTGAAAATATCACATATGAGTGAAAGAGTCTCACATCGAGAGTTTGAAGAGAAAGATCATGATATATAAGTCAAATAGGCTACTCTTCTTAAAGCCAATTGATTTTAAGATGATAAAACCTCACGTGGCTTGTTTTCATAGGCTTTGATTGAAATGGCTTCCCTTTTAACTTCTCCCTAACATGTGGTATCAGAGCCGATGGTGCGTTCAGTTGGGCGAAAAAGGTGTGATATGGTGGGCCTCATGGACGAGCTTGGTGAAGTGACATTCAGGTATTCATCGAGTGGGAACACGTGTACTGCAATTTGGCTCGATGATGTGGATAAATCCTCGGGTGGTATTATGAAAAAGCACAGTCCATACTCCTGGAACAGAGTGGATGACATGAAAGCTCGGTGTAGAGCAGTATGTGGACTCTGTGGAGTAGAGTGAAGGTGTACTCTTGATGGTTGCTTGACACCTAGGTAAAGATTTCCGCTTAAGGAGGAGCTTGTGGTTGATGTGGTTTGGAAGAGACTCATGTCATTATGTGTGAGGAGGAGATTGACAATAAGAATAGCCTACTTATCTTATATACCATGATACTTAATTCTTTTCAAAACCTCGAAGTGAGACTCTTTACTCATGTGTGATATTCAGAACAGTTTAAAATTTCGACCTTTTATTTTAATTTAGCATATAAATGTAGCTTGCCGCAATTGAAAAGGTTCTTTTCTTTTTGTTTAAAAAAAAGGATCTAAGTTTCAAATATGACGTATGAAACCTGAACTCTAGAGATGGAGAGGGAACATTAGGGCAACTTATGGTTTTAATTTATTTTGTTTTCTGCCTTTTCTCCCACAATAACTGTAGCCCTTGGAATTGAAGAGCTAAGATGTGAACATCTAGGGAAGGGAACTTATTAGCAGTTGATTTTTGCCACCACATAGGACCGTTACGCTTTTTCCTTTGCCTTCAACCAACTGTAGAACTGATGTAATTATTATTAATTGTGCATTTTGTAATACTTCACATATGAATAATAAAAGACGCTTTCAATAGGGACCCGTTTAGTTGTTTGACAACTAAATTTAATTGTTGTTTGTGTTATTGGAGCTTTGTCACAGTTGCCATTGTCAAAGACTCACAAGTAGCACGAGTCTCAATTCAAGCAACAGAGTAGACGCATCCAATAATAAGGTGATGTATACCACACTTTTGAAAGTACATACTTTCACTTATTATCTGTATGTCTTTTTGCACGTATATTTATCATATATACATCATTTGATATGTACGCACTAATATGACTTGTAGGAATGACTACGATATAAATTTCACATGATGATCCATTATCATGCATTTGCAATAGGATATGTCTACCTTACAAAAAATCATTGTTCTCATTTGTAATTTCATTCATTTTGATATTCCCGTCTCCACTTTTTTCCCCAATACGTTGACTGTGGACAATTATTGAATTGATTTAACTTTGATTGAGTGTTAAAAAAAATGGGATATTCATTTAAAGAAGTGTATTACATATATCTTTGGACAAATATTTTGAAATGAATTATCTTTATGGTCAAATTTTTATTTCACTAATCAGTTAAAATCAATATTAAAAAAAATGTGATAGAATGAGTGATATATCGTGATTTACAAGATCCAATAAATCCTGTAGAGGGGTAGGGGTAGGTAATAGTGTACAGAGGATAATAATGTAATTTTGTACTCCTGGAATGCTATATATACACAGCCAGGCTTCCTAATTGGGTCAGAGTCTTAACTTTCATTCACATGGTATCAGAGCTCCGATTTCTAACCTCATTTTTTTAGTTTTCTTTCTTCCCAAGAAAACTCCAAATCGAGCTCCTCTCTCTTCTTTCACCGAAACCCTACTCCTCCTCTTTCTCCTCACCGGAATCCTCACTCCTGCCGTCGCCGTCCCTTCTTCCACCGTTGCAGCACTGCCATGACTACCGAAGTCTCCACCCCAGTCACCCCTCTGCCTCTTTCCGGTGCCTCCGCTAGCATGGCCTCTCCTCTCGATTCCCATCCTGTCTCGGCTCCTGTTTCGGTACCTGCTTCCGCCTCCTTCCCGCCGCTGTACTCTCTGGCCGCATCTCTTCCGCCTAAATATGGGTTGTTCTCTGGCATCGGATCCTCGTTTTCACAGGCTACCCCCTCTCTTTCGTGGCCCGCGGCAAGCCCTACGACAACTCTTTCTCCACTGTGCTGCCCAGGTTTGCTGCAGATGGCATCGGGTCATCTCTGCCGCCCCAGACCGGGGTGCCCCATTTGGTCCTCCTCATCCCACGATTGAATCCCCGTGGTTGGCTCTCGGTTCTCACTTGCCACCCATTCACCCGAGCATATTTTCAATAAATATCAAGAATTTTGTTACCATTGTTCTCACTAACGTTGAGAATAACGTTGAGAATTTCTTATCTTGGCGTACTCAATTCGCTGCCTTTCTTGTGACTCAGCAGCTCGATGGCTTCTTTGATGGTACAATTGACACTCCTTCTTCGTATATTCTTGAATTTAATGGTGTGCAGCATCCTAATTCATCATACTCTATCTGGTTGCGTTTGGATCAACTCATTAGATCTTGATTATTTGCTATGATTTCTCCTGAATTATTAATTGAGGTTCATGATTTGCTTCATTCTAAGCAAATTTGGGACTGTCCGTCACATCGATTTAATATTGCTAGCCTTGCTCGGGCTATGGATCTTAGACGTACGTAACCTGTGTAATTTGTCTAAAGATCTTAAACAAAGTATGGAAGATTATTTGAGGGGTATTAAGCACATTGCAGATTCTCTTGCTTCTATTCTGACTCTAGTTCCAGATCTTAAATTTGTTTAGTTAACTCTAAACGGTTCAGATGAGGATTATCATAATTTGGTCACCACCCTCTCTTATGGTACCAATTTACTAACCTTTGATGATCTTCGTTCCAAACTCATTCACTATGAGCAGCGGCTTCAGTTCTTGAAATCAAAAGAATTGTTTCAAGTTCATCATCCCGCTTTGGCTACTACAGTTGCTTCTTCGGAATCTGGGAAAGTCGTTCCTTCGTTCCATTCTAATCATAGCAATGGGTCTGGTGGGAATAAAAACAAGGGGCAGAACAACAATTGGAAGGGTAATAAGCACCAAGGGGGCGGCAATTGAAGTTCTCACCAACATCAGCAACAATCTGCTAGCAGGGGTGTGCATACAGGAACTGGATACGGTAATATTGTTTTTTCATGGTATGGTATTCAATATTCATCTCCTTCTTGTACTAACTATGTATCTGTAGGTACTAATCCATCTGAAGGAGTCCTAGGTTCTCACCCTAATGCTATTTGCCATATTTTTTTGGCCCCGGGACACACAGCTGTAGGTTGCCTACAACGCAACACTCCCTCCCAATCCCATTCGGTCCCTACGTTTGCAACCTCCCATGCAGTTGATGCCAACGAATCAGCGTGGTATCCTGATTCGGCTGCTGTTTCACACATGACTTCTACAGAAGGTAATTTGCTCTCTAAATCTATTTACATTGGCAGTGATAGAGTCTGGGTTGGTAATGGTTCTCTTCTCTGAATTAAACATGTTGGCTCTCTTAATATTCCTACAGTCCATAAGCCACTTGTCCTAAAAAATGTTTTGCATGTTCCTACATTAAAACATAACTTGCTGTCTGTCAAACAACTTTGTCAAGATAATCATTACATTGTTGTATTTGACGATTCATATGTTTGTATCAAGGATTTCAAATTTTCTTAGAACTAGAAACTTAGTTTCTTTTTCCAATAAATTTCATGATTCATGTAGTTCTTGTCGACTTGCTTAATCTCATCATTTACCTTTTCAATTAGTGGAACACCATCCTTGTAAACCTTTCGAATTAATAAATTCTGATTTTATGACAATCTCCTGTTCTATCTAATCATGGTTTTTAGTATTATGTTTGCTTTGTAGATGATTTTTTCCGATACACATGGATTTATCCACTAAAGCACAAGTCAGATTCTCTACCAACTTTTTGTGCCTTCTAGAAGTTGGTGGAAAAACTTGTTTGATGCCAAGATTAAAATGTTTCAAAGTGATAGTGGGCGTGAATTTGATAATACATCTCTTGGTGCTCATTTTTTGGAACACGGAATTTATTTTTGAAAATCCTTTCCTGAAACTCAATCTCGAAATGACGTGGCTGAAGAAAAACATCGTCATCTCAATGAGATAGTTCATGCTTTACTTATTGAGGCGCACATACTTGCCACATTTTGGGTTGAAGCTATTCAAACTGCTTTTTTTTTTTTTTTGCTAATAGGCTCCCTACACCTAATCTTTACGGCCAATCTCCTTTTGAAAAACTGTTTCAAAAATTCCCTGATTACAGTTTTCTCAAAATCTTTGGTTGTGCCTGTTGTCCAAAATTTTCAGCTACTTATGCTAATAAATTAGCCCCCTGATCAACTTGGTGTATTTTCCTTAGTTATGTCTCCCATTATAAAGGATACAACTGTTTTGATCCCCTTACAGGTCGAATTTTTATAAGTCTGCGTGCTATTTTTCATGAACATGAATTTTCCTACTTGAAAATTTCCAATGTCCCTGGCTCCACAATTTTCCATTCCGCTCATCCTTCCACTGATTGCCTTATGGAGCTATCTCGGCCTACTCCCACTCTTGCCTTACCGTGTGATTCTTCCCGAGTGGCCACGACTAGCTACCCACTTCCTGCATCTGTAACCCACGACTCTTTTCTCTCCACCTTACCTGAGCCATCAGTTAGCCTGGCCAAATCGCATGATGCGGATCACGGTATGCCCAAGACCACAACACATTTCCCCAACCCACCTTATTCTCCTAGCACTAGGCTGGCCAAGACAACCAATGCTGCGCAGCCTATTTCCCAGCCATGGGCCTCTCCCTCCCCTTTGCCTTCCCCCACCCTAACCTATACTCCAATCGCTAGCCCAAGTGCTCCTCTGCCCAGCCCATCAATCCAGCTTTCCAATGCACCTAGTCCACCTCTTATTCCCCATGTCCATGACCCAATTTCTCAACCTGCTCCTCACCGTCTCAACACACATCACATGATTACTATGGCCAATAGTGGAATCCGAAAGCCCAAGTAGATTTTGTCTGTTGACACCTCTATTGTAGGCCTTGAACCCGTATCTTTTAAATAAGCTTCTACTGATTCTAACTAACAAGAGGTTATGACTGAGGAATGCAATGCTTTAATTGCTAATGATACTTAGGAGTTGGTACCATCTCAATATGGGCAAAATCTTATGGGTTGTAAATGAGTTTACAAAGTTAAATTTTATTCTGATGATTCTGTTGAACGATACAAGGTACGGTTAGTTGCTTTTGGTAACCACCAACAGGCTGGCATTGACTACCATAAGACTTCTAGCCCAGTTGTCAAGCCTCTCACTATTCGCTTGATTCTCCCTTTAGCTCTCACTTTTGGTTGGCCCATACGATAACTAGATGTTAATAATGCGTTTCTTCATAGCACTCTTACTGAAAAAGTTTACATGTGCCAGCCCCCTGTGTTTGTCCATCCTCAATTTTCCCATCATGTCTATAAGTTCAAGAAAGCTATTTATGGCCTCAAATAGGCAGCTCGTGCTTGGTTCCATAAGTTTAGTAGCTTCCTTCTGTCTCATGGTTTCGTTTTTTCTTCCTCAGACACATCCATGTTTGTTTATCACCATGGTTCTACCACTATGATCATACTTTTTTATGTCGATGACATTATTCTTACTGATAGTTCCTTATCTGTGCTTCAAAACTTCATTTTTGTCCTTTCTAACCAGTTTGCTATGAATGACTTGGGTGAGCTACATTATTTTTTGGGTGTTCAGGTGGTACGAAACTCTCAGGGAATATTTTTGTCCCAGCAAAAATATATCCATGATCTCATTCGTAAATTTCATATGCACACTGCTAAACTCGTTTGTAGCCCATCCCTTTCTAGGACTTCACTGACCCTTACAAATGGAGAGTTACTTGCTGAACCCATTGAGTATAGAAGTATGACATGTGTATTGCAATATTTGACTATGACTAGACCTTATATTGCCTATTCAGTTCATGTAGTTTCCCAATATATGCACGCTCCCTGTACTACTCATATACATGCTGTCAAGCGTATTTTCAGATATTTGCAGGATAACTTGAGTTTCGGCTTGCAGTTACATTCAATTTCTACTTCATTGGTCATTGTTGCATACTATGATGCTGATTAGGCACGGTGCAAAGATTCCTGTCAGTCTACGACAGGTTATGCAGTGTTGTTTGATCCAAATCTTATTCCTGGCGCTCCAAGAAGCAACCTACGGTTTTCAAATCTTCTACTGAAGTTGAGTATTGGGCTGTTGCTTACACAGTTGTCGAAACCATTTGGATTCGCAAGCTCCTTGCTGATCTTGGCATATACTTATCCTCACCTACCAAGGTCTACTGTGATAACATTAGTGCCTCTTACATGGCTGTTAGTCCAGTTCAGCATAATCGTAGGCAACACATCGCAGTCGACTATCATTTTGTTCGTGAGCGTGTCGCTCATGGGGATCTAATTGTTCATTATATTCCTATTAAGCTTGAGTTAGCTGATATTTTTACCAAAGGGTTATTTTCTAAGTTGCTTAATTTTTTCAAGGACAATCTGTCAATACGTACCTCTCCAACAGATTGAGGGAGCGCAATAGTGTATAAAGGATAATAATGTAATTTTGTACTCCTTGAATGCTATATATACACAGTCAGACTCCTTAATTGGGTCAGAGCCTTGACATATATTCGCAGTAGGGGTAGGGGTGGGGGGAAGTCCAAATACAATCAATCCCAAGCCCTGGAATGGGTAAGACTTGAGGCTTAGTTTCAATAATTTGAAGGCATATACATTAATACACGATAATTTTTACGAGACTTTCTCATAAAAATTTCTCATGCATATAGGCTAGAGACAAGATAGTGATTGAAAATTTGTACGAGTTGTATAGTGTGAGTTGCGAATTTAGGAGGATGCTTTGTCTTTGTCATTCTAAAATTGGAAATAGATTACTGGAATAAGTGGTCCATTGTTTGATTTATAGGCAAGATCATAGATCTATAAGTACATGCCATGTTAGTACATTAAAAGGAAGGTAAACTGCTAGCCTTACTCACAAGTCCTGACCTATAATTCATTTAAATTATAAGCACTATTAAGATTTTGTTGGTTTTTCCTATTACAGTTATTACAATACATTGATAATTAATATTTTCTTAATAAAAAGGTTGCCTTAATAATCAAAATTGGATAGAGAAAATTCAAATGCTAATATTGCTTATTGGCTATATACAAATGGGAGCTAGTGAGTAGAATACTAGCAATATATGAGAAGACAATTGTTAATAATTTTAAAATGTTAATACTTCATATCATAATGTAAGTATTGTATGAAAATTAAAACTGTCATGCTTTTATAGAGAACATATAATTTGATAAATAATATGTTAGTTATCTTTTCTTATTTATTATTGTCTTTTTATTTTAATGGCTACTTGTAATTACGGCATTTTCTTTTTAAGCAAAACCTATGCACATCTTAACTTTAGATTTTCAATTCAAATCTTACCTATTTAAAACTCCCATCTTTACATACAAAATTAAGAGGTTTAAATATTATTTGTGTTCGTTCTTTTCTGTTCTAAATGTTTGTACATGCTTCTACTACAAAAGAAATTCTGCAAACATCTATCATATCATTAAAAAAAAAAAAAAAAAGGCAAGCTTGCCACCTAATGGCTAATGCATATGTACTTCGTTTGTAACCCCGGGGGGGGGGGGGGGAGATTTTGGGTCGTTGCCTTATTGTGATCTGTACTTTCGTGTTGGAAGATGATGGGAGTAAATTCGAAGTCTTGCTTTCGTGTTGGAAGATGATGGGAGTAAATTCGAAGTCTTGCAGGAGTAAAAAGGGCCAATCAAAAATTAGATATCATTCACAATTCACGGAAGTGGAAGCTTACATTTCACAGTAGAAACAGGAGAGAGAGAGAGAGAGATTGCTTTGACTTGGAACGTGTTGGTGTTGGCATTATTCAGCCCGCACCAACCCACGCTCACACCTGTATTTCCACCGGTCATCCATCGGCCCTTTCCGCGGCTGTCGGAATCTCTTCTTCTCAACTGCCACATTAAAGATAGATTTACATAGAGACAGAAGAAGAAACATACCCACTTGAAGAACCAAGGAAAGCAAGAGTCTTTGCTGAGTGCTCAATTCATTCAATAAATCAATCAAGGAAAGCTTCAAGAAAGGAAAGTCAAATTCAATCAAAAAGGCTGTTTTATTACTTAATTTCCTTATGTAAGTATTGCCCAACTCGACTAAAGATCTTTTACTTTCTGGGTCACTTTCTTTTTTGCTGTTCTCTCTTTTTATGTTTTACCATTTTGCTGTTTCAGTTGTTAATTTGAAGATTTTGGGGGATTAGGGTTTGTGTGTAGTGATCCATCGGGCACTGGAGGGGATAGATCGTTAGATTATGATGAGATATGAGGGTATGCGGGCCGTATAGAAGATGGGTTGTGTGTTTGGGAAAGGGGGCTTAGCTGCTGAAGATGCCAGAGAGAGAAATGGGAAGAGCGAGAAAGAGGGTTTGGGGGGTGTTGAATCTGGCAGGAAGTTGGATGTGCCAGTGGTAGATGTGGAATCAGGGTTAGATGCAGGGAAAAATGCTGAAAATGGTGGTACTACTGAGGTGAACGGTGATGGGAAGAAGGAGAAGGTAAAGAAGGGGGAAGAGGAGGAGAGAGATGAAGAGGGGGGAGGAGGAGAAGGAAAGATGGGTAGAAGCCATAGGCCAAGAGGAGAAAAGAGAGGATCAAAAGCAAACCCCCGGTTGAGTAATCCTCCCAAACACCTGCATGGTGAACAGGTCGCAGCTGGGTGGCCATCTTGGCTCTCGGCTGTTGCTGGTGAAGCAATCAATGGTTGGGTCCCAAGACGAGCTGATACTTTTGAAAAGATTGATAAGGTAGGAGCTTAAGTTTCAGTTCAAATGTTGATTTCATGCCTTGTATAGTATGGCAATAAGCATTTTAGTTTTTATGCATGATAGTTGTAAATGATTCTGATTTCATTATCATCGATCATAGATTGGGCAAGGAACATATAGTAATGTATATAAAGCCAAAGATTCATTGACTGGGAAGATTGTTGCACTGAAAAAAGTACGGTTCGATAACTTGGAGCCAGAAAGTGTTAAATTCATGGCTAGAGAGATTTTGATCCTTCGAAGACTGGACCATCCCAATGTTGTGAAGCTTGAAGGGTTGGTAACATCAAGGATGTCTTGTAGTCTGTACTTGGTGTTTGAGTACATGGACCATGATTTAGCCGGACTTGCTGCGAGCCCAGATATTAAATTTACGGAACCACAGGTTAGTGATAGTACAACTCTGCATGGAAATATGTAAGCTGCATGGAAGAAATTTTGAGCCTATTGGCTCATTTTGAAGTTCGAAGTTTAGTGGTAATCATGTTGCAGGTAAAATGTTATATGCACCAAATTCTCTCTGGACTTGAGCACTGTCACAACCATGGTGTTCTTCACCGGGATATCAAGGGATCAAATCTTCTGATTGACAATCACGGAATACTTAGGATTGCTGATTTTGGATTGGCTACTTTCTTTGATCCAAATAAGAAGCATCCCATGACAAGTCGTGTTGTCACTCTATGGTATCGAGCTCCAGAGCTGCTTCTTGGGGCAACTGATTATGGTGTTGGCATTGATTTGTGGAGTGCAGGCTGTATCTTGGCTGAGTTGTTGGCCGGGAGGCCTATAATGCCTGGCCGCACTGAGGTAAATCTTGGGTTCTGTATTGTTAATCTTGTCCTAAAGGGATGTTTGGGGTTCTGAATTAAGCTTTTATGTTTCTTGTGAGTGTCTGCATGCTGGCTTTTCTAGCTTAACTCGCTGATAATTTTTTTCAGTCCCTTTACTATCATTTTGCGGTGAATTGTGCTTTTTGAGATGACTTTATAGTACTCCTTTACTGTTTTTCTCATGTTTTTCTTTTCAAAATATTTGCATTCTTTTAATGTTCTAACTATTATTCTGGTGCTTTTGCCAAAATGTGAATCCCATCAAATTTTTTGGTGTGCCTCAGAATACAATGGATGGCTCAGAAGTCAAGACCCTCATCTTCTATCTATAGAATTGGAACATAATTTCTTTTGTTTTATTGGTGCTGTAGGGCTTAATTTTGTTCTGTTTTCTTTGAACCAACTAGCGATGCAATTCTGCAAATGCATGATCTTTACTGATAGGACATACTTGATAGTGAACCAGCTAGTAATGCCATCACAATGCATGTTCTCTGTTGATATGAGAACTGACAGTCATGTTCTTTGTCATAGGTGGAACAATTGCATAAGATATATAAGCTATGTGGTTCACCATCTGATGAATATTGGAAGAGATCCAAGTTGCCGAATGCAACTTTATTCAAGCCCCGGGAACCATACAAACGATGCATAAGAGAGGTCTTCAAAGACTTTCCACCATCAGCATTGTCTCTGATTGACACTCTTCTGGCAATTGATCCAGCTGAACGCAAAACTGCCACAGATGCTTTGAATAGTGATGTAAGTTTTTTAACTTTTATTGCATGAAGTTTTTGTTCTGTTTGATAAGTCTTTGGATTTGTTCCACAAACTAGGTTGGAGATCTTAAAGTACAGGCTTGACTGAAGTATTGAAACTTGAATTTAGGATTAGGATATATTTGTTTGATTTTAAGGATTTTGCACACTTATGCTATGACCTTTCTGGATCCATACCCGATTGTAGGAAAAGTAAAATTTGTCGATTCTTGGTGTGTATGTCGCCTTTGGTCCACACGATCTGGTCTGATCTCCCCTAAAGTTCCTTTGCTTGGAGCTACAGTGTCCTATCCCTTTTCTTAGGTAGCAGTAGCCTCCTAGTTCTGCTCTCATTTGAAGTCGGGTTAGCTGACCTTCATAGGTCTCATCTTGAATTCTTGTTTACAACTATATTAATTCTAATAATGATGACATTTGATGAAGATGAGTTGCTTTTCTGCAAACAAGTTCTGAAGACTAGTCTTATTTGTTTCTCTTATTCTGTTTTGAGTTTTTTTTTTTTTTTTGGGGGGGCAAGTCTTTTGCTCCTTTGAAAGTGTCTTTTTGTGTGGATAGCTTCTCAAAACGAGATCTTAACTTGTTTTGACTTAACAAAAAAGGAGTAAATTTCTGGTCAAGAGGTGCGCTAGGTGCAAAAATGTTCTAGAAATCACAGACCATCTACTACTCCATTGCGCATTCACTAGAAACCTTTGGGAATTAGCTTGGAGTTCTTTGGGTCTTCATTGGGTAGTGCCTAACATGTTGAAACATCAATTACTGGCTTGGGAAGGTTTTATGGGGGGTTTAAACAGAGTATTGTGTGCATTCCCACATGCCATCTTTTGGATGTTATGGATGGAGAGAAATAGGAGGGTTTTTGCTGGGGCTGAAACTTGAAACTCCTCATGAACGGTTAAAGACAAGTGACTCAAGACTTTATTCTTTTGGAAGGAGGAGGTTTTTTGTTCCTATTTGTTGGATGTTGTTGATTTTGTGGATAACATTTTTTGGGGTTGGAATTAGTCTTTTGTGGTATGTTTCTTCAGCATCCTCTCTTGAGCCTATCCCTTTTATTTGTAAATATTATCTTTTCCTTATCAACAAAAAAGAGTGTTATCGGTGCATGTTATGCAAAGCTGCAGCAGAATCGGTGAACCACTTATTGCCTCATTGTCCTTTTGCAAGTGCTTTTTGGGATCTAGCCTTTAGTTGTTTGGGAGTTTCTTGGGTTATGTCCAATTCTATTTCGGATCACCTCTTTGCTTAGGAGGAGGGCTTTTTTGGTAGGAAAGCTAAAAAGAAGAATGCCAGATTATTTCCTCATACAATTTTTTTGGAGAGTTTGGCGTGAAAGAAATAGGAGATTCTTTCAGGGTGTCGAGATGCTGCTTCAATGTTTTAAAGATTTTTTGATCAAGTCTCTCTATTTTTGAGACAAAGGGATCTTTTGTGACTCTTCTCTTGATCTTTTAGATTTTGTGGATGGTGTGCATATGGGATGTGTGTAGCCTTTTGTAGGATGCTAGCTTTGCATCCTCCCTTTTGTTAATGAGGTATATTTATTCTTTCCCTGATCCCCCCCTCCCAAAAAAAAAACAAAAAGTGTTATCATGTCTGGGTTGCCATTTCTTGGGGTCCGCTGGCTGGACCTCTAAGGATGTCTGTCAGCTCCTCTCCTGCAGATGGACCTTCCCCCCTTGTGCTTGATAAACAGTAACAAGTTTCTTATTTAAATATAATGAACATTAGGCGAAGGCACAGAGCTTCATTCTGAGATAGTTGTATATTTGAATGTTATATGATAATTGGTTTATTCATTTGCAAAAGCAGGAAGAACCATCAAATAAGCCTTCGTATATGGATCTTCTTTCTCACTTATTGAGCTATTACCCCAGGATGTGCAAGGAACCAAATCTTTCTTAATTACCTTCACTTTTGCCTTTCTAGGTAGACAGCTCCCTCTTATGCTCCAAAATCTCATTTAACACCTGGTCTGTAATTTCTACAGTATGTCTTTTACATTTTACAGGTGGACAAAATCATGAAGTGTTTTATAATAATTCCTTTTTCTTTTTTGGAAAACAAATAATGTGTTCATTAAAGTAATCATAAGGGGAAGTATAGAAGACAAGCAGTCTTTTCACACGTAATTAATTTCTGGTTAAAAAAAAAAAAGACTAAATACAAGCCCAACAACTTCTAATGAAGAAAGATTCAACAACTCCTAATGAAGAAAGATATAACCATTTTTATCCCAAAAATACAAAATCTTGATTAAATAGTCTTTTCTGCACTGAAGAAAGGTGTTTCTTTCCATAAAAAGCCTTTTCTATTTTTCTTGAACCTAATAATCCAGACAATGGCATCAGGAATAGCTCCATGTAGCTTCATTTATTTTTCAAAGAAGCCCTTCCAGGTAAAAGATTATGAACAAATTTAGTACTTAGCATGATGAAAGGCATGCCAAGCAATTTATTCCCAAAAAGACTATTTACAGAGACTTTCGCACTCTTTTGCAAGTTATCATCAGTAAAAATTTTCCTTGTGCAACTTCCCAAACTAAAAAGGAAACCTTTGTGTGTTCTGAAGACTTCTAAATAATCTTCCATGGGAACCTAGCTTCTGGATATAGAGGAACTGGGAAAAGGAGGACGAATTAAAACTTCTAAAAGTAGGATTTGACTCTTCCTACCAGTATTTAAATTCCATCGGTCTCTGTGAATGAAAGGGATCCATAAATAAAGCTCAGTAAACTTGCTGAAAAAATTTTTAGAAAACATACTAATAAGACAATCTTCACCAAATCTTTATAATCAAATACAGAATACAAATTGCAGACAATTAGAATCTTGCTTAAATTTAGCACCTGGATACAAATTACAATCATCACTGAAGCTAGCACCTAAGGTACAGTTATGTGGGAGGATAGAAGAATCATGTGGAACAACCTAAATACCAGCAAGCACCTGGTTGTTCTCCACTTGGCCCACAGGTAAGAAGGAACTCTTTGGCTAGTTACCTCTCAAACCTGCCTTGACCTCAAACTACATCAATACGTCAATGATTTAGAATTAATGCTCACCGTCACAAAAGTTGATGGTATAATTAACAAAGAGGAGATAAGAGATGCTAGTGACCTCCCCCCCTTTTCCTGCTGAAGAGCTAGAGATGAGAATGTAAGACAAACCTGAGAAAGGACGCTAAGGAGATGCAACAGAAAATCCAAAGGATCTACATTTCCTCAAACCCTACTCTTCTTATCACAAATAAAGGGAGCTGCTTCTGTTATATACGACAGATTGTCCTTTTCCATTTATAACTACAGATTCATGTGGGTATTCTTACATGAGCTTTTCGGCATAACTGCATAAATTGGCTTGACGTTCTTCTATATTTGTGTCCCCCTGTGTCCTCCTCTTTGTTGGGTATCTTGTGTACAGTGCATTGTCTAGAATCTTGATCATGACCTTCAAGTGATTTCATTTTGCTTTTTCCACTTCTTTATTTCATTTAGACACCATTTAAGCGCCCCCCCCCCCCGGGGGGAACATTTTCTATGCTGTGGGGAGTTGAAACAAGTAACTTAACGAACTTTAGGTCTCTTTTCTTTCTTGGATAAGTAATAATGTTTCGAGATTATTAGCCATTTAAGAACCAATCATCCTTCTTTACCTATTGTAATTTCTTTTCCTCAATGTTGTTATCCTAGGAGACAATAAAATTCAGAACTTGAGTTGCCTTGTTCTTGGTCTCAGAGAGGTGGCCTAGGAGAGAATAGAATTCAAAACCTGAGTTGCCTTATTCTTAGTCTCTGAAAGTTGGCTCAAAAACCATCCTTTTTTCTGCATATTTTGCCGGTGGTTTGTTAATTCATCTTATGATACCATAGGCACTAGCTGTTTTCGTTTTTGACAGTTAATGTGATAGATCTTTTTCAAAGGCACACTATGGAAAATCATCTCATAAATATGAGGGAAAGCCTTCTCTAGAGGTGACTTAAAATCAAAGCCATGCTTACTTCTGTATACATTGCCGATGGTTTATTAGTTCATATTGTGATACCATAGACACTAGTTATTTTTGTGTTTGACAGTTCTAATGTGATAATTCTGTTTTCTATCTCACACTTCAGAGAATCTCTCATAAATAGAGGGTAGAAACTTCTATCTTGATTTACTAGCATCAGTTGTAAAAGTGAAAGCTTTTATAGAAAGAAACAACACAGGTCTATATATCGACCGTTGCATTTGCATCTCAATCACATTTCACAGTTAGTGGCTGTCCTTTTTTTTTGGGGGGGGTGGGGGTGGGGGTTGGAACAACTAACAATTGGAAATAAGAGCATGAAGCTTAAAGTTAGAGGGTGCTTATTGGTGTGACTATATTTGCATTTTTTAATTTTTTATTTTTCGTGACCGGCTGACTGGAGGAGCAGTGGTTGCTTATATGAGACATCTTATGCTAATTTTAAAATTATATGGCTATTTATTATATCAACTTAATTTTAAATTCTTATCTCACAAATGAGAAAGTGCTTTGGGCTTATGTGGAGGCAAATTTGGCCCTATTATATTCCTGAAGTAAAAGGAGTTTCCCATCTGCCATCTTGTCAAACAGAAGTTGCCTATCTGCAATTGTGCTCCTCGATAATGAGAATGCACTGTACAGTCATTGCTTTTCAGGAGCAATGCTATTTTTAACTTGTGGACTTGATAGAAAATTTGTTATTTTTCTTCAACTCATCAGAAGTTGTCTGATTATAATGTTTGTTTGCAGTTCTTCAGCACTGAACCTCATGCTTGCGATCCATCAACACTGCCCAAATATCCTCCAACCAAAGAAATGGATGCTAAACGACGTGATGATGAAGCTCGAAGGTTAATACTCAGCATTATGACATTCTCTAATAATTTTTCCAGCATTATGTGAGATAATATGTGGTATATTACTTCTAATAGTTATTATTGAGTACAGTTTTTCTGTTTAGGGTCATCTATGGAATTTCTCAGTTTTCTCCCCACTCCCTTCCAACTTTCTTTTCAGGTAGAAAGCATGAGTTCAGTTTAATCTTGTAGAAAGATAAATCCTTGGCAAAATGCAGATATACCCTGTTCTCTTTTTTGTTGTTAAAGAGATTGAGACTGACACCAAATTTCCCTTTCTGCTGCAGGCTTAGGGCTGCTAACAAAGCACAAGGTGAAGTGGTGAAAAAATCTCGACGTGGTCCCAGGGCAATGGCAGCTCCAGAAGCCAATGCAGAGCTTCAAGCAAATCTTGATGTATGTGTTCTATATTGCTTTTTCCTCTGTCCTTTCTTTGTGAATATTCAGCCCTAGATTGCAAAATCCATCATTTAGTTTAACAAATGTAGCCAAAATTTTAAACTAAGCCTCCTTATTGATCAAGGCCATTTGTATGGACAGAGCCTGCCACTTTTTATGTCTGCGCGTATACGCTGTGGTGACTGTTGAACTGACCACCCACTGCTTAGCTTACTAGGATCAATTCTTGGATTGTTGCCTGCTAAACAGTCGTACAACAGTTCTGTTTCCTTCAGGACTTCTTTCTAGCTTGGAGTCTTGGACATTGAGCCCAAGGGTGACCATTGGACCTTTGTGTTTTGTGGATGCCAAGTAGAAGTGAAAACTTCGTTTCCTAAACTTGGCTATGCCTATGGTAGAGTCTGAGTAGCATAGAATAGGCTATACTGGTTCTGTATTCTGGTAAGAGATACTGGGTAATATTTCTTGAAACTACTTCTCATAGATGAGGACTGGGTTGCTTTGTACAGGATTTGAGTAAGTGTTGAATGCATGTTCGGAATGTGGCACAAGATGTACAATGGTAGCCAAAAAGGGTTTGTAAATCCATTTGCACATGACAATTGTCTTCTCATCCACCATCATATTTCTATGGAAGACTGAAAATTGAAAACTAATGGTTGAGTCTTGTTACCATAGCTAAAACAAGAGCCCTCAAACCTTGCAATATCTGCATTCCTGTTTTGGGTGATCCATTCCAAATCTAGAAGCCTAAATGACGGACTTTGTGGGAACTTTGTAACATACTGTCTTCTGTACTTCAATCCGCTACCTAGGCAATCCACAATCCTATTAACTGTGTATGGCTCCGTTTGGAGGTGAAAACAGAAAGGATTTCAAATAGTTGGCACACATTCTCCTCCTGGTCAAAGTTATAATCTTGAACGCATATATAGGTTGCTTTTATTTCATGAAGGGCAACGATATGTCTGACTGACAATTTCTTTCCACTAATATTTCAGCAGAGGCGGCGTATAATCACCCATGCAAACGCAAAGAGTAAGAGTGAGAAGTTCCCTCCACCTCACCAGGATGGAGGGCTTGGTGACCCCTTGGGCGTGTCACAACACATAGATCCTTCAAATATACCAACCGATATCACATATAGCTCCACATCATTTACATACTCCAAAGGAGTGGGTCAGCATTGGTCAGGTCCATTGGTGGACCCTGCTTCTGCTGGGGGTCCCAGGCGTAAGAAGAAGACTGTTGCTGATGGACATGAACCAAAGTCCACTGGCCGAAGAGAAATCAGTGGCAATGTTAGAGCTCGAGCAAAATAAATAGAGAGGTGAGATATAGAAAGGCAGGGGTTGGAACTTGCATGGTGCAAGCATATTTCAGTCTGCCTGAAGGCGCACAAAAGTGTATTTAGGAGTATAATTTTTTTTTTCTTTCGTCTTTTCTTCTGGGAATTCTTGTACTTCCCCAAGGTTAGGACAAAATTTGGCTGTTCTGTTTGTTGGAATTGGGGAAGTTTAATCCAGGCAATGTATATTTTTGATCTTTTTCTATTATAGAGATACAGATTTCTATTCTTGGAGGAGAAAACCGTGTGAATGTTGTGGAAATGTCATTGCACCACTTCTAGTTCTAGCATTTACCCTAAGGTTCTGTAAGGGTCATTTCCTTTAAGTTGCGATGTTTCAACATAAAATCTTATCTTTTGTTTGGTTTAAATGAGCTACGAAGGTAGTACAATACAATTGGGGAGGGAAATCGAACCTGAGACTTAATATACACAGGATGTCAATCTTAACCACTTGACTAAGATCTCATCAGTAGCATAAAATCCTATTTGCTTCTGCCTTTTTTTTTTTTCCCCCCTTCTAGCAAACTCGGACTTTCTTTTCAATTATTGGGGGGCTATAATTGACTTCTTGCCAATGTCAAACTCCAATCTCTCCATTATTCATATGTTTAATAGTGATTTGTGTCTTAATAAATGTTTTCTTTCCATTTGTGAGAGTTTACTACACCCTTTACAAATAGGTGATGTTGTATCTCACTCTTGAAGCGTTTAGTTATACAGGTCTATGAATTTTCTTTTTAAAGGATGCATCATGCATCATGAAGGAGTGTTTGAATACAAGAAGAGTATTTAAAAGAGTATCAATTAGTTTTCTCAATCGAAAATTTATTTTGTTATTTCATTCATATATTTGTATTCAAATATGATGTCCATTGTAGGTTTAATATAACCTCAAATTAACGAAATTGTCTTTTTTTAAAAAGAAAGTTACTGATATTTTTGCACTTTTGAATCTCTAATGAACCTTACATTTGTCCCCCCCCCCCAAAAAAAAAATGGGGACTAGCACAACCCCACTAACGTAAATTGCATTTGTTTGGTTTGAAGTGGTATTTAGCGTTTATTTAATTAAATAAAGACATATTTGCTTGAATCATATGTATTCGATAGTTGAGTACTAAAGCATTGAGATTCGTTTTCCTTTGTGGTAAAATGAACTCATATTCCTCTTTACGAATTAAAACACTCATGATATAAATTTCACTTGCTTAAACAAACAAAACACCTTTTTAAAAGACATAAGTTCAAGACATTAATATTTATTATGTGTAATTAATAACATTGTAATTTATAATTATATTTTTATTCAAATAAAATGCAATTCAGATCAAGGAATAGAAGATTAAAGAAGAGCATTTATCCAATTCCAAATGAAATGAAAATATCTCATTAAGTTTCTCTCCCTTAAAAAAAAAATTTAAAAAAAAAAAAAAAGAAGAGGAAGTTCATTGCCTCGTGGCACCACAAAATCATCTATACCGTCTGCAGTAGCAGGCGACCTCCGCCCTCTGTCCTCTCTCTGAGTCCTTCTCCTCTGTTTTTCATCGCCGGCATTTCTCTGGCAAGAATCGAGTCGTATTAACGCCATTTTCGTCATACTCGAACAGGTGTTCGAGGACTAATTGGTTGCTATTGACAGTATCATTGGTAGTTAAACTGCCTCCAAATTGACCCCAATAAACTGCATTAGCAAGCTCTAGCTTCCTACCCATCGTCTCATAGAGGTAAGTTCTGTTTCTGCAATACACCCTGATGTGTTTATGTCGTTTGCTTCCCTTTTTGTGTTGGGGGGGGGGGGGATGATTAATATGCACTTTATTGGTAATTGATGCTGGGAAGAGTTTGTGGTTGTTGTATTGAAATTTTGATGGGTGAACTTCAGTCTTGGGCTGCTTTGGAGGATTGAAACCGCTATTTGAAACTCTATTTGGAAACTATGTTTTGGGTTGTTGAACATAAAAACAGGATCTCTGTGGAGAAATTGATGATATAGTCAGATGGATGGGAACTTTTATCAGTTGACAAAGTGGTACTGTTCTGGTGGGAATTTATAATTCTAGATTCTTGTCTGAGATGGTTTTTGTTCATTTGTCGGGTCGCATACATCATCGGATGCATCTGCTGGCTCTTTTAGGCGATATAGTCTCACAAGAGACAAGTTATTTAGACTTGAAGACTATTCCGCACGGACTTATTATGAAATTGAAGTGTTTTAGGCCAAATTCAATCTTGATAAGTTGCAGAAGATTTGTGCGAGTCATAACTCATGAATTAATGATGAAGAGAGTCATTGGTGTCCTGTGAATCTAAGATGAATGGAAATTACATTGATAAGTATAGTAAGAGCACATGCGTTTTTGGTGTGATTTTTATAGAGGAGAACCTTGGTAAGTTTCCTTTTTTGTCCGAAATCTTTACTTGATTGTATTAAAGACAAGAATGTAATGTGTGCGTGTGTGATTGAGTCCAGTTGGATGGGAAAAAAAAAATAGCGTAAAAGATAATGATATGTGTTCACTACTTTGTACACGAAGGAATAAGGATTAGAAATATGAAAGTAAACTAGTAAATTAGTTACAGGTATTAGGAAAAAAAGGTGATGTCCAAATAGAAAAGCCAAGGGCAGTGGATAACTTGGCTATGCATTCCATCAGAAGTTCCATCACAACTTGGCTAAAGATGAGCCTTTAATGGTTGCATAGCTATATTATTAAAAAGGATTAATTAAACTCTTAGTCGCACCAATCATGGCTTTTGTGCTGATAACGATGAAAGTGTCATTGATGCGTGAATTAAGATCCAATGCAGGAGTTGAATACATTATGAAGGATTATGGAAATAGCCAGCTGGTTTTTAGTTCTCCAGTGAAATATATTAGCGTGCGGCACTGACTCAAAATAAGGATGTTGTATGAAGAAATGGCCCCAGTGAAAAATTTTTGAGTTAAGCGAACTATGTTTGCAGTGTGTGAACTGTGCTTTGCTACTTGATTGTGGCATTAGGGCAATTGTACAATATTGCATCCATTACCACAATCATTATGAATTCTGCATTTTGAATCCTTGTTTTGGAGCCTGCACATCCAGGAGTTATTAGCAATTGTAATATTGTATGCAATCTATGGTGAAAGAAATTACTCTAATTTTCTCTGTGACAGAAAACAACCTCATTGCTTTTTTAATTTGCGTGTTCTGTATAATACAAACCTCCATATTGATACTTCCTTGTCAATTTGTAAATATTGCCATTTACCAAATCTTTCTTTTGTGATTCTAGGTGTCTGTGTGATATGCATTCGGTTTTGCAGTCTGTTGTGGGCAGTTGTTCTTCTTGTCTAGTTCGTTCGCAAGCTCACTCTGCAAATGACAAAAGTTCAGCAATGCATCGGGCTAAATTTTCACAGATACCTTCATGGATATCTCTCAAGAGCAATTCTACTTCCTGCACCGAAGTCCAGCCAGTCCAACACAGTCAGCTTGAAAACTTGCATTTAGTTTCTCTTGCTAAACAAGGAAAGTTGAAAGAAGCATACAAATTTCTCAATGAAATGAATAAGTCTGGCATTTCATTTGACTTGTACTCTTATCAATGCCTGCTCGAAGCATGTGGGAAGTCAAAATCTTTAGAAGAAGGGAGATTATTTCATGATAGAATATCTAAAAGAGAGGGAAACTTGGCTGGTTTTCTGGACAATTGTGCGTTGCAGATGTATTGTGACTGCGGCAGTTTATTTGATGCTCAGAACTTGTTTCATAAAATGAAACTGAGGGATTTGGATTCTTGGGTGATAATTATATCTGGATGCACGAGAATGGGATTTCTCAATCATGCTTTTGGTTTGTTTTCACAAATGCTGAAGCTTAAAATTAAGCCGAATTCTTCAATTTATGTGAACCTACTGCGTTCACTGTTGGATTCTTCAGTTCTGATGGTTGGTAAACAGCTGCATGCACATATAATTAAAAGTGATTCAATGGATGCTTCTGTTACGGAGGAAATTCTGTACATGTATGTGAAGTGTGGGTGTATGAATGATGCCAAGAAAATTTTTGAACAGATGGATGATAAGTGTGCAGTGACCTGCACACAATTGATGGTAGGTTATAGTCGAGTTGGTAAACAGATGGTTGTTTTGGCTGTGTTCAATGAGATGGTAAGTAAGGGAATTTGGCTGGATGACTTTGTATTCTCTATTGTTCTCAAAGCATGTGCTACAGTGGAGCACTTGGATATGGGGTTGCAGATTCATGGTGTCATAATCAAATGTGGGCTTTCCTCCAAAGTTACGGTTGGAACACCTCTTGTAGACCTCTATGTTAAATGTGGAAGACTGGATTTCGCTTGTACAGCATTTGATTGTATAGTTGAGCCAAATGATGTATCATGGAGTGCTCTAATAGCCGGCTATTCACAAACTAGCAATTACTATGAAGCAATTGATAGTTTTAAGTCAGCTAGAAGTAGTGGTGTATTAAACTCTTTTATGTACACCAGCATCTTTCAAGCATGTTCTTCTCTCATAGATTTGAGTTTTGGCACTCAAGTCCATGGGGATGCAATTAAGAGAGGTCTAGTTTCATACCCTTATGGAGAGAGTGCAATGATTACCATGTATTCCAAATGTGGCCGGTTAGATGATGCTTTCCAGGCCTTCAAATCTATTGATGAACCGGATACTATTGCTTGGACTGCCATTATTTCTGGTTGTTCTTATCATGGAAATGCTTTGGAAGCCCTAAAGATATTTAAGAGGATGCAAGATGGTGGAGTACGACCTAATGCTGTGACATTCATAGCTGTTCTTAATGCCTGTAGCCATGCAGGCTTGGTAACAGAGGCTAAGCAATACTTGGATTCAATGGAAAGCAAGTATGGTGTTGAGCCAACAATTGATCACTATGACTGTATGATTGATGCATATGCTCGCGCAGGGAAACTCGAAGAGGCCTTTAGCTTAATAAAAACTATGCCTTTCAAACCAGATGCGATGAGTTGGAAATGCTTACTTGGTGGATGCTGGATGCATAAAAATCTTGATCTTGGCAGGATTGCAGCTGAAAATGTTCTTAAGCTGGATCCGGAAGATACTGCTGGTTATATTCTTATGTTTAACTTGTATACAACATTAGGACTAGGTGAAGAAGCTGCCAATATTAGAAGGATGATGACTGAGAAAAATTTGCGAAAAGAGCTTGGATGCAGCTGGACTTTTGTCAATGGTCAAGTACATCGATTTATCGTTGGTGATAGACATCATCCTCAAACAGATCAAATATATGCAAAGTTGAAGGACATAAGCTTCACTGTGACGGAGGGTAAAAACATATTACTGAATGAGGATGATTTATCAGTCAACTTATCTAAGCGAAAAGAGCAGCTTCTTGAGCACAGTGAAAAACTTGCTATTGCCTTTGGGCTTATTTCAACTTCTAGTAGTACTCCACTCTTGGTTTTCAAGAATATCCGGGCTTGTAGGCACTGCCATGATTTTGGAAAGCATGTATCCAAGATTACTGGACGGGAAATTGTTGTAAGAGATGCTAACAGATTCCATCATTTTAAGTCAGGGGAATGCTCATGTAACGATTACTGGTGATTCCGTTGATTCATTAATACTATGGAGGATCAACTGGCATTCACTTATTGTTTGCAGAACTCTATATATTCCCCATAATAAACCTTCATATGTAAGTTCTTCCTGGATGATGGTTTTTTTCCAGCTTGTTCACTTAGTCTCTTTTGAATTATGATGATCTGGGATTAGCCCATTAGACATACTTGTAAAGTAAATTGTCTGGCATGCTGTGAGTTACTTAACCCACTATTGAACATTTGCAGCACTGTGATTATCATTTCTCAATATTAATTCTGTTATTGGAATTGATTGGTTATGGGTGTTGGAGTGATTCATGTGACTGCTTGTATCCTGTTGTGTGAGGGGTACAGGTTACATATATTGGAAGGTCTAGGCATGTGCTTCTGATGAAATTAACTGCAGAGTACTTCAAATTATCTACACTCTTATGATCTTGACCTTCTTGATCCTAGACCCTGCTGACAGTTAGATCCATACTTGGTGTTGTCTCCTGTTGGGTTTTTATTTATTTACCCACGCAGTTGGTATTTGCTTATGGTGTATTGTTTATTGACGCACTTCACTTGGAAATGTTTGCAAATTTTGCCTAATACTTGAGGACTTTACACCAGAACGACTCATGTAGGATAGGAAACTGACGAGTATATATTTTCATGCCTGGAAAATGTTTGAGTGTGTATTGTTGTTGCTCCATTTGTAGGCCAATTGTTTGACTTTTTGGTAGGTTGGGCTCTGATATGGGTATTCAATGGACATGGGGGCCCCATGGAAGGGGTTACAGAAAAAGGCTCCTTTTTCTACAAAGTTCATTTTTATTTCTTAGGGCGTGTGGTCATTGTTGTCTTTCTGACCTGAAGCAGGAAAGTTTGGGACTAATCTATCACTTTCAGGACTTTAACTTCACTGTCACTTTATAATTATAAAAGAGTTGAGTTTCTGGACTTCTTGGAGGTTACAAAGACGCTGGGGAAGCTGATTTTGCACACATTACAAAGGATCATCTTTGGAGTTCTATCTGGCTTGCAAGTATGCGAATTCTTACTTCGTCAATTTTCACCATGTCCAGTTGTCCACCCCCCTGCTGCTGTCAGAATTTTTTTCTTTCATAATTTGTGCTGGTGTTTAGCGTCCTGCAATACGACTGAAATGCATTTTCGTATGCGAGAGCTTGTCTCATAGGACAGTTGCAATAGAGGTTTCTTTCCATCACGTCCTATCTGCTAGTTGTTTGTATGATAGTCTAATGTCAAATTTTGCATTAGTTTTTCGGCTGGCTACGTAAGCTGATCTGAAAACTTCTGGTGACACTCATTGCTGATGTACCGGTAGCGTTTGTTTCCGCTTGCGATTTTTATCCTTGAGTCTCGCGAATGTTGGCTAGCGTATGTGGTTTGATGAATGACCAAGTAATGATATTGCTTCAGAACTTTCAACTGTGGTGTAAAATTGGGGCACATGGCTTATCCGGGAAAGATCAATCCTTTCTTGGGCAACTTCAATCTGAGCGTCTTTCTCCCTGCAACTAGTTGGGTTTCTTCAGAAAGGCTCTTCTCTTAGTCAAGTTAGAGGGAAAGGTGTCCTTGCTTTGGTTCAGTTAATGTAAAACTGGACTGCTATGTTCGTGAAATATGCTTGCACTATTAGCCCCCTTTTTTCTTAGAAGCCTTTAATAAACCGGTGGCAGGGTTGGTTTTGTCCATTAATTACCCTTTCCTTCCTGGGAATGACAGATAAATGCCGTTAAGGGCTAATGGTGGTGAGTTGTGTGGCTGGGAGTGCATTTCACCCGCAAGTTATTGCAAGAATTTTAAATTTGCTTTCGTTCCACAAGGAAGATTTGGTTTACAGGTCATACTAATTTGTTATCACCAATGAGCGGCCATTGTTCTGAAGTCCCACTCCCACCCAAGGCCCCCCTCCCCTTTCCTTTCGACTACGTACAACACAATCGTAGGTAGTTGATAGGGTCATTTTGCTATATTGTTGGCCTTATAGCGACTATTGTATGTTTTCCTCATTTTAGCTTTATAGTTACCTGTGCAGCTGCAGATTACAACATTAAGAAGCTTTCTGTGCCCGGGGAGTTGTTCTGCAGGACATTGTCAATGACGTGCAAGTACGTCTACTTTTGGTTCCAAGTCATTCAAATACAAGGAAGTATTGTTTGGTCAAGCATAAGCTTTCTCTGGGGAACGGTATGACCGCAGGCAGAACCAAAGACGAGTGTTGTTGACTTGTTGATGCCTCCGAGTGTGCCATTAAGCTGCAGAGAAGACGGAGCGATTCTTATGCGTTCAATAAGGCTAGGCGAATATGTGACTGAATTTTTTTGGCTTCATCACCCTAAAAGGGCATGCTATAAACTGCATTTAGGAGCGCCCCCCCCCCCCCCAAACCAAAGGGAGGCCTTCATTGTTATTGATTTTGGGGGTCTTTGAGAACCGGACAGGTGAATAAGCTAATTAGACAGTGACTGTAAGAATTGCTGGTGGTATTTTGCATTGTTTAGTTTACAGCTGATTACGTTGGGCACTGTGTATGGATTGTTATATTTGACTATTCTTTAAAGTAACCATTGGTGCGTACTGCTGTCCTATACTGATGGAGTTGAAAATGGGGCTTTTGTTGTTTTTTAAAAAAAATGAAGTTAATGGGTTCAAATTTCTTTAGTGGTTTTCCATCCATTTTTTTGTTAGCGATCCTATAATATTTGTTCTAATCGACATGTGAGGTGTGTGCGAAATCGCTTTTTGCTATGACAAGGTAGGGTAAGAAATTTTACTCAATCACTAAATTTTTTCATCAAATAGTAAATGAGATAGTCTCTTCTTTTTTTTTTTTTTTCCTAATTTTATTACATTCTTGTTGGTGTCATATTTTTATTTTTATTATTTTCGTATTGAGCTCTTATATTATTTAATGATATTTACACAAATCTCTAAAAAATTTTCAGAAAAAGGTGATTAGAAAATGTAAAAATTTCATGCATTATAACCTGCTAAGGTGATGCACAAATATTGTTATACTCAAAGTACAACAAACTTTTGAGTTAATAGATCCATTGTTTGATATGTGAAAAGATAATTTTCTATGCAATGAGCAAATAATTGAAAGACATCTAAATACAATTCTAAAATTATCTTCAATAATAACCTTTTAGAGTACTAATTATTATTATTATTTGTCTATTAGATTTTGTCTCAAATCTGAAAAAATAATAAATTGGGACATCAAAATAATTAAATTAGATATTAATATATGTCACATAGAATAAACTAGAATACCTTGCAATTTTAAAATTTGCTTTTTTCTCTCACCATGTAAACAAAAATAGAAGTAATCTTTTTAAAAAAAGAAATGGTTGACAAAAATAATTTTTTTTTGGGGTGTGAACGAGGGGCGTTGTGCCCAGATTTTATTAATCACGTATGAAACGTGGCCAAGCTACAACAGTGCCATCATCATCTAACAAGCTCCTAACCGAATTAGGAGGCGTATCAAGAACAATGAAAGGAGAATTTTGATCTACGCCAAGATTAGCGAGATGATCAGCTATCCGATTTGCCTCCCTAAAGCAGTGGCTAAGTGTACCGCTCCAGTCCGTCTTCTGGAGAAAGTTTTGACATTCTCTGACTAGGAAGAATTGTGGATGCCCATGGCAGATTGGAGCCTTCACACATTTTATCACCACCTCGGAGTCCATATGAATGATAAATTGTCTAATGCCCATATCACGTGCTAACTTCAAACCATGTAATAAGCTTAAAAGTTCCGCCTTCACTGATGAACAAATTTCAAACCAGCCCAAGAAGCCACGAATCCACATCCCATGAGGCCCTCTCAGAACCCCACCACCTCCCGCCGCTCCAGGATTACCTCGGGAAGCACCGTCCACATTTAATTTGATCCAACCATCCGAATGGGCTACCCACTTGATGAACCGTTGAGATCTTCTTTGTGTGCCACCATTCAAGGTTGAATACAAGGCTTTCCTAATCTCTTCATACTTCTAGGTAATGAAGATATGTGGGTCAGTTTAGTGGAACTTCGGATCGCTAAAGCACATTTTATTGCGCCATTTCCAAATCCACCATGTAGCCGTGGTGAAGAGTCTGGCCCATGTTCTATCACTCCCAGATGGGGCTTTCAGGTTACGGACTAGCCAGCACCTCATTGGCTCGTCAAAAAATTCCCCCTGGTCGTGTGTCGGGACGATTTTCGTCCAGATGTCTTTAGCTCGAGGGCAGTCTCGTAGCACATGCAGGGAGGACTCTTCCTCGCCCGGGCAGGCTTTGCACCATGGATTGGAGGCCAGACCACACAAGGATCGCTTAGCGTTGGTCATCAAGCGGTCATGAACAAGAAGAAACGCATACGTTGAGTAGCCTTGAGTCGCCAGATCCGCTGCCAAACGATGTCACCATCCTCTTGAATGGCTTCCCGAAGTAAAGGTAGTAGGGATTTAATAGAAATTGCACCTATGTTAGTTTCAGTCCAGGTTCACTGGTCTTCACTCGTGGCTTCTGAAAAAACTCTTTGTGCTGCAACAAACTTCAGTGTGCTCTCACTAAGCAGTTTTGCGAACTTCTCCCACTTCCGCGAACTTCTCCCACTTCCATCCCCGGTGCGCATCCCACATTTGCTCAACCGTGACCTTTACAAGTTCAGGGGGTATATCTCCCGTGGCCAGTTCTACGAGAGGTTTGTCAGTAGCCCACTTGCGCAGCCAAAATAGCGTGTTCCGGCCATGACCTACCTCCAAACGGGCCCCCTTCTGGACAAATCTGAAACTTTCTGTTATGCCTCGCCAGGCGTTGGACGCATCACTCTTGGGGGTGAACATATCCAAATCACACCTGTTGTTACAGTACTTCGCCCTCAAGACCCGGGACCATAATTTCTGTTTCTCGGTAATCACTCTCCAGCCGAGGTTGGAAAGGAAGGTCGTGTTCATATGACGCATTGAGCGGAGGCCGAGGCTACCACCTGACTTGGTTTTTGCCACTTGTTCCCATGAGACTTTATGGACCTTCCGGTGTTTATCGTTCCCTCCCCATAAAAATCTCCTCGTCTTACGATCATTTTCATCACATAGTGACCGGGGTAGTTTTGCCGTTTGCATCGCATAGGCTGGTATGGAAGAGACTGTTGCTTGAATTAACGTGGTTCGGCGCGCTGCTGACAGTAGTCAAGACTTCCAGCTTGCAAGACGTTTGTTAACCCGGTCTATATTATGCATGAAGCTTTGCCTAGTGATCCGACCATGGATCGCTGGCATGCCCAAATAAAAAATAATTATTTGTGGAAAGAAGACACAGTGAAATTCTTGCTTGGTGTACAAGGTCACACTAATTTCCACTGACATGAAAATCAGCCCACATAAGCCTCAATAAAGTACACCAGAAAAGAAAAAAACCGCTGTTTGTTTCTCTCTCCTTCCTTGCTTTTTAGTTTTCGCTGCTGCAATCTCTCTCTCATGCTCTCTCTTTCCCCTCCTCCCTTGTCAAGGGCATTTGCGGGCGGCCATTTGTGCTTCAGATTGAAGCAGTGTGTCTTTTCCATTTTACAAGTCTCATTTTTGCAGGGCAAACTCTTAAACCCTCAAACAACAACATTTCTTTCAAAACACAGAAAAATTTTGGAGGAAATCAGAGAAAAAAGTCATGGAAGAGACTGGTAGCATAGCAAACGATGTGGGTCGTGCTATAGCCGCTGCCCTCCATTGGAGTTCTTCCCCTGATACCCGGAGAGCCGCCGTTGCCTTCTTAGAATCTGTACTCTCTTTCTTTCTCTCACTTATATTGGCCTGTACATGTTTTTTTTATTACTACTTGAATCAAATGGAGTGATGATCTTCATCTGATTAATGCCCTTTTTTGTGGGTTTGATTTCTAATCGTGGCTCAAGTTCTGATTTTTTGATTGCATGAAGTATTGTTATTGACCCTATTTGCTGAATTCCTAATTGCCCATTTGATTGTTTTGGTGCCTGTTTTTGAATTTGGAGGAAATGGTTAAGTTGATTGTTTGGACAAAGCCATGGTAATCCATTTTTGCATTTTGTGGGTCATTAAGAATCTTCTTTTTCTTTCTCTTTAGACATTGTAGGAAGGAGCAGTGGTGCTTAATGGTGCTAATTAGGAAGTAGTAGTTGGTTACTATGTTACTCTTGATAGTCGTGTTAGTCATTTAAATGGTGCTATTAGGAAGAACATTGATAATCTTGTGCACGGATGTCCAGCATCTTCGGTAGGTTTGAAGATACGGCTTCTTCTATCCTTAGCAAAAAGTAGACGGCATGGGTTCAGAAGAGAATTGAAAGGAACTCATAGTTAGTAGATTGTTTGGGTTTGGCTTGCACTAATCACTTTCTGGTCATTAAGAATTTTTTCTATGGCATTTTTTCATGGAAATATTGGATGTGGAATATGAGATTTCATGGAATGGATGTAGCATTTCTTCATGGAAATGTTGGGAGGTCAAGATGTACTGATTGCAGATCCCACTAAAATTGACAATGTGTTTTTAAAATTTATGGGTTTTTTTTTTTTTTTTTGTGTGTGTTTCCTAAACCTCGGTTCCCTGTCCCGGGATGTCATCTATGATATTGGAATTATTTTTCCATGGGATAGGGAACTGGCCTTACAATTTATTGAAGATAGAGCTGAACGTGTACAGCCCACTATGGCATTTCATGTATTTGGTGCATGCCTTTTTTTTTATAATCTTTATTTCTTGATTAAGTAGTACTTACAAGCTTGTTGGATTTTGCAGTTTAAAGCAGGCGATGTTCGTGTCTTGGCGAGTACATCCTGCATTTTGGTAAAGAAGGAGTGGTCATCTGAAATACGGTTGCATGCGTTCAAAATGCTTCAAGTTTGTGTCTCACCTTTTTCTTTTTCTTTTTCTTTTTTTTTGGGGTTTTTTTTGGTTATCTGGAAACTGTGTGGTTTTTAATCCTTTGTTGGCCTCAAGTCTCTGGAAAAGGGTTTACATGGTAGTGCTTGATGAAAAATCCTTTAATTGATTTCCTCAAAAGCCAAAACATTTGTGTATATTTGATGGCTTATCCTACCCTGTGCTGTTATTCAAATGTTTTATCTGGATTGGTGCTGAAATATCTGGTTTGCGTTGATGTTTGATTGTTAATTTTGCAAAAGTATTGTCTGTAATAATGCTGCTACTGTGGTGCGATGTTTTAGTATTGGCAAAGGATATGTAATTCTGATAATGTTACACAAACGAAGAATTAGTTGTTCTTGATGTTGTCTTCTTTGTGAGCTATATAAACCAAGATGCTCAAATATGGAGATAAAAGTGAATTAACTCTGCATTGATCTGAAAAACAGAAGCAAAAAGGGGATTTAGTATGGTTATATAAGCACATGATTATTGGATGCCACAAACAAGAAAAAGGATGACTTCTTTTTTCCTTTTAATTAAAAGGTAATATATTAATGCAGAAAGATCAGAAACTCAGTTGCATAGTGGACATCATAAAAAAGGCTATATACATCCTAAATACAAACTATCCACACAATCAGCCATATCACAAGAGGAAGAGATGAACTTCCGATTCTTCCAAAAGTAGAGAATATTGATGAAATTATCTTCCAAAAGCTGAAAAGGAGTCTCTATGCTTTCAAAAACTCATTTGTTTCTCTCTCTCCAAATACTCCAAAAGATGATGTGAGGTAGGACCATGGCTTCCTCCTCCTTCTTCTTCTTAACTTTCCTACCAAAGAAACCCTCCCAAGCCAAAAAATGATTCCTAATGGAATCAGAAGCAACCCAAGAAATGCCCAAGCAACTGAAAGCTAGATTCCGAAGTAAGCTCGCAAACTGACAATGGAGCAATAAATGATCCGTAGATTCAAAGTCCCTTTTACATAGGAAGCATCTATTCTCCAAAATTTTCCTCCTTTTTTGTAAGTTGTCACACGTTAGTATGTTCCTATGTGTAGCTTCCCAAACAAAGAAAGAAACCTTTAAGGGAGCTAAAGACTTCCATATGAGCTTGCAAGGGAAACCTTTTTCAGACTGAACCTCCCATGGTGGATACTTCCCATCAAGAAGTTTCAAATAAAAAAAATCTAACAGTGAAACATCCCTGAATGATTGGATCCCACCTCACCATATCAATTGAAGATTCTCCAAGTTTGGCCTCGTTACGCTTATTAAAAAAGTTTACCAAGGAATTATCATCAACAAATCCATCTCAAACAAAAACAGTTGAACAAATATTGTTACCAGAAACCTGTTCCCGATAATCACCAATAGAGGCATTTATGTCCACCGCCAAAACATAAAGTCTAGGGAACAGGTCTTTCAAAGGAATCTCGCCACACCAGCGATCACGCCAAAAAAAGATTGTAGAACCATCACCCACCTCAAAGGAACAGTGTGGAAAGAATCTCCCCAACCTTTGGAGATATATCTCCAAAGACTATACTCATAAGAGCCCTTTGCAATAGAGGGAAACCATCCGAATTCATCGTCCTCATATTTGATGGTAACTACCTTTCTCCACAGATTGTCATTCATAAATCTTCACAGCCACTTACCAAGAAGAGCCTCGTTAAAGAGCATCAAGTCCCTTGTACCTAATCCTCCTAAATACAGTGGTTGCTTCACAATGTTCCATCTCACAAGATGATACTTGAAGCCACTCACAAAAGAACCCCAAAGGAAATTTCTCTTAATTGTTTCTAATTTATTGGCCACTGAAGAAGGTGAGGGAAAGAGAGAGAGGAAGTAAGTTGGGATACTTGAGAGAACACTCTTGATAAGAGTTAACCTCCCCCCTTTTGAAAGGTACATAGACTTCCATCCAGAAGGAAAAAGGATAACTTCTTAGTTTATATAATTTGACTTATAGTATTATTTCTTATGCCTTTAGTTGTCCTTAACGTTACTGCTGTATTTCTGTCTCTGGTTTATATATCTCCTCCCTTTTCTGGCTTCGCTATGATTTATTTCCTGATGCTTATATTTGTAAAATGTATTTCCAGAACTGTTTTCATTTCTTCTCTGGAAATAACCTCTCTAATTATGTAATTGTCCTCATGTCTGGATCTCTGTCGACCTTGCTCCAGCAAAATCCATTTTGGGTAGTAGTGGATGTTTTCTGTATATAGTTCTGCCAGAAGAAATAAGGGACTTGTATGGTTATATACTATTCATTATGGTTATTATATAAACTTGAAATGGCATCACAATTCCAGAGAGTATCCTTTCCTGTTTTGAACTTTGCTGTTGTTGCTTGAGCGTTTACTTCTTTTTATGTCATTGTGCACTTTCTGTTTTCTGGAGATCAGGATAGGGACCCAGTGTTTTCTGTTTGAAATTTGAGCTGAATGGCTTGAGTTTGATTATTCCACTACTTTGCAGTAATATACCAAATTTGGTACTAAACTCATAATAATGGACTTTAATGACATATACGAATAAATAAACAAAATCTTGATTCAGTGTGACTGACCTTTGTCTACCCTTGTGTGTAATTAGCATTGGAAATAATGAGTTCATCTTGTGATTTAGGCATCTTGATAAACTTTCCATTTATAAGAATGATCGATATGCTCAGGATATTTTTCCTTGTAGTATGTTTAAAATAACCAACTACATTATAGTGAGAATGTAAAGTGTTCTGGAAATCTAGTAGTAATACTTCTGAGGCAAGGTTGTTTGATTTTATTAACAGAACATTGTAAGTCGTAAAAGAAGAATATCATGTACAGAAGGAGTTCCCACGCATATATTATAAAGGAGACAAAGTTCAAAATATCATGTTCTCTGGGCTAATGAATTGTGCACGACTTGTCACTTGCTATCAGGTGCTTGGCTCTATTGATAACTGGCAAAAGCAAAAATTTGAGCTCATGATGTGACAACAGCTTGCCTTTGAACATTTATCTTCATTCCCTTTACATTAGCACTGCCAAATTAATAAAGAAGCCCGCTTCCGCTTCTTGTCATGCCAGCTTTTGCATCGTTTTTCCTTTTCCAAGAAGCCATGAACATATTGCTGCCAACAAACCCTAAACAATAGCTGACTTGTTTTCCATAGAGAAGCATTCAAGGGCAAGGAACAAGGAAGTGTCCAATGTGTACGTTTTTTTCCTGGGTCTACATCTACTACTAGAGAGAATTTTCATCTTTTAAGGAAATCCTTAGTAACAACCTGCCCTGGTAGCTGCAAGCCAAAGGAAAAGTTTCATTTCAGGAACCATTGCACTCAAAAGTAGCTTTCGAAAGAAAGACCTTGCTATTTCCTAGTCCAACAAGATGTAGAGATGAAAAAGAACTGGCTAAAAACTGTTGCTATCATTCAGTTAGTTTACTATCAGCATTGATGATTTTAACGGAAAGCAACTATAGCAACCAACAAATAGCTTTCTCTTCCCTTCATGTGAGAAATTTTAGTCCCAATTCATTGCACCTTTTAAGGGAGCCATTGAAAAAGCTTATGTAAATGGACCTTTATGGGTTGTTCTCCAGCTCTCCGCGCCAAAAATCGTGCGAGCACAAATTCCAGCCACTCACCAGTCATCACTCTGAATCCCCCAAACCAATTAATATCAACTCCCAAATTCCCGATAAGAGTGCCTGGCTGGGTTGACATTACCTCACCAGTTGAATCCTTGCACACCAACCTCGTCATTCGCATTCTTAATGTCTTTCCTTCATTAGCTAGCTTTTAAAGCTAGCAAAAGCTGTCCAAAATTTGACAATATGGCTTTCAGGGCCTTAGATAAATGATGAACGAACATGTAGAGGTCAATTCCTTACCTAAAATTCATGGATCTGCTAGGAATGACCATAACCAAAGGTGCCTGACTAGCACCTGTAGATTTTCCCACATCTTTCTAGAGTCTTGAATCAAGGATTTCAGCAAGACACGCAACCAAACAAGCTAAGAGGTCCGAATTTATTAGGATCATTAGCCCTGCCACTGTTTGATCTGGCTTTAAGTGGCATTCAAGCTTTTTGAAAGATACCCTTGTCATTCAGGTTGGCAAGAGAAACCTAATTATTGGAAGATCTTGATTTTTCTTGGTTTAGCTTATGCAGTATAGGGCATTACTCTTTTCCTTTCTTTCTTTTTTCCCCTACTGCTCCCTCTCTTTCTTTTTTCCCCAATTTTAAAATCATGGTTCAAATTCTAGAATCTTGTATGTAAACTTGCACTTACACCTCTGTTTTCTTTCATCTGTAGCATCTGGTTAGGCTACGCTGGGAAGAACTTAACCCTATGGAAAGGCAGAATTTTGCGAGTCTTGCTATGGACTTGATGTCTCAGATTACTGATCCTTGTGAGGAATGGGCTTTGAAAAGTCAAACTGCTGCCCTTGTTGCAGAGGTTTTCCTGTGTTCTTCATGTGTTGTCCATTGATAACTCTTTTACATATTGTATTCTCATTTGATCTTCATTCGCAGATAGTGAGGAGAGAAGGCCTGAATTTGTGGCAGCAGCTGCTCCCCTCTGTTGTAACACTCTCTAATAGTGGCCCATCTCAAGTAATTTTATTCTATTTTCTTCAATTTTCTGTTTGTTGTCGATCATCCACTCTTTTCCTTTCGCTCACAATTTTTTTTTTTTTTTGGGGGGGGGGGGGGGAGGGGAAGGAAGTTGCATGAATAATGAATTCTATCTTCACTTGGTTTCAGGCAGAGCTGGTTGCGATGATGCTAAGGTGGCTACCGGAAGATATTACTGTTCATAATGAGGACTTAGAAGGTAATGATGAAGAAGCTGAGTAGGCTATCCTGTTCATTGATATCTGTTTTTCACCTTGGCTGTTCTTACACTACTGCTTCTGGATGCTCACTAGGGTAAAGGTGTTCTAGGCAAAGGCTCATGAAATTTTGGCTTTTGTTTTGCATGTTAGATTCTAAGCAAAAATAAATAAATAAAAATAAAAATTGAGCTGCCTTTGCAAAAGTCAAACTGCAAATGCTTTTGGTGTGTTTTCTAGGGATGACCTCTTAGTTTGCCTAGGGTGAGGTTCCATCTCTCTGGATCTCCCTAAATCCACTCTGGGTCATTATTGTTGTTGCTATATATAGATTTTTTGGGGGGGAAAATTCCCTTTCAGTTTATAAGTTTTGGTGTAGTAACTTTTGGTGATATGTTCTGAATATTCCCAGATTGATGCCATTTACTTCTGAAAATATATTACCTAGTTGCGAAGCATTAATGCCATCCACTCTATCATGAGACAAAATACTGTGAAATAATTTAATCCTCCCAGCTGTGTGACCTCCTTATGGCTCCTCCTTCTTCCTCCCCTGTTTATTGAGGTTTTCATACCAGTTTATAGAAGAGCAGTGTCTTCAACTTTAGTTGTGCCAGTTTCATTTGTCTTCCAATGCAAGCATGTATTATTTCAGCTCTAACTTTGTAAGTAGTTGAAATCAGGCAATGCCATGGATCAACTAAAAGGTAAATGTTTTAATGGGTAACCTACCAAGTAAAAACATTTCAGTTCCATATATGGGCAACCCTTGAATGTCTGGGACAGATAGGCTTGGATAAGACGGTTAAAAAGAGTTGGATTCTCTGAGTTTGGAAGATAATTCCATGGATTTTAAGGACAAGGCTATGCCCATCAAGAATTTCAACTTTCTTTTTAGGATATTGTGTTGTCAGAGTCAGTTTCTCAGTTGTGGTACACAGTTCACTGTCTTGGATGTTGTAGGGTAAGACTATTCAGAGAGCTTGATGGCATGAGATTTTTGTAGTTTTCCCTTTTGTATATGGGTGACATCCAATGGTGTCTTATTAATGCATTTTCTTTTGTTGCTCATCAAAAAATGCTACCCCCCTCCCCCCCAAAAAAAAACCAAAAAAAAAGTCTCTCAAATTCATTCTGAACTATAGTAAATTGATAGTGGAATAAAAATTTTGATGGGGTCAATTTTGTTCCTAACTTCATGCACGAGAGAGAGAGAGAGAGAGAGAGAGAGAGAGAGAGAGAGAGAGAGAGAGAGAGACTAGAGATCTGTTGGGATTCATGGTGGCTAGCTTATAGGATGTTCGCTGGCCAAAGATGATGACGAAAACAACAACACTAACTCCTCCCAGTGTGGGTCCCATTTTCACGGGGTTTGGGGAGATCCAGATATAGGCAATCTTACCTTTACTGGCATCTCTACCTGTAGAGAGGTTAATTATAAGAAACCCACAAAAAAGGGTTTTATGAAAATATTTTATAGAAAAAGGATTTTGTGGAACATTTTATAGAAAAAGGATTTTGTGAAAACATTTTATAGAAAAAAACTAAGGACAAGCAGCAGAGGATGAACTAAGAAATACTAATAAAGTAGGTGACAACAACTATGTAAACATAAGCGCAATATAGGAGAGAAAAGTACTATGCCTTAATTAACAGAGATAGGCAAACCAATATCTCTTCCCAAATGTATGTACTACATGCATACAAGCACGACATACGAAAAAAACAACCAAACCTGCCCTACTGCAACTGAATGACACCTACGAGGCCATCTCTCAGCGATCTCCTACCCCACCATAGTCTCCTATCGTGAGCTATGTCCCTCATCAACCCTACAACTTTCAAGTCCTCTCTAATCATCTCGTCCACGCTCTTCTTTGGTCGCCCCCTACCTCTTCTACCTTCAGGGATGTTAATCCTCTCACATCTCCTTACTGGAGTATCGATACTCGTTCTCTTCACATGACCAAACCATCTGAGTCTAGTTTCTCTCATCTTATTCTCGATGTGAGCTACTCTAACAGTTTAACTATGTCTCTAATTACTACATTCGTGATTCTATCCGTCCTCGTATAACAACACATCCATTTAATCATCCTCATCTTTGCTACCCATCAATCTTTGAGCCAGTGTCTTTTTTATAGGCCTACACTTCGATCTAGGCCAACACTTCGATTCATACAACACAGCAGGTCTAACTGCCATACGATAAACTTTGTCCTTTAATCCTATAGGCATCCTCTTATCACATAGATGGGCATATTTTCATTTTTGTCAATCCACTTTTATGTGGTGGTTAATGTCTTCGTAATTATCCTCTTTCTGTTGAATGATCGAGCCTAGATATTTGAATTTCTCGACCTTTGGTATTGTCATCCCATCAATGGTGACTTCTCCCCCCTCATCTTCCCTTCCACTGAAACAACAATGTGAGTATTGATTTTCGATCTACTTACTCTAAAACCTCTAGACTCCAGTATATGTCTCCAACGCTTCAACTTATCTTTAATTCCCTATCTAGTCTCATCAATAAGAACAATGTCATCTGCAAATAACATATACAATGGTAACTCATCTTGAATCCCTTTCGCAAGTTCATCTGTAACCAAAGTGAAAAGAAAAGGGCTTAAAGCGGAATTCTAATGTAGGCGAATACCAATATAGGTATTCGCTGGCCAAAGACAACTACGACTAAATCGTTGATTGACATAATGTTGCAGCGGTAACAAAGGTGTAAAGAGCTTTTGAGCCTAGGGGAAGGGGTATGGAAGGAGGACCAGGTGGGGTGGGTAATTTCCTGAAGAAATTGTTGTTCACTATGTTTCAATATTTTGCGTATATCCGTCCAGTTATTGCTGCTGACTATAGATTTTGTCGAGATTAAATTTTCTTTAATAGAAAGAAGCTTATATCATCATGTCTCTTGTTTTACTAATTGTGTCACATTTTATTCTGAATAAATTTAACAGGTGAGCGGCGTAGGCTGCTGTTACGTGGGCTAACTGAATCCCTGCCAGAAATTCTACCTTTGTTGTACACAGTAAGTTCATTGAAAGGAGAAAGATGCTGTTGATTTGGATCAATGTAGGTCTGTTTCTAGTTGCTCTTTTGTCATGTCTCAACTTGTAATGCCTGGGAATACAGTTACTTGAGAGGCATTTTGGAGCTGCAATTGCTGAGGCTGGGAGGCAGCAACTTGATCTTGCAAAACAGCATGCTGCTGCAGTAACAGCTGCTTTGAATGCAGTGAATGCATATGCAGAGTGGGCTCCTTTACCTGATCTTGCTAAATATGGCATAATACATGGGTAATGTAATTCTTGTGAATTTATCTTTGACATGTGATTTGGCTGAGGTTAATATCTCATTCTTTGACAATTTTTCGCACTATAGGTGTGGTTTCTTACTTACTACTCCAGATTTTCGCCTTCATGCTTGTGAGTTCTTCAAGCTTGTTTCCGCAAGGTATGATACTGAACTGTGAGCAGTTGAAGCTAGTTTATGTTTTTTGATCAGGAAAAGAATAAATATATTTCATTAACAAAAGGGTGGATGCAAAGCTAGCATCCTACAAAAGACTATACACAACCCATATGCACACTATCCACAAACTCTAAAAGATTAAGAGAAGAGTAACAAAAGATCCCTTTGTCCCAAAAATAGAGAGACTTGATGAAATAATCTTTAAAACATTGAAGCGGCATCTCCACACCCTCAAAGACTCTCCTATTTCTTTCGCGCCAAATACTCCAAAAAATTGTATGAGGAAATAATATGACATTCTTCTTTTTAGCTTTCTTACCTAAAAATTGAAGCTAGTTTATATTGCTGCACTATATAAATAATTGTTAATATGCGATTGCAGGAAGAGACCTGCTGATGCATCTTCGGAATTTGATTCTGCGATGAGCAATATCTTCCAGATTATGATGAATGTCTCAAGAGATTTCCTCTATAAATCTAGTACGACTGGTGGAGCTGTTGATGACAGCGAACTTGAGTTTGCTGAGTTGATATGTGAGAGCATGGTTTCTTTGGGTTCTAATAACCTCCAGTGCATCTCTAGTGATGCTAATGTCCTGTCTGTTTATCTTCAACAGGTGGTGTCCCTTTGCTTGTGAATCAATATCACCAGCTAATGTATCTAGCTATAAATTTAATATGGCCGGAAAACGTTGTTGTCTACCTTTTGTTTTTCTTTTGTACTGTGAGGTCCTTCTTTGTGGGGCCCGGGGGGGCAGGATCAGAGACAGTGCTGTTCAAGAAATGTTTGTTATCATTAATTAACCTTTTAATCCAAATCTGAGGAAACGGACTCTTTTGCGAAGGACAGTACTGACTACTGACACATGTTTTACAATTATCCAAAGTTTAGAAAGTTGTTCTACCTCATTTCATTGTGATTCCTGTGAGCTCCATTTTTGTATTTTTCTTTTACTTAGGTGGCCAACATTCTTTTTTGTTTTGAGGCTTTAATATAATAATATCATCCCATAATCTTGTCTAATGGTGCCAATCTGTGAAAACATTCTGAGATCCGATCTTATGTATGTCTGTGACAGATGCTGGGGTACTTCCAACATTTTAAGTTGGCTCTTCATTTTCAGTCGCTTGGTTTCTGGCTGGTATGCTTATACACCGCCTCACTATCAAAGTTGCATCTTAATCTGCAGGAACTAATGTTGTCGTTGATTTGTTAGGGATTTATGAGAGATCTACTGTCAAAGCCGAAGTCAGTTGCACAGGGAACTGGAGATGGCACAATAAACAGTTCTAGTAACTTTGGGGAGGCTGACAGTGAGAGGAGAAAGATTTTAACTTTGATAAATGTTGACCTTTGTAGTGCTATTTTGGATACGTCTTTCAAGCGTCTCCTCAGAAAAGAGAAAATTCTTCCTGAGACGGCAATTTCGTTGGGGCCACTGGAATTGTGGAGTGATGATTTTGAGGGCAAAGGAGAATTTAGCCAATACCGATCTAGGGTGGTATGTTAATGTTATACTCCCCTCCCCCACCCCCCCCCCCCCCCCCCCCCCAACCCCAAACCAAAAAAAAAGAAAAAGAAAACAAGAAACCTCTCTGCACTGTGACTGCATTTTTGCTAAACTTTAAGAGATCCTTTAGCTTTAGAGAAAATGCTTAGGTAGACATTTGTGGAGTGCTTATGCTTAGGTAACTTTTGTTGTCGTGTTAAATGTTCAAAGCTTTAATGTGATTTTGCATGGGAGTGCTTTCCATGTGGCATGATTTTAAAGTGGACACTGTTATTCGAATACGATACCTCTAAGAAATTTGAATTGCATCTCTTTCTAAAGATATTATAATGTGATGCTTCTCTTGGGAACTTTAGCTTGCTTTCTTTTTTTTCTTTAGCAGAACAATTATATTCATGAGGAAGAACAGCTTAGTTTTGATAGTTCTGCATGTATCCTTAACGATGTTCCTCTAGATGTTTTGTGCAAATTGCATGATCAAGCAATTTGAAACATGAGCGTGTGAAATGCCATTCTCTTGGGAGTTTTGTTTGTAAGTTCTGTCATTTTCCCCCCTTTGGTTTTCCTCCTTGATGGTGTACCTGATTTTCTTTTTTTGCATTGTAATTGGCTTAATTGGCTTCGTTGTAGGATACATGAAATTGAGCAGCATCCATTTCTTTATTTTATGTGGGTATATATTTTTACCTTTTCTCATATGTTTATATATGTATTTAAGTCACCTCTAATAATGTTCGTATATAGTAATACTGAAACAGCTTCAACCGCTTGTCTACATCTGCTTTGCGGCATGTCTTTTTGTTTTTCCATGGATTCACAGTCTCTTCCATCCTGTTTTATAATTTTATTCCAATGGATGTGTTACTGTCTGCAGATGGAGCTGATTCGGTTTGTTTCCAGCCACAAGCCTATGACTGCTGCTATGACAGTGTCTGAGAGGATAGTCATGATTATTAAGAGCCTAGTATCCTCTTCAATGCCAGCGCAGGTTTTGTGATATGCTATGCTGAAAAGCATTATCATCTTAGTTTGTTAATTTCTCAATTTTGTTTGCAAGAGAACATCTTGGTTCACATGCTTCTACATTTGTTAGTTTTCCATCTGTCAAGATTTATAAGACATTTGGGTCATAGTAACCCACAACCTTGACCCAAAACATATTAACCTCCTTTTTCAAGCATGCGACTCTTTTGCTGTTGTAATATTATAGGATTTGGCCATATTGGAGAGCATGCAATCGGCATTAGAGAACATTGTCATTGCAGTTTTTGATGGATCCAGTGAATTTGGTGGGGGTAGCCTGGATGTCCAACATGCATTATGCCAGATATTTCAAGGTTCTATAATGAGTTCTTGACTCATAAGTCTCATGTGCTCTTGAAGTTCTTATATTTTTAGTTCTACAGCTTTTCTCTGATGTGCCTTATTCTTGTGAACTGAAGGTCTACTGCAGGAGCTGCTTATCTTAAAGTGGACTGAGCCCGTGCTTGTGGTAGTCCTTGTCCACTATTTGGACGCCTTGGGTCCATTTTTGAAGTTTTTCCCTGATGCAGTTGGCAGTGTCATTAATAAGCTCTTTGAGCTTTTAACCTCACTCCCTGTTATTGTTAAGGTGGTTTCTTAAACTCCAGGATCTTAACTGTTATACTTTATCATCTTGTGTGAGTTTTTTTGTTTTTTTTTTTAAAAAAAAAAAAGAAGGAAATGTAATGCCTAGTATTTGAACCCTTGCAGGATCCTTCAACAAACGGTTCTCGACATGCTAGATTGCAGATTTGTACATCTTTTATCCGGATAGCTAAATCAGCGGACAAAAGTTTACTACCTCACATGAAGGTGACTTTATAATCATCTGATAGAACCCCCCCCCCCCAAAAAAAAAAAAACCCCATTCCCAACCTCTGCGGTGGAAAACAAGGGAGTTCAATTGTCAAATTAAATTCTCTTACCGCAATAGTTGCTCATCCTGTGGGACTGTGGATATCACTGGGTGGTTGGCTCCTTCAATTAACTATACCGCTCGTTTGGCAATTTCATCTTCAAAATAAAGAAGAAAAAAAGTAAAGAGAACAAGTTTGGCCATCTCTTACTTGGAGAAAGGTGAAAAGCCTTAAAACTAGTAAGGAACTATTTGCATCGTATTAACCAAATTTCAAGGTAATTGTAAGCTGTAATCTTTCACTCCATTCTCTATGCAACTTACTGTTGAAGTCATACGACTGACGAATTCTAACTGTGTGATTTTCCTCAAAATTGGAAAATCCTCTGTTTCTCTCCTGCCAAATTTCGCAAGCAACTCTGATTTCCAAAAATGTAGAATGGATTTTCCTGCTGCAAACCACCCAACAACATAACCAATATTTTGGGTATACTTATGTCTGATTGAATTATCAGCCAACTCATCATATCTTGGGAGGGCGTTGCTTCATTAGTCGCTTCCAAAATACAGGTATCACAACAGATGTTACCGTCATCCATCTTGTTCATGAGTAACAAAGCTTCTTCTTTTACATGTTCTGATTGCCCTTCCCCATTATTCTTGTCATTCCTCACGTTTATTCGTAGGCATCCTTTTGACGGTGAATAATTGAACTTGCATTTTCTTGTTAGCATAATTCAATATTCTTGGGAAAGTTGCACCTAGTATTGGCTTCAACTAAAATTCTGCAATTCAGATATGATGAAGTTATTCAACCTCCTGCAAGAATTTAGTATTTACCAGTTGAACACCCGCGCCCCCCCCCCCCCCCCCCCCCCCAAAACAAAAAAAAGAAAAGTGTTTTTTTCCCATGTGAATTGTATAGAGTCCTGACTTGTGGTGACATTCTAACTTTTTGTCCTTTTGTTTTTACGTATGATTTGATTTGTCACTGTCAAGTTAGGGAGTAAAAGGAACTGCGGTCGTGATTTGTACTGTATAGTTATTGACAAGTGGATCCTTTTTGTTCTGAGTAGGGTGGCTTTGTTCTCATTGATGTGGAAAATTGATTTTGTGAGCTTTCTAGGAAATCACTGGAGGGGAACGCTTTGATCTAAAACGATGCACCGGAATAGCATTGAGTAGCTTGGGCTTCTCAAATAATGCTAGGAAACAATCCCAGACCCATATCTATTTTCTTGTGCTGTGGATTTTGGGATTGTGTGCTGATGAAAGACCTACATACTCACTAGAACATTATTCATTTCTAGAAGTATTCATAGTTGTCACCACTGTGTATAGGCTTTGTGTCTTTCAACAATTTAAACTCTTTGTCGCTTTGTAGGGTATTGCAGATATGATGGCACATTTGCAAAATGAGGGACGTTTGCTTCGTGGAGAGCACAATCTTCTTGGTGAAGCATTTCTTATTATGGCTTCTGCTGCTGGGTAAGTACCTCATTGGCATTTAGTTTTGTATTTGCCATTTTGTATGTTAATAGTACTAACGTGAAGTTCTAACTTTGCTGCAGTATTCAACAACAGCAAGAAGTTTTGGCATGGTTACTTGAACCTTTGAGTAAACAGTGGATTCAGCAAGAATGGCAAAATTCTTTTTTGTCAGATCCATCTGGTGTTGTTCGATTGTGTGCTGATACTCCACTGATGTGGTCAATTTTTCACACTATTACATTCTTTGAGAGAGCATTGAAGAGAAGCAGAATCAAGAAGAGCACTTTGCAATCTACCTCAGCAGAAGCTCCATCTATACATCCAATGGCTCCTCACTTGTCATGGATGCTGCCACCTCTTCTAAAAGTATGCCCCCACCCCCACCCCCCAAAAAACGGAGGAAAGATTTGTAGTCAATAATCCAACTATGTTTCCATGGGCAATTAAATTTTACAAGATTGTCCTCCCAAAGTAGTAGTCGAATTTTAGTTATCATTATGTGCTACCTTGCTTTGGGCTGATTTTGTCTGGCTGCAGCTTCTTCGTGCTACACATTCACTGTGGTCTACCGCTGTGATGCAATCCTTGCCTGGAGAAATGAAAGTTGCGCTTATGATGAGTGATGTAGAGCGGACCAGTCTTCTTGGAGAAGTGAACCCAAAAGCACCAAAGGGTCCTTTGGGTTTTGGTGATGGATCATTAATAGAAATGAACAAGGATGCATATGGAGAACCAAATGAAAATGATACACGAAATTGGTTGAAAGGCATCAGAGACAGTGGGTATGTGCAAGCTCTGAACTTGATGCTTCATTCTCTTCATACGTTGTGCTTTTGGATGTTAAAATCAAGGATTGGGTGTGCTGTTTCTGGCTTAATCTACATCTTAATTAACATAGATGTATCAAATTCTTGGACTGATTCCCATTGTTTTCTATGCTATGTTTACCTAGCCTCATTAGTTTATCTGCATTGAACTTGCCACACTCAAAGCACAAATAGGACGCTTGTATACTCAAAATGTGGCTGAGAACACACAAATTTTCTTGTAAATAGCCATGCCAACAATCAGAAGCATATGTGCATTAGACAGTCGGAAATACCCTCACGATCTGTATTTCTTCCATTGTAGGTATGATGTCTTAGGCTTATCAACTACTGTAGGTGATGCTTTCTTCAAATGTTTGGATGTGTCTTCTGTGACTTTGGCTCTGATGGAGAATGTACAGTCAATGGAATATCGGCATTTGAAGCAACTGATTCATTTGGTCATGATTCCATTAGTCAAGTCTTGCCCTTCGGAATTATGGGAGGCATGGCTAGAGAAGCTTTTGCATCCTTTACTTCTCCATGTTCAGCAGACTCTGAGCTCCTCATGGTCATGTCTTCTGAATGAAGGCAGGGCAAAAGTTCCCGATGCTTGCAGTGTACCTGGGGGATCCGACTTAAAGGTAGAAGTGATGGAGGAGAAGCTGCTTCGGGATCTAACCCGAGAGGTGTGTGCTCTTTTGTCTGCAGTAGCTTCCCCAGGACTTAATACTGGGCTTCCCTCCTTGGATACCTCAGGGCACGTCACCCGCATAGATGCAACCTCTTTGAAGGACCTGGATGCGTTTGCCTCCACTTCAATGGTTGGGTATGCCGCAGATTCTCTTTAGACTCATTTTCGGGGTTCACATCTTTAATGGGTCCGCTTTTAATTGTTTTCGATAACCATTGTAATCTGTGGTTTATCTGCAGTTTTCTTTTGAAACACAAAAACCTGGCAGTTCCTGCTTTGCAAATATCTTTGGAGGCTTTTAAATGGACGGATAGTGAAGCCATGTCAAAAGTTTGCTCCTTTTGTGGCAGTGTTGTTGTCTTGGCTATTTTGTCAAATAATGTGGAACTTAGACAATTTGTTTGCAAGGACTTATTCTACGCCGCCATTGAGGGTCTGACCCTTGAATCTAATGCTTTTGTGAGCGCCGATTTAGTTAATATATGTCGAGAGGTATTCATTTATCTCGCTGATAAAGATCCAGCACCAAGGCAGGTCAGTAAACGAGTGCCCTTGTAGCTTGCTTGTCACTTCAATCAAGTAATTTGATTTTGAACATGTCCGCTTTCTGATGAAGAAACTAACCAAGAAATCAAAATATTTTTGCTTCAGATTTTGTTGTCCCTCCCCTACATGAGACCCCAAGATTTGACTGCTTTTGAAGAAGCTGTGGCCAAGACGTCAAGTCCTAAAGAACAAAAGCAACATATGAGAAGCCTGCTTTTATCAGCTACAGGACACAATTTAAAAGCACTTGCTGTTCAAAAGACTCTGAATATAATCACAAATGTCTCAGGTAATTCAGCGCTTCTGCACTCCTGGAAAATAATCTGAAGAAAATCTGTGTACATGCTGCGGCTGTCTAAAATATAAATGAGCTGATTATCAGCATGTTTCAACATTCAATGCAAAGAAGCCATATAAGCACGGTAGGTTGCCCCTTTTTTTTGTTTTGGGGGGGGGGGGGGAATGAAACAGCTTGGTTGCTTGATTTGGAGACTGGACGGACTTGTGTTTATATGAAGTCATCATATAAGACGTGATGTAACGTGGCGCTGACATGCTTTGATCCGATTCCAGTCCAATATCCACCCAACGCAACCTGCAATGTTGTGAACCAGAATGTTACTCATACCTGAATGATCTTGTTCCAATTGGTTGGACCAAACATTTCATAAATCCTTCCTGACCTGACCCAGCCCAACAAGTACAACCTGTTTGCTCTGTCTAGTTTATGCAGTACTTAATGAGTATGTTTCTATGGGCTTCTTCAAGACTGTAACCTAAACCCTAATATGCTGCTTTGGAATGAGATCCCTGACAAGCAGAACCTTGTACCTAATTTCTATTTGCTTGACTGCTTTTCAGCGAGGCCACGAAGTTCTGTTGGCAGCACTTTGGAAAACAGAACTGAAGAAGGGGATACCTTGGGCTTGGCAGCGATTATGTGAGAGCTGGTTATAAGCTTATGATGTCTGTGTATAGGGATGGGGTATGATTTTTTAGTTAGAATTCACCGGATACAGAGTATAGAGAAAGCGAGGTCTTTTTGAGCCTGTGTTCTGGGGGAGACATACAAGCTTATACGTGCGGGTAGTTCATTCTCCGGTCATCCCAATGTTCAGAGCTTGTTTTTTGACATCACTTTTATATCCAATATATATGCAAAATTTGTTGCAGTTTTTCTTTCATATGATTCAATTGGCCACTCAATATCACACTATGGGCATTGACGTAACTATCTGCTATGAGCGTCCAATGTGTAGTGTGTTCTGAGTGAGATACAATCTTTTTCAGTAGATGTCGCTTATTTTAGTACTGGTCATCCAGCATGAGCATTCAAATTAAGAGACCAAGTGACAACTATTTCAACATCCCTATGAAAGAGATTGCAGAAAATTAGTCCAACATAATTGAGCTTTTACTCTCTGTTCATCTGCCCGAGAGAGGCGAAGCAATGAGTGGACGCAGTCGCGCAGTGGCTCCACTGCTCCGCTCAACCATTCCCGTACAGGCAATGAGCAGAGGGGAAACTGCTCCGCTCAACCATTCCCGTACAGGCAATGAGCAGAGGCGAAGCAATGAGTGGACGCAGTCGCGCAGTGGCTCCACTGCTCCGCTCAACCATTCACGTACAAGCAATGAGTGGACGCAGTCGAGCACTGCCTCCGCTCAACCATTCACGTACAAGCTATCGAGTACATAGGTTGATATTCGGCCTTCTTGTTGCTGACCCCCAAACATTACATGTATACTGACAAAGAAATAAGGATGTATCTTCTTTTCAACGGTTGAATAATTTGGAGAATTCGCTCGGAATATGACCTGCTTTATATGTAGAAGAAAATAGCACCATTGCTAAGTTCACAGTAGTTATTGAAAATCTGGTTATTGGATTACATCAAATAATGAAATGAATGTTATAACCTGAACGGCTGAACCTAATATACATACAAATTTGATCTTCCCATGGGGAGGGGTGATACATCCTTGATTAGCTATATTACCACAAGCAGAAGTACATAAAGGCAATTGCTCATTCACCCTCTCCTGGAAAACATACTGTACTCTTTAAGAACCCTGCATTGTCATTTCCAACCTGCATCACCAACTATACCAAGTACAGCTATGATTTCAGCATGGAACCCCCTAAAGCAGGGTCTAGGGATAAGTTCTTAGGTCCAAATATAAGTTCTTAGCAAAGAGTCGTTTCTAAAAGACCCACATTCTACCTTGGGTAATGCTACGTTAATTGATATACATCTTACCGTTCAGGACTCGGGTGGTCCTAGAAAGAAATTTGTGTTCTCCCTCAGCACAAGTCAAGAGAGGTCAATTCAGATGGTGAGTTTTTTTTCATCGTCAAAACAAACAAGGGAGAGTCCAACCTGGGTCCCACAACCGTCCTGTAGATATAAAGCTTCTCCACAGGACAATCATCCAACCTTGTATCAGGGTGCCCTCTCTCATCCATAACCTCAACATTCAGCCTTGGCATCTTCCTGCCAAGAAGCTTGCACTCCCCATAGCTAACTTGGCATGAAGACATCCAAAGGGATCGCATTGTCTCCAGCTTTCCTGCATTCACCATAAGCGCCCTCCCCCCAAAAGGGCAATCCCTTATCTCAAGTTTTCTGAGGTTCTTGCATCCCGAGAGGACATAGTGGAGACCCAAATCACTCTCACCAGCAAATGCTAGGGAAAGCATCTCAAGCTTCTTGGCATGGGTCCCAATGTACTCAAATACTCGGTCAGTTAGAAGGCCTGACAAGGACAGGCGCCTTAGATCCTTGCAATGCTCCACAATGGCTCCAAACCCTTCATCCAATGGCTGGTTAGTTAGGTAGTCTGGGCACTGGGGCTCAATTATGCATAGACGGAAACGGGTTAGATTAGGCCGGTTCTTAGCTATGGTGAATAATGCTTCGTTGGACATCTGGCGGCAGAAGTATAGAACTGACTGAAGTTTAGGGCAACCGGTTGCTACAGAGACTAGACCTTGTTCAGTCAAGCAAACATTCGGTTCTTGAGCATATGGCTCTGATGGGAAGACCCTCAACTCACGCAGTTCCTTGCAGCATTCTGCCAGCACTTCTAGGCCACTGTCTTCTATATAATCGAATACCTGCCATGACCATGCATTTGAGAATAAAGTTAAAAAGAGAAGAGCTTTCCATAATGGAGGAACTTTTTCCCCTTTATCTCCTGTCCCCCCCCCCCCGGAACAAAAACATGACAATTGATGGATTCAAGTATTCCACAGTTGAAAAAACAACAAATACATGCTTCCATGCAATTTTCCACTAGTCCCTTTGACCCTAGCTCTAAATTTCTACATCATTTCATCACATTTATAATCTATGAAAATTTTAGATTAAATGTAAAAGTAAAATCTCTGTTTTAATGATTTTCAAGACTCTGCTAAAATTTAGGAGTTCTCTGAAAAACTAAAACTATAACTTTAGATACAGTCGCAGACAAAATGAAGTACAACACATACCCAAAGGCGCTGAAGATTCTGGCAGTGACCAAGTACTTTGATAAGATCAGGGGAGTGAATGGTGGCATAACTAAGGTTCAAAGACGTGAGCCCTGAGCAAACAGGATATAGAACAGGCAGATAAGTAGGAACCACATCATAGAGCCCTGAAAGGCTCTTGAGCTCTTTACATCCAGCAAATGCCCTTGCGAGCTTTGAATATGCTTCCGTGCTGAGCTCAGTTGCAAACAATCCGGTCCCAAAGTCAGTCAACCGAGGAGCCTTCTGCAGGAGAACGGATAGCTTCTCCAAGGGCACTGAACGGTTAAGCCGGAGCGACTTTAGATTTGGGCATCGGCTGACCAAACGTTCTATGGCAGAGAACCGCAACTCAGAGATAAGGCAGGCAACATTTAGAGATTCTAGGGAAGTGTACGAATCTGGGAAATGGCTTATCCAATTACCACTTAGGTCATCAACTTCACTCTCACATAAGTCAAGAGTCCTTAAATTCCTGCTCAATTGGTAAAAAGTCCTCAATCAGACAGTAAAACTTGAAACAGCTGAAGACTTGAAACAGATAATAAGGCGTAAATATTGAGGGGAAAAAACACTTGGACAATAATATATAATCCATTAAATATTATTCTTCAGAAACCATAAGGCATATGGATCCCAAAAAACAAAATATAAGGCCAGCATGCCAAAGGGGCCTCCAGTTGCAAGCTTCCAAAACTGAAAACAAACCCCATAAATGCTGGTCCATAACAAAGAAAAAAGAAGCTAAAGTAGTGCCAATAACAGAGAGTGACTTTCTATGCAGACCCAACTCAGAGACCCAAAGCTGAAGATGCATATTCAAATCTTAATTAAATGGAATTAGAATCTTATTAACTACATGAACCAACTACCTCAAGAAACAACCAATACAATAGTCAAGACCCTGGAGGATAATAGAAGTACAAACACCTAATATTTTTGCATTCCCTCTGGAACTTAATCAGTGAAAGTAAGTGGTAAACTGCATTTCACTATAAAAATTCGCACTATGGGTAACTATGTGATGGATAATAGCTTCTACACAAAAAACAAAACAATATGAAAGAGAAGGAAAATCAAAAGTAGGGTGGGTTCAAATAATATCTCATAGATTACTAAAGAAACACCACCTTTGCAAATGTTCCCTAACAGACACAACAAGCAATCACTCAAACCAATATAGAAAGCAACTAAACTAGGACTGGATATACTTTGTGGTCCATGCCAAAAGAATCCAAATCCTTCTTCACGCCATTATCATAGGACACCACAATAGATAATGATGCAGGCAAATCGGTCTCTTTTTCCTCGCTATCCTAACATCAACATTTGTACCAATGAACCAAAACCAAAATCAAATATATAAAAACCGAGGATAATAATCTAAAAACCACACAAAATTGTGAAGATAAAGCAACAAAAAACCAAGACATGTAGCCACGAATTACAACAGCCAATAAGTCACATAAATTAAAAAACACTTGGAAGCTAAATTTTAAACGGACGGTCAAATATCAAATCTTTGTACAAAGTATTGATCACAGAAAATAGAGTTGCACATCCAAACAGGGAATGACTACTACAAGGCCCAAATAGAAAACCAGCTTGAAAATCAGATCTTTAATTAGAGCATTAAAGGGAAAATGCATAATCTTCCCACTAATTAGATCAAAGGACATACTAGGAAGTGAAGTCAATATGACTAAAAGCTTCAAGACCAGAACCAAAATTTTGAAAGCAACAGCAGCAGCAAGGAGTAAGCATGTCTCCCAAAAACCAAATAAAAGCACATCCAAATGTTGACCGAAAAGACAAAGGCAAAGCACACAAATCTGCACCAAAATCACTAAAAACTTCGAAAAGAAACAAAACTGAGAACGTAAAATTAAAATCTACAGCTTTAAAATCATACCTTCAATCCAACTTCCCCGAGATGCAATCAAGATGCCCCAAAAAACAGTACTCAGAATTGGAAAGCACGCAAAACAAAATGCGCCCATAAAATCTAACCCCAACAAACCCACCCAAACCAACAAAGGAAATCAAACCCCAGAATCGAAAATCGAAATCTACAGCTTAAAAATCACAACTTTAATCCAATTTCCCCAAAATGCAACCAAGCTCCCCCCCCCCCCCAAAAAAAAAACCAAAAACAAATATCAAAATTGGAAAGTACCCGAAACAGATTGCTCTCACCCCGGTAATCAAAGCCAGGGACACCAAGGAAATAAATCAAAACCCAGATCACAGAGACAAAAAAAGAGAGGATCTAAGAGAGAAGAAGACCTGCAATGGGCAGCAATGGAGGCCAACCCATCAGTAGAGAACCCTTCACAAGAGCACAAAACCAAGACCTTAAAATTCTTAAAGTTCTTAGCAATCAACTCAAGCCCTTCATCGGTGACTACCATCCTCTTCATCCGGAACTCCTCCAACGCCGGATACGCCTCCGAGAAGGCAGCGATCCACGGCAGCGCGTGTGCCCCCCACCCCTCCGGCACGAGATTGAAGTCGGCGAAATGGGGCTTTCCCTTGATGCTCACAGATCGGAGGTCTCTGAACCGTCTGATTACGATCGGAGGGTTCACGGCGTAGCAGTTTCCAATGAAGATCCGTCGACGACACCAACGCTCGATCTCGTACCACGCCTTGCAGACGAGTGAGACCGAGTTGAGGTCCGAGTGCGACTCGATGAAGGACAGCACGTGCTCAAGCACCTCCTCCGGAAAGGACAAGAAATACGGTGCCGTTTTGGTGGTGGGTTTCAAGGCCTTCTTCGGTGGGGGCGATGCAGGGCATTCTTGCTCCATTGATGCAGATCTGAGGAGAGAGAAATGGGATCTAAGTGGTCAAATGGAGGAGAGGAGATGCAAAGCAAATGCGCTTCAGCTTATTGGAAAGAGAAAGCTGGAGGAGAGAGAGAGTGAGAAGGGATAAGACTTAACCAGAAAGATGATTGGGTTTGAGTGAGTGAGTGTGGGTCAATCTTTTTGACTATTTATTTATGTTTGGGATGGAGATTTTGGGTTAAAAGAGTAAAGCTCTGTTTTTTTTTGTTTTTTTGGTTAGGAAATAAAAATTGATAAGTGGATAAAGTTAACTGAAAAAATTGATTGAAATTTGTTAAAGTTAATATTTTTTATTTAAGTGAATTAAAGTAAGTTGAAATTAAAAGAAGTTGATATATTTTTTTTTGTGTATGATGAGTGAAAGTTGGTTAAGATAAAAAAGTAGAAAGTCATATGGTTATTATAGACTAACATTTAGTAATGCATTACGATAACATTTAACTTTTCTGTTACCGTATTTTCGTAAATCGATTATACAGTAATTGTTAGTGATGTATTCAACATAAATTATCATCGATAATCATAACATTAGAAGAATCACAACAACAACGCTCCAACCTGCTCCTACCTGCTCCAACCAGCTCCTACCTGCTAAATGCTAGTCATACCTACTCCAAACTGCTTCAACCTACTCCTACCTGCTCCAACCTACTAACAGCCCTTCCAAAACTCTGAAAATGAGCAGGCCCTTAATAAGTGTTGTTGTAAATGCTATTATGTTTAACAACTTTTAATTATTTGTGACTTTTTTCCATCAAAAAATTATTTATAATATTTTTTAATGTATCTATTGAAGAAGTTTTTATAAATATAAGTTTTATGTAATAATTTATAAATTACTAATTCAATACACAAACACAAAAAAAATTATCGCACGGTATTTTTTTGGTTGAAAACAGAATTAATTTTTGCATGATAATTTATAAATTGTAAAAATTTAAAGGATATGGGTTGAACTTAATTGAAGTGGGTTGAAGTTGAAGTTTTTTATTAGAGTTGATAGAAGTGGGTTAAAATTGGTGAATGTTAGTTGATGTTGGTAAAATAGGATTTACCGACCAAAAAAACAAGCTCTAAATATATATTATTAATTACAGTATCAATAGATAATTATATACAGTCCTTTTTTTTATTCCTTTTGGTGTTTATTATATAGTATTTATTGTGGTAGTTTTGGTTTTGGTAGGTTTGAAAAGGGGGGGGGGGTATTCAAATAATGATTAGGGTTATCATAGTCTCAACCCTTACTTGTTTACCTTGTTTTGCATGCCCGTTTTCAAGTTTTGATTGGATTTTCTTTGCTTCACGAAATGAACAAATAGCTCATGTGTAGTGTTTCTTATCACTAACAATAATAATAGCAATAACTAGCAAATAAGATAAGAATGGACAAATATCAATTATTAACTTCAATTATTAACTACAAACTATGCCATCCGTAGATATAAATGTCATTTATTATGGTTTCATTAAAAAAAATTAGTTGCTCCCTCCGTCCCATAATTGATGTTCTTCATTTTTTTATATATAACTTCCAGAATAAAGCTCGTTTTTACTATTATGTATATTAAATATTTGCTAGTTCTCCTAGAAGAATAGAAAACATAACATTAAATGATGTTCCCTTAAAAAATTATATTTCTTAAGCAGGACGAAAATAATGGAATTGAAGGAGTAGTTCAACTAATAAAGATTACGATCATTTTGCCGAATGTTTGAATGTGTACCTCCTTGATATCGACCTCTAATCCTCCCTTGTAAACTCATCCCTTTCCCATCCCCCCTCCCCAAAAAAAGAACAAAAAACATTATCTATTTTCTCAAGTGTGAATGTTTCTAATATTTATTTTTTTCACTGGTTTGGCAAAATAAACCAAAATTCATAATAAAACTAGGAAACACTTTGTACTCATCGAAACATCCTTTCGTTGGTTTTTTGAAATATTAACAAAACAACAAAGAATAACTATTGATATTTTAAAATATTGGAAGCTTTTAAGAAAGTATACGAATATAATTTCCAATTTTAAATATATATATATATATATATATTAATAAGTTAGGTATTCCCTCTAGACTCCTTTTTTTTTGGGGAAAATATATAATAAGAAGTCCATGTAAAGAATTCGGTTGTCACTTTTTTAGCTCTTTGACACAATGTAATTGTATGTCACTTAACTTGAAGCTATACAAGGTTATATTGGTACGCCAGTAACAAAGATGCCGTTGTATAAATAGTATTACAAAGTTTTCAAACTCCATGAAATCACTAAAAAACAATTAACTTATTTATCAATCGATATCCCAATCAATGCTAGCTCCTGAAATAAACTATTGAATTATTTTCAAATGCATGACGATCACCCCAATCAAAACTCCCTCATGTTCAAACGCAAACCATACTCATCAATTTATCCAAAGAGGAAAACAGAACACACCACATTGATCATATCATTCATGCTTCACATCACTTGATCGATACCTAATTTAATTTGTTGCTTGTTTTGTCACTAGTAGTAATGAGGATTTTGATGCTTCCATTCAATTCAACGTGCATGAAAAATTCAAAAAAAAAAAAAAACAAAATTCCACAACGAGTCATCATATTGCCCTTTGATCAAAAACCAGATACTAGGGCTATGCAAAATTGGTTAACCGGATTTTTGGTTAATCGAAAATTCTGTTAGGGAAAACCGTGAACCGTAACCGAACCGTAATTTTCGGTTAACCGGTTGTCGGTTAACTGAATTTTCGGTTCGGCCAAATTGCGTTAACCGATTTTTCGGTTCGTTTAAACAGTTAACCTATTATTATTTTTATAAAAAAATCTAAATTTAATTTTTTTAAAAAATCAAATTTGGGGAAGGACAGTGGATAGGCCTGATGATATTCAAACTTGGTATTCAAAATGGTATTCAAAACACATGCCCAGAATCAAGCAAATGCAACTGAATTCATATTCAACCCACAAACAAATAATCCAAGACACTTGCAAAATACCCGTAACTCGTCACAAGCAAGTTGCGATGCAATACAAACAACCCATAACTTGTGACAAGCAAACAATTCAAGACACTTGCAAATACCCAAACCCACAAACAGATTCAACACAAACAACTAAATTAGAAATCTAAAATGTAATAGTTACTGTGACTCGTTACATGAATTCAGATCTGAGATCTGACCCCCTTTGCAAGTTGCAATTATGGAGGGGGAGTTCGGATCTGAAGCCGCTTGCAAACTGTTCGAGGGTGAGACTGGAGGAGGGGTGACTACCGTCGGGGACTTCGGATCTGAAGCCGGCGGAGTGTGGCCTGTTGAGTGTCGACTGTGGCTGCGTTGCAGGTAGAGAGGTGTGTCTGAGTGGGTGGAGAGTGGAGGGTGGAGAGTGGAGGGTGGAGCTCTGGAAGAGTGGAGGCTGTGGAGCCGTCAGCCGTGCAGGACCGGAGGCGGAGGACGGAGGTGCAGTACAGACTGGACTGGAGAGTGGAGAGAAAGAGAGAGGCGAGATAGAGAGAGAAAGGGGGGAGGCGAACTGAATGGTCAAATGGAGCCGAGAACGTTTGACCCTCAAAGTAGCCGAGGATTTTGCTAAAAATTAAGAAAAATTATTTTTTTCGGTTTTTTGGTTAACAGCGATTAACCATTTTTTTGGACAGCCTGAACCGAAACCGACCCGTTAACTGGTTTTTTTCCGGTTCGGTTAACCGAACCATTAATTTTATAAATTTTGCCTTGGTTAACCGATTTTTCGGGTCAGTATTTCGGATCGGTTTTCGGTTTCGGATTTTTTCTGCACATTCGTACCAGATACTCTAGTTTATGCAAAGTGGTTGACCAATCACCATTATCAATTATTAGAGGGAAGAAAATAAATCTTCAACTTACGTGAAAACCTGTAGATTTTTCTGAAAAAAGCTTGCGAAAAAGCTTCAAATATTCTATGTCCACAATCATGGAGGGTTTTACTGGTGATCATCATTCTTGTAATTTCTTGGTGGGATTGATTTCAGAGTTTTCTTTTTTTTTTTCGGCTTACCATGTTTAAGCAGTTGACTTGTGGTAGACCGATTATTATTATTATTATTATTATTATTATTATTATTATTATAGGGATCAGATTCCATTTGCCTATTGTCTTTTTTTTTGGGGGGGGGGGGGCGCTGTTATTACTGAAGTTAGCTTCAGATCTTGATTCTCCTTTGTTGAAAAGAAGATTTTGATCTAGCAAGTTAATCATCTAAAGATTTGAGAATTTATTTTGGTATTAGTAATAAAACTAGTTTACGATGAGCAATAAATTTAAAACTAAGTTTGACTTACCTATATATGTCTTAATTATTAAATGAAAGGATTGTAATCCATTTTTACATTGTGAAGTAATTGAAGGATCCAAATTCATTAGCTTTTTATTCTCCCATGCAATTTGGTTTTATTTTCGATTGTCCTCTTAAGTAATCCTAGTTAATAGATATTGTTTCATGACTTTCTGATTTTTATAAGGATGGTGTAAGATGAGAGGGGGGTTTACGTGATGGTGAGGGTTGTACACTTGACGATCTGATCCACAAGCATTAAACTTACAAAAAGGGCACACCCCGGTTTGAAATCCGGGGAACGCCTCTTCGACAGTCAAGTCAGTGTCGGGTTCCAAGAAAAGACAAAGTAGAAGAAAAAGTGGTTTTTGTATTGAAGAATGTCCCGCTTTCCTCCTTTCAGGTGTGGGTATTTATAGTTCTTTTTGCCAATGGCAAAATTATAATTTTACACAGGATGCTTCTCTAACGGGCCGCCGGATGGTTTCCCGTACTGAGCCCAGGAATGACAGCCCAAGATCCAAGAGTGGCTGGAAATGATCGTTGTAACTTAAGCCCTCATGTATGTTTGTGGGGCCTATCTTGGATCCTGGTTTTTTCGCAGATCAGATATATATGATAAATGACACATATTATATGTGATTGTGTGCTAATTTAATTTTTAAAAAATCTAAAAAATAATGGCATAGAATTGAGTTTTAGATGTTGTCTCTATCAGCATTGAGGCTATATACGTTCTTTTAAACTGTAAGTTGTAACAAACTTTTCGGGAGTTATAAAGAGTTGCAAAAACCTATAAGAAGCTAAAAGAAATTGTAACAAGTAATAAGATATTATAAGGAAATGTAAACATAAAGGGCTGTAAGAATTATACAAGAAAATGCAATAAGCTGTAAGAAGTTACAAAAAATTATAAAAAAATGGTAAATCTTAAGTTTCTTCATGCTTAAAATTGAAAAGGACAAGGCCTAATTATTTCGTTTACGTCTAAAAAGCCACTTTTATGGACCATTGAAGTAATTTTCTTATCCTTTATGATGAATGATGAAATAAAGTAACAGACCAACTAAGGCCGTTTTAGTGAAACAAAAATTAGCATTTGTAGTCTGGTGCACTTGTTTCATTATTCCACCTTTTTTTGTTTTTTTGTTTTGTTTTGTTTTGTTTTGTTTTGTTTTGAGAACGACTTTATTTTCTGTTATGGACGATCATTCTACTTAGATCACAAGATCCTGATTAGGTCAAGTGAAGGATGAACCATGGATAAACATAAAATCCATGAGGAGGTAAATTTTTAGCTCTAGTTAAAAGGGAAATCCATGGCAAGTGGTAATAATGATGAGCAATTCCTGCCATTATTGTGCAAAAACTGCTCCACTCAAGTAAACTATGATTACAACTCTTCAATTCCTCCCTTTTTTAACCTTTCTTTTCATAAATTTATGACTGTATAATTGGCTTTGCTTGTTTGTTAGATCATGTTCGGCGGGTGAAATTCATTCTCTGTTATCCACATTCACATAAAGCAAAGAGGCCAGGGTGTGGAAAAAAGGGATTGTCAAAATAGAACAATAATATATAGTTAATTATGTGGGTTTGCAATAATATTCACTTCTTTTAATCTATCACTGATCAACTAGTTTCTAGTGTGATGATTATTTTATATATCTTGATTTCTTTTTTACCTTAGCTCTTGTTAAGCTAACGATTCCATAACAGGTTTTATCATTAGGAGACATTTCTCCAACTTTTTGAAAGAATACTCAACTAAATCAAACTAATATCCACATCATACAGTAGGCAACATCAACAACACTAACAATAATTTGCTGTACTACCCAAGAAAGACATGAATTTATAAGAATCGGTCACTTGGCTAGCAACAATGTTTGCAGGAAGGGACTAAGAGTAACGTGGCCTACATCTGAATCTCCCCATATAATGATGAAATAAGACCCATGCTGAAAGTAATAGTCATTATTGTACGCTAAAACTACTCAATAGAGATATATATATTAATTTTACCATCAAATTTTAGCGACTCTTGGATGCCAAATTCCATGAAAGTTAGGGACAATTCCAAACATTCCCAAGTACATACATACACACAAAAAGAAGCATTGAAAACCTTCCTAAACCATGCACTCAATGCCATGCACCTCACCTCACCTCAACGTCGTGTTTGTTTAGGGTGAAAACTGAAAACCATGCAAAAGGGTGCGCGTGTGTGTTGTCACGGGGTGGAATCACTAGTAATTTGGGCCGGTCCACGTGACACACGATTAGGGTTCTCCGGAGGCCACCGATCCACCAGCACCTTTGCATGGGGCCACTGACAACATCTGATTTTCTGCTACTATCATTTTATTGCTGTGATTATATTGTATTTTGTCTGTTTTTTTTTTTTTTTTTTCCCCTGATGATATATTATTGATGTCCTCGATTATGGGAAAATTTTAAATGGCAATCGATGTTGGGGAAAACCCTAGCACGGCAAGGAAGGATTAAAAAACAAAATTGTAAATATGCTTGCACCTTATAATATGGTTATATCTTTATGGGTCTCGGACTCTTGTACTTCTTATCTTCATAAATTTTTTATTGATTAACTATTTTGTAGATTTTTTTTTTTTGGGTTAGTTAACAACTTGTGATAAATTAAGGGATAGTTCAATTCTTTTTAGTTTTATGCCAATTGAAATTAATTTTTGAAATCTAAAATGAAAAGATCTGGATCAATACAGAACGTACAATACATTTGGATAAAAGGCGCTTATGCAATGTTTATAATTTTGACAAATTTAGGTAAACATATTAGGCAAGACTTCCAATAGCTTCTTGCTTAAATTGGTACGTATGAGTTTCATCTTCCATTTAATTATTAGATCTCATATCGAATTTTGATGGTTTGACAATACATTAATTGGTGTGAGTGCTTATGGTTGTGGGGGTGAAGCAATTGTGCCCTTGTGTCCAGGCCACGACAAAGCTGGTCCCATATACCCTTTTCCATTGTACATGGTCTGTTAGGCCTCTTGAGTTTTTTGTTTTAGATTTAAAAAATTAATTTTTCTGGCTAATATGTGAGTTAGATGCAAGTTGTTAGTCCAGCAAATGCTCAAGTCATACCAGTTCTTCCTTCTTCCAAACGAGCTACAGCCGAATGTAGATTTGTGCAAGACGAGACTAGTGTTCAAGCCTTGGTCATACGACCCATTCTGGACTACAATTGGTTCAAATTGCAGCTTTTAAGCCTGTGATTATGACTGGGTTGGTCTGGTTGGCAAAACTCCTAAGCCCTAGTCAGCCCTAAGTCAGAAAAAATTCAAAAACTAACACAAGATGGTCAAAGTTTTCAATTCCTTGAACAAGATTTCGGGTTCAATCTTCGTAAATGTGGAAAATCTATGATGAGATAACTTCGCTCCCTTATATGCTAACAGTAACTCGACTTCAGATGATTAAGGGTTAAAAGACCAAGAGAAAAATAAAGTCAAAGGGAAGATTCGAGTAACCCTTTTCTCTTCTCTTCTCTATGTAGGGTCAAAACAAATGATTTGGTGAGAAGGGTGGCTAGACCTAGTTTAGAATGTCAAGTAAGAACGTGTTGAATGAGAAGATTAGTTGAAAACGTACAGCGTTAAGGGAGGAACAACTATAAGTTAATGCCGCAACTTAAGTTTCTCTCTCAACCACTTTCATACATATGCTTGGTTGTTCAGCACTTACAGCCTTCAATCTTCTTTTCCTCTCATCTACAGAGAAATTTTTGGCTTTTTTGGGCTTTCTGAAGTATCCACATTGAAATGGGACCCGGTGGCCCATCCGGACCCGGACCTGGAGGTCCTTGGGGTCCAGCTGGACCAGGACCATGGGGCCCGCCCGGACCAGGCCCGATGCCTTTCTTCGGCGGATTTCGTGACTTCGTGGGCTCCTGGTAAACTATTTGTTCATTTCCCATTACTGTTTTTATTGCGGAAAGCAAATCACTTTTAATTAGTAAAGTGTCTTTTTTTTTTTGTTTGTTTTTGATGATTAATTAATATTGCAAAAATAAGGCTCTGATTTCTTCATATAATTAGTCGATAACTATTTGATTTGGTTATTTTCCTCCTTGTCTGGCAGCCTGAGCTTTTTGTGCTGCTGCTGGTTAATACGAGACTGCTGTGGCGGTGGACCTCCAGGCCCACCCAGGCCCGGCCCGCCTCCGTAGGCACTTAGCTGGTCCACCACTGCCAGTGTTGGAGTGCAGACCAGCCACAGACGCGCGGCATATGTTGGTTTTATCTTAGCTTCCATGTGGTAATTGATTAATTATGAATAATGTGTATAATAAGAAACATTTAATTTGCTACTTGTTAGGTCAATGTGTGTCCTATTTGTTGTAACAAATTATTAATTGCTGCTCCTATTTTCCTACGTTAATTTTAGTTTTAAGTTTTTCGGGATTCAGATTTAACTTCACGTGTGTACGTACACATCGTAAAAGTTGAATTATGAAATTTGTTGAGTTAATTTAGTCTAAATGGCAATTGCAGCCAATACCGAAACACTCCTAAGTACACATGGAAGTATTTTAACAATTGACTCAAGCGTCATGTACCTCATTGTTGTGTTTGCATTTAACAGTTTATGTTGGGGGAAAAAACTCTAAATTGAAAGAGTAATATAATTAGTAAAATGTTAGATTACATTGATATGATCGGACACAATGCAATGTAATGTAATAAATAAATAGAAGAAGATTACCTAAAATAACAAATACCAATTATATTGGCCTAAACTAGGAGCATCATTTTAAGGGAAAAAAAAAATCAAAATTATGACAACTTGGTACCTCATCATGTTTATAAAAAGAAAATTGAAATTATTACTTAAAAAATAGAATATGACTTGTAATATTGTTCAGTTACTTCAATTATATTAAGTTTGTAATTAGTTTTTATTTTTTTGAGTTCCTTAGCCCAAGTTTTACAAAATCAATTCATTCAAAAGTCAAAACAAGTGATAAGTTTGATTCACGGTTTGATCAGACCGCAATTGGTTCAAACAGATCTAGTGAACCGGGTTGGTCCAGTGAGGCAAGCGGCTACAAGATGAATATTCACTCTTCAGGTCAAAACAAAGGGAATTTGGTAGGAAGAGCAGCTATCTTAGAATGTCAGACCAAACAGAAAGTAAAGGGCCAGATGCATGGGAAGGAAGACTAGGAGTTTTGGGCCTTTTGGCGGCTTTGGGCTTTGAAGTGTCCACATTGAAATGGACCAAGTGTCTCACCCAGACCCGAACCGCAAGCTCGGGCCCTGCCTGTTTCGGGCCCCGGTTCGGGGCTGTGCCCTTCCTTGACCGGTTTTGTGAGTTTATTGATTTTTGGTAGATGCTCACTATATGTCTACTTAATGTGTCATTTTTTTCCCCCCCTTTTCATGGGTCAGACAGTTAGACTTATATTATGTGTAAGATATTTCAAATGTACCTCGTACTTGTTAAAATTTGTGACTATTGGAACATGTTGTCGAATTGTCGAATATGAAATATGTACCTTGTTTTGTTCCCATTTAGCTTAGACGTTCAAAGGTTTTCTTACTATGATGGAAAGGTGCATAACATTGCATCATTAGGTTTTCAGGGGCAAGAAAATCTATTCAGATTGGATTAAATCCAACTTCGATCAGATTCAACTCGAATCGGATTCGAAAGTTCCCTGATCCATTCGATCATATTTGGATTGAATTTTCGGATCCAAATATAGTCGGATTTAAATTCGAATGTTTCAATATCCAATACAAATCCAATTTGTTGGTATCTCTAATGGTGACTACTACTATTAATGCCTACTCCTGCTAGTAAAACCGATTTTTTTTTTTGGGGGTTGGGGGGGGGGGGGGGAGGGTTTGGGAAATGGATATAAATCGCGCTGAAAGTTGGCAGCATTAAATGAGATGTAAGTGACTTGCATGGCAATATTGTCTGAATATGTGAAGACTGTAACGGGCAGGCTTCGACTTTCAACTCAGGCATATTCTTTTCATTATTGCTTGTTTTTTATTACTTAAAAATCTCAAAATTAATAAATTCCTTTTTAAAAGCTTGGAAGGGCTAGCAGAACTGGATAGAAGTTGATTGAAGTGTTTAAAAATTGGTAAAATTAAATTTAGGAAAAAAAATGAATAGGGCCTAAGGATGTACCGAGTCCTGCCATGTGTCCACTTACCATATCAAGGCCCAAGAGAAATATGGCTCTGCTATATTTATAAATTTTTTTAAAAAATAAGAAATTCAAATAAATTCAATTTAGAATTTGAAAGGAGACTATTTCGCTCTCTATTGGTAGGAATACCGGTAGGCGTAAGGTTGCCTACAGCTGGATCTCCCCAGACCCCGCGAAAGCGGGACCCACACTGAGAGTTGTTGTTGTTGTTGTTGTTGTAAAGGAGACTATTTCTGACTTGATTTTAACAAATGTTTGCCAAAATTAGCTGTTAAATAATTAGTTAGGTAGTTAACAACAATTACTTGAATAACAATAATTTGAGTGGTTAGTAGATGTCTACTTAACCCAACGATTGAAACTGATGTATTCAATACATTTACCTATTGTAGCAGTTGATCAATGCAAATTAACAATGAATGAATACAAGAGCTAAAAATTAATTAAGCATATTTTTAGCCCCCCCCCCAAAAAAAGAAAGGCAAGTTTTAGAAGTCAAACTAATTGAATTATTTTTTGAGAAAATACTCTCTTTTTGTATGAACATATGGACTGCTTAAAACACTAATAAATATTACTTAAAATACTTATTGATCAAACATTAGTATGCCAAACACAAAAATATCTTAATTGGAATAATATTAAACATACTCCAGATACTATGATTGAAAATCTACAACCTTAATATGTGGATGGTACGGTGCTTCTTAATTTACCTACGGTTTTTTTTTTTTTTTTTTTTTGAGGGCTAAGCCTATATCATACACTCGAGTATATGTACTCCCATATGACACATAAGTAATTATATATTAAAATATAAAATATATGACAAATACACCCCAAAAAATATATATAAAATAAACCCAAAAATACGTGCTCCTGAGTGTATATAATAATTTGCCCCATCAAAGGAGAGGAGAAAGAGGATTGATAGGAGGAACTCAGTTCTTACAAAATGGAGAAAATATATATCAAAAAGAAAGATATAACTGTCAAATGGCAGTAAAAGGAGATGACAGCAAAGGACAAGAAAATCAAAAGAGAGGACTTCTTTCAATTTTCTCATTCCTAATTTTCGATACGTACAATATCTTAAAACCAACTTGTACATGGTAACTCATTAGAAGACTTCCTAAGTAGATATTAAACAGGATGAGAAATGCTAGCACAAACACGGTCATGTAAACTTGACTTCCAACATGCATGATCATACATAAATAACACGGAAAATCACATAAAAGCAAGTTTATGACGACATATAGAATATAACATAATATAGTTGGTAATTATTAATGATCAATAAAATGGTAGGAACAACAATTAATTGCCGAGAACAGTATTGTTGTTTGACCTTTCGGAAGGACCAGAGGGTGGAACCGGAATCCCGTCGAGCCCTGGAGATGGATACCCGCCAAACTCATTCATCTTCATCTCTCCCATTTTGATCTCGAAATTCTTCGGTTTAGGAGATGCATCGCGTATGGCTTCGCTAGGAATCACAGTAAAGGAGGCCACAAATAAGATAAGAAATATGGTTGCAAATTTAAGAGCGGAACCCATGAGAAAATATGAGTGAGAGAAAGAGGCCTGGGGGGTGTAATTTGGTTGAATGTTGGAGTGCAAATGCAATACTGCAATTAATGGTGCATTGGCTAGGCCAGGGGAGAGGGGTTATATATATATATATATATGGTTGAAATAGGAAAGGAGATACAGGTGTCAGTCGATTCAACTAGCAATATTTCTGAGGATTGTTATCAAATATTTAAATCATAATCTCGGGCTGCATCGACTTTTGTGTTTCATTTGTAGGTTGGAGCGAAAAGGCGGGGTTGACTGTATGTGTGTTGATGACTATGAGCTGTTTTTACCCAATCAAATTACTGCTACTATGCTGCCTCATGTGGTGAAACGGATGCTGATATGGGTTTTGGGGGGTGGAAATTGTGTTGAGAGTTGAGAGCATTAAATGAGATGGTAACTGACTTGCATGGCATTGCTTGTATATGTGTAGACTCAAGGAGTAGATTCTTTTCACTAAGAAATATAAATATTAATGTACTAGTTTCACATTCTCAAATTTAGAAAAATAGGGAATCAGCTTTGACAATATTGCAATATGAAAATCTTGTAAAAATTTAGACAAAGCGTAATAATCTATACTACTTGTTTCCCCTTTTACGAAGAATTTGAGTTATCAAATTAGGTATACGTTGCCAATGTGAGTGAACTATTACAGAATACTGATTGAGCCTATATTATACTCCTAAGAGTACATACTCCTACAAGTTACGTCAGTACTATATATTAAAAATTATCTATATGACAAATACACGCTGAAAAAAATATATATATATATATACGTAGTAAGTAAAAGTACACACTCCCAAATGTATGATATACATTACCGTGGTTGAGTGCTTGCTTAGCACAAACTCTACTCGAGTTTAAATTTAAGGAGCAAATCTACCGTATAAGGAAGAGTAGCAGGCATACTATGGGCTTGCTCTGTGTCCCCTTACCCTATTTACACGTAAGAGGACTGTGACCATGCCATATTCAACATAATCTTTAAGGAAGAATTAAATTTAGATAAACTTAATTTAGTAAAATTAAATTCTGATAAATCAAATTTAGCTGGAATAAGTTCAGTTAATTTAAAATAAATTTAAATAAGTTCATAAAATAAGTCAAAAACAATATAACCTGACCTAGGTAAGAAAAATAAAAGGAGTGCTAAGTGCTAACCCAGTTGCCCATTGTCGTGCAGGTTTACAGCCTTTGGAAAACATGGGTAACATTTTTGGGCATCAAAGGTAGATGAAACTGATGACCTTCTAATTATGGATACTTTACGCATAAATTGATAATGTGGGTATGGATATGTCGTGCCTAAATGTCGTATACATCCTTTTCACAGTTCACAACCCCCCCCCCCCCCTTCCTGTCCAAAAAAGATATATTTTTATATCTGATCACCTTCAAGCGAACGAAATTTCAAAATGAGTAGTGATATATATATATATATATATTGCCGTAAGACACTTTTAAATGTCTTGTCTCATCCTAAATTAACATTTTTTATGATTTAAAATCATCAAATTTTCAAAGATTATACTTAATTATGAATTACTAGTTTTAAATATACATATTATTTGACACCCTAATCGAATTAATTATATCGGCGAGGACATATGGTACATGGAATTTGGAAATGTTGTAAATTATATATAAAAAGATTATTATATATAATTTATAAGTTGTAATATACTAATATGCTTACACTATTCAATCATAATATGTTTTCAATATAAAAATATGATAATATGATATTTTAGCCAAAAGTTGACACTTATACGGTGTTTTGTAGCAAAACACTAATTATTTTGTTTTCAAAATTACTCGTATTCATCCCTCCCCCAAAAACAAAAAAGCTAGTTCCATGCGTAATCATAGCTAGGTTAACATAATTTCAAAAGTGCTCTTGCTCAATCATGACCAGATATGAAAAGAACTTTTTAAAAACTTGACTTATATCTCATGAGAATCATTGTAGAATTTAAACTCAAGTCTCTTCTTTAAAATGTGATTCATTTCCTACCAAGCCACCTTTTCAGGGGTACTTACGGCTTGTTCTTTTCGTGGGTAAATTGGGGTGGGTAAAAGGGTAAAGTAAGTTGAAGTAGATTGAAGTGGATTAAATTTTTTTTATGTGATAAATTAAACTTGGTTAAAATATTAAAAATAATTTAAAATAGATTAAAGTGAATTAAAGTAGATTAAAATAAATTAAAATTAATATTTTAAAATTTAGCCACGTAAATAACATACCCTTAAACCTCATTTGTGTGCTAGTGCTTGGAACAGCAAGTCGGCAGCGGGAAATTGGCGATACATGCCGATTGGTCCGGGCCTACGCTCACTGTGAAAGTATTGAAATCAGATAGTCTTACTTCAAGCCTGTTTTCAGGTTATTTAAAAGCTAAATCCAATAATACAGCGCATATAAGATACAGGGATAGGAATATTACCTGAAGTCAAAAAATTCGATCAAAGTTATCTCATTTCGCAGCCAAATAGATGATGAAAATGAACTTCAAATGAGGATGAATATAGGTACTACGTTTGAAAATGAATATGATTATAGGTATATATACTCTTAAAATCCGCACCCAATTGTGTACCCGATTTGCTAATAAAAAATTACTAAAATACAATAAAAACCCAAAACAAAATGTTTGGCTTAAAACTCTAAGTGCGTAGCATTTATTTATTCAGAAATGTAAAATTAAATTTCTTTACAATTTAACCTTCCGAAGTTTATTTAGACATGAATTTTGATAACGTCCTTCGAAATTGCTAAACAAATATAGCATGTATGCAAGTATAGATTGAGTATGAGTAACACTTTGCACACTTTACATATATTCAAGTAAAACCTGTAAATCCAAAAAATCCAATGGCCAATGGATATAGGCATAGATATAACCATCCAAAACCCAACAAATATGGGTATGACATTTAAAAATGGATATGGGTACATGTATGATTCAATCTGTCCCACGTCCATCCCTAATCATATACTCAACAACCCAAAAATTTAGGGAGGCTTTCTTAAAACAAAATAATGGAACGACCAAAAAATTAAAAGGACCTCTCGATCATGGGCAAGCATCATCAACATAGCTAAACCTAGCAAATGGGTCATTCTTCGATATGAATCGAGTTAAATTTCAGTTGGATCATATTTCGAGTTAAGTAACAATTTGGGTCAGTTTGGGCCAAGCGAACTTCGATTTGGGTCAGCTACGGATCAATCAATTTTTGGTCTAACATGCTTGTCATGCAAAAATGAACAGCTTTGAAGAAAATTTTGGGTCGAATATGATTCGATTCGGACCAATTCGGGTTTAAGGTCCACTTTCGGCTGAGTATATTCCGAATGTCGGGTCGCGTATGGGTCCGAATTGTTCGGTTCGGATTTCGCACCTTGGGTCAGTTTTGCTAGGTCTAAGCACAACTAGCTGCTAACCCAAACAGCAACAGATGACTAATAATTCACCTCCAAAGCCATAAATGATATCACCATTAAGATGTCAGAATTCTCAAAATTTCAATTCAACTTTCAACAGTCTGCCCGAAACCACAGGAGAAAGAAACACTCCGGTGCTATTGCTACCACAAAGTTAAGACGAAAAACTGAAAAAAGAAAAAAAACTTATAAAACATCACTTCTTCTTCTCTGCACCTCCAGCAGACCTGAAAACAAAGTCAAAGCAACAATTCATCAGATTTGGATCTATGCCATTTACACCATTCCTGTGTCATGAAAGTTACGAGGAGCATATCTAGTCAGAAGCCAGTTACCTCATTTTCCTCAGTACATTTGACATCTCCTCTCTCTTCCTCTTTGCCCTCTTGTGAGTTCCGAGCTTTCTCTTGGCCACCTTTAGTGCACGTTTGTCCTTACCAACCTTGAGAAGCTCAGTTATCCGCTTCTCATAAGGAGCAAAACCAGCTACTTCTCGGATGAGACTCCTCACAAAATGAACCCTCTTGCTGGTTTTCTGTATTACAGAATTATATTTAATTATGTCATTAAAATCACCGAGTTTGTAGCAGAGCAACCCAAAACAAAGCACTCAAGTGTAGTTTGATATAGATATACTGAATATTAATTCAGAATCCAATGGATTAACAGTACTGAATGATTCGGATGGACAATCCACTTGCTTACCCCTTTTCTGTCGGATGGCCTTGGAGCCAATTCCTTCTTGGTGACGATGTGACCCCTGTTAAGGCCAACAAAAAGGCCGGTGTTTGGATGTTTTGGAGCCATTATCTGTAAGATACCAATGTGGTCAGTCCACAGCGACAGAGTCCCATGTAACAGAATGTGTAAAAAGTAACCCCCAAATGCATACTCTAATGAGTCTACAGAACAGAATTCCCAAGTAACAGAGAAAGTGAGCACGAGGCCAAATGACACTGGACGACAAAAGAAATACCACAGGGAAATGTATAGGGGTTACAAAGTGTAGTTACCAACATCATCGACACTTGCACCTGCATGACAATGTGATCAGCGACTTGGCTATGCCTTATCAGACTAACTTTACCAATGTACATTGGGACCAGCGCGGACAACTAGAAATAGGCAAATAGCAAAGAGATTTGATTGTTTCCGGTCTCCCAAACCTCCACAACATTTCGTAAATTTTGGGCAGTGAAATGTCCCCTTGGCCCTTCTATATCATAATGGAACTTTGCTGCAATCACTGTTTTGCTTGATTTTGCAAGGAAGGAATCCTAAAGTTTCTCCCAAAATATAATCAGATTCTTTTCCTATGCCAGTTTTACCATTCAGGATAAGAACTAATCTATTAAGCTAAGTTCACAATGGGGTTTATCGAACTTAACTTTCATAAATCTTTCTTTCCTTGCATTAAGGAGGGTGATACTAGAGACCTCAGTTCCAATCCCACATAACTAATCTATTAAGCTAAGTTCACAATGGGGTTTATCGAACTTAACTTTCATAAATCTTTCTTTCCTTGCATTAAGGAGGGTGATACTAGAGACCTCAGTTCCAATCCCACATACAATCATTACCTCCCGCATACAGTGTCCCATATATATGACTTCATGCATTACCTCATGCATTCATTACCTCATGCATGCATTATCCCATAACACATGAAGCCAAAACCTGGAGGCACACAACACCTAACAGTAAATACTATTGAGGCAACCATGACATTGGGTAACCAAATACTTGCTTTGATCCCTAATGAGGCAACCAAGTCATACCTCAATGGATCCCAAATTCCAATATCCATAACCATTCAAAATTGTCCACCTCCCAAATTACTCACTGTTCACAGCAGTGCTAACCTAAAACACAAACTCATATTACAGGCAATAACAGCAATCAATATCGAAGAACAATCCCTCTTTTTCAACCAATCGCAATGAATAAACTCCAAAAGAAGAACAAGCTGATCCAAAATGCACAATTTTCCAATGCAAATCAAAGGAAATCAACCTTCAGATTTCACACAAATAAAACCTCCATCTAGATTACATTATTAAAAAAACTGAAAACAAAAAACCAAAGGGGGGGGGGGAACACAAGGAGGAGAGGGAGTGGAAGAGAACCTGGATGTTGAAGCTGAGAGGCTCCCGCCGATTGATGAAAGGGCCACAGCGTAACAAAATGAGGAGGACGAGGAAATTTGGAAAAGCAAGGGGTTTGATTTGATATAGTTAGGGTTTCTATCGGGGCCCTTGGATTGTTTGACTAGCCAACGGTCACGATTCGTTGTTAGTTTGGGAAAATTTAGGGTTTTAGCTTTAATTACGTTTTGAGTATTGGGCTTGGTCCCTTTAGATGGAGACCCGTTTTCCTAATGGGCCCTTAGCTGAATATTGTTTTGGGTTGTATGGAGGGTACAGGATAATCAGTCCATGGCCTGAACCAATAGGGCACCACTTCATGTGCTCAACCTCATATTTTTTTTCTGACGCAAAAAAAAATAAATAAATAAATAGAAATATCGTAATCCAAATTTTAAGATTGATGAAAATCAATAATTCGACTTTAAGAAATAGCTGCCAATGCTCTGAACTTTGGACGTATTTTGCATTATACTTTTCAGACAATTTGAACTTCAAAACAGATCTAGGCACTTTGAATTTCATATGTTTGTATTATTTTAGATGTACTATCATTTTAAATTATCTGAAAAATATAATATAAAATGACCTTATATAACTTAAAATAAGTATCCTTAAAGTTCAAAATGTAGGCGGCTATTTGTTAAAGTTCCTTATTGTTTCCACCATCCTCAAAATCTGGATCATCATATTCCAAAAACCAAAAAGCAAAAAATAAAATAAAACTGTTCACAAACGAAATAACAATTACCTCTTTAGAGGAAACCCTAATGCCATGTTTGGTTAGATATAATCCACCTTGTAATGCAAACAAGTTTGTAATTATGTTTTCATTACCTTGTTTGGTTGTACGAGGGTATTGTAATAAAAGAATTATCTTGCAATTATAATTACAACAAACTAAGTAATGATAATTACACTAAAAAGTTGATTACATTACATTGTCATTGCATTACATCCAATCAAACATCACATACGGGTTTGATATTTAGGAATTATTCAACATTGTGATAGATTATTAAAAGGATAGCTTTGGTTAAATTATATGTTAGGTATATTTCCAACAACATAACAATTACTCCTATTTGCAATGGAGAGGGAATAACACTAGTTCTATGCATTTTAATGTTAATGAGAAATAACTTAGTTAAATGTCAACAACGTTTTTGATGGTGGTACACTTTTTGGGGGCAGGGTCCAGTTATTGGCCCTATTTGACAACTAACTATTAGCTGCTAGTTATTTGTATTAGCCGTTAACTGTTTGAATTAGCTGTTTGTATTTGTAATAGCTGTTTGAATGAGTTGTTTGTTGAAAAATTGTTTGGTAAAATTAGCTATTTCTGATAAAGTTGTGAGACAAAAAGTTAATTCTTCAAAAAGCTAATACAAGTGCCCAGATTAGCTTTTTTACTTGGTCAAATAGTTAATTTTGGTCAAAAAAATTCTTTTTGACTGAAAAAACTCTTTAAAAAACTGTTTACCAAACACCTCCATTAAGGAACTATATAGAATTGATATATGCATAACATGTACACCGTCTACTCTGAAAATATCATCTCTATTATCGTTTAAATTACCTAAAATAATGTCCACTTCGTTAAATGACCTAAAATAACGTCCACTAGTTTAATTATTGATTTTCCAAGTGCTGTAATGCTAATCATACAGTAGAATCCATGGAGTTATAATTCAAATGTGAAACACACTTTTTGGTCGGCATCAATATCTTTGAATGAAACAAGAACTTCCAATAATTGGGGATGGTAGAGAAGTAAACTGGTTATCTCGAAATCAATCATGTCCGTGAACATAATTGCCATTTGTGCATTTTTGGGATGGGATCATCTATTTTACTGGAGTCGTGTTATTGCCGGCTCAATAAGAGGTAAAATCCTCCCATCACAGATCTTTCCTATTCACAAGACTTGAATTTCAGATATTAATTAAGGGGAACAAATGTCAAACTACTTAAACTAACCTTGTTGGTTTTATTCACACATTAAACAGCTTTCTTCCTTCCCTTTTTAACGAACTACACGTCAAATGTAAAACAATGGCCTTTTTTGATAGATGATCGCAAAAATTAATGAGCTGGACACTATATTTAAGTATTTAACATCAAAATAAAGTGAAAATTGGCTTTACTTTTAAGAATATAAGACAAGTCAGTTATCATTGCTGGCGCCCATCATGTAGTCAGGGGTGTTCATCGGTCCAGGATCGGACCGGACCGGACCGAACCGGCCTGGATCAAAGGCCAAATAAGACCTAGGTGGGGACTGAGGACCAGACCGTTTCAGATTCGGTCCGGACCGGCCAGAACCCGGATCGGACCGAGACCAGTCCGAGACTGGACCGAATCTGGACCGGTCCTATCCTGGATACTTTTGAAACTGTTTGGGTCATGACTCATGAACCCATACATTACAAACCCTTCAGCCCAAATTTGACATCATCCCAAATCTGACTTCAGCCCAAAAAAAAAAAGAGAGAGAAAAACACAACCACAAAACCAAAAACCTTGAATTCAAACATCTTCTCCATTACTCGCGCCTCTTCTCCTTCACGAAGGTCCAAACAGAAGGTTTTTGGTTTTTGGTTTTGCTCTCTGCCCTAGGTTGAAAAGTGCCCAAACAGAAGGTCATTCGCACAAAACCAAAAACCTTGAAAAGTGCCCAAACAAAAGGTCCAAACCTAAAACCAAAAAAAAAAAAGCCTAATTCCCAAATCGGTCCGGTCCGGTCCAATTGTCGGTCCGACCGGTCCGAGACCGGACCGGACCGAAGACCGAAAGTCGGAAAAGAGAGGACCGAGGACCGGACCGAAAGGCGTCGGTCCGGTCCGGTCCGACTCGGTCTTCGGGTCGGTCCGGTCCTGGACCGTTTAATGAACACCCCTATGTATGGTGACTAAAATTACATACCCACACATACACATACAATGCATGACAACACCCCTCGCCCCAAACAAAAACAGAAAAATACACACATACACATGTATACATAAAAATTATAGTCACATTGTTTGTACAATTTTAAAAAACAAAGCTTGCAACAAAATGTAGACTTTACAATATATTTGCAATTAGTTCTGAGTTTTGAAAATTACAGTCAGATTTACAAAATATATGTGAGCATTTTATATACCGTTTATACAAATGTAAGGTGAAAAAACACGTAGGTATATGCAAGTAAATGGTAATTGCTTTGTTATATTAAAGAAGGGCTCCCTCTGTAACTCTTGGAAGAGTTGTACTTGTTGCCATAGTTGAGATTATTGGTGATTAAAATGAATATAATAGTTGGGATTATCTTAAAATTCAACTGTCTTTTTTAGTTATATTCACAATTTCTCAAATCATAAGAATATATAACCATACTTTATAAGTGTACACATATTAGTTATATGACAAATACATGTAAACGCATGGATTATATGTTTCACGTTAAGACATACTCCTAGTATTCTAACGAATAGTATAATATAGATTGCCTTGTATATTTAATTTAAATGAAGTTTTGAGCAGAGGAAAACTTAAACTAAGGGTGTTCATCGGTCTAAATTCAGACTGGACTGGATCAGATCGGGTTGGACCGAGGATCGAATAAGAGGAAAGTTATAGACCATGGATCGGACCAAATAAGTCAAGAATCGGATCGGGACCGGACTGAAAAAATGGATAGGATCGGACCGAATTGTCACACTAGCAAATTTTACAATATGAACATCTTTTTAATATGAACCTTTTCAACATATTTTCACAATAAAAAACAAGTCAATATTTTTGAGCATTTGAGAAATTATAAGTTGTAAAAGAAAATTGAAATTGAACAAGTAAAAAATCGGTTTTTAAATTTTTTTTATTCGATCATCGATACGAACCGGTGGACCGGACCGAAAATCGAATAAAAAAATTTTTGGACCGTAGATCGGACCGAATTTATTTGGTTCAATCTAATCTGATTCAGTCTAGGCTGTTCTTTAATTGAGTTCAAGTTTAGACTGAATAATTATGAATAATCCAAACTTAAACGACCGACCCCAAAAAAAAAAAAGAAAAATCCTTAAAATGAAGTTTCATGTAATCAGTTGGGACACCTCATTCATTGTTCTGCGGGGCCTAGGCGACACCAGGCAAAAGTCAAAAGAGAGAGAGAGATAGACAACGTGACATGGTTTCAATGGAGATGGCTTGATCTAATTTGGATTCGGCGTGGCCCACACCTCCAACCGTATCTCTTTGTCGTTTATCGATAAATCAGTCAATTACTCAAATTAAATGATGATCAATCCCCCGCCCTAGACTCCACCACACAGAAGCAAGAAGTTCGTGGTAGCTCCCCCGCCCCCAAAAAAGGGGGAGAGGATTTCATAAAATGATATTAATGTTGATCAAATTAAAAAGTAACTATATGTAAACAAGAAATAGAAAGGGAAGCTATTTTTACAGTGAATTGATGGTTTTGGAGTTTTTTAGATATATTATTTTCGTATGAATGAAATAAGTATGGAATGTGAATGAATGAAAAGTAAGTGAGAAAGAATGGAACAGATTGAAAAGAAATTGTATTTTTCTTACAAGTGTACGAAATAATACGAAAGAATGGGAACAATTGAAATAGAATGAGAATGAATGGAATGAAATGGGAGAAAGATGAAATTACCGATATTAATATATATGAAAGAGTGGTGGGAGTGGGAGGAAATGGGAAGGAATAGAAATAAGTGGAAATGAGTAATATTTATTTATAAGAAATGTGAATGAATGAAACGAAATGGAAAGTAATGAAGTGAAAGTGAGAACCAAATTTACTCACAAAAAGAACACAATAGTAGAGCGGATTGCTCGATCTTAATTTATCATCGTTCCTATTTAATTAAGAATTATGTGCACGTATTGGGTCTTTTTAGTAGCCCAAATATGAGGGGACGTGGTAGAGTGTGAAAATGGGGTTTATTATTTCACATTGATAAAATAAAATGGCTTGAATATGTATAAAGTTTGTGAATTATTTCGTCCATTGCTAATTGATTTTGGGTTGAAATTTCATTGAAACTTATATGCATAACTCGTTTGTTTAAGACCCAATAATATAAAAATTTAGCACTTACTTTTTTTATTAAAATTAAAAACACACCTTTAATTGTAGAGTTGGGCAAAGCTGACACGACATGATCACCGATTAAACAGGTTGGCACGTTCAACCCGTTTAATTAAATGAGTTAGGTTCAGATCAAGATTCTCGACACGAAAAAGTACTTATTTAACCATTTTAATTAAATAGGTTAAACAAGTCAACTCATTTTTCTATTTGTCATTTATCTATTGTTCTTTTTATTAGAATAACCAAGAATACAAAAATTTTCTAAAAATATGAATTATGATGAATCAGATGAGTTTTAGAGAATAATTGTTTAATGTGATATGTAAACTTGATTTTTAACGGTATGCAATTATGTATTAGTTGAAAATGTTACATGTATAAATGGGTAATTAGGCGGCTAAACTCAACATGTTTATCTTAAATAGGTTAAGAAAATCAACCCGTTTAAAAATTAAATAGGTACGGGTCAAGGTTTTTCACACTGTTTAATAAACGGGTTAGGTTCAAGTCGAGAAATTCTCAACTCATTTAAGCTCAACCCGAGCCCGAGTCCAAGCCCGACCTAATCCGGGCTGATATGTTACCAAGCTCTATTCGTGCTCATACAGAACTCGTGCTCATACAGAACTCACAGTGGGATGGCTTGCCTCCAGAATCGATCTACAGTGGACTTGCACACTGATCCCCCTTTCTCTCAATTCAGACTCATACAAGTACCTTGTAGCACAGCAAAGAATTCTTCGATAGCCAAACATGCAAACATTGATAGATGAAGATGAACACATCAGTTTTGGACCGCATTTAGTAATTTACTGATCAAGTAGAACACCTCATCTAAATCTAACACCAACATGCCTACAGTCATTTGAAAGGTTGAATTGTCTCATTGAATGCTAAAATAGTGGAATATATCTTCACAACAAGCTTGACTTTTTTGGAGCTCTTTCTATAGCACACTTTTTTTTTTTCCCGATAGGTTTCAAATACAAAGGGCAGAGTTATTATCAAAGTAAGACAAAAATATTTATATACAAATATTCTAGTTATAAGGAGGACAACAAGCCAACCAAACTCTATCAGCTGTCACGTCTTACAATTGTACTCCGCCTATGATGCGTGGTTAGAGAGTCGCTGCTCTTGCTCGTACTTTTTGTTCTATTCCCTTGAACCAAAAATTCCTTTAACAGGAAGTAGATTTTCAATAATATTTTGACCAGCAAAGCCATTTTCCATTTCACGAGTTTTAGAAAGGAATGTCTAACTATACAAAAGATTTCCCTCCGCTATTGCGTCCATGTTCACATTATATCTCACATACATACAGGTATAAACAAGAAGAATGAGGTTTAGAAGCCGGTTATTCAAACTAAAATTTACGATATCGAAACTTACAATTGTATTATCGAATGTTGAAAGTTATGAGTTTTTAATTAGGGAACCACTCTACATAGCATGAACATTTTTTAGCTCCCGAAACCGATATATCTAATCTGCATATGTCAATATTAGAAAAGTCATAATGGCTATCCCTTATTTTAAAAAGAGAACATTTATTTTCCAAAGAATAAATTTTAAAAAGAAAAATGAAATAGCTAAAAGGGGGGGCAGAGTGGCTGACTCACAGTTGGTTCCTTATTTAAATTGTATGCTTATCTTTTTTACCCCCAAAAAAAAAACAATTGGTTCCTCGTTATTTTCTAATTAGACTGGTACCATACCAATGAGGCCTTCTGTCTTAGCACAATGGTTAAGACTAAGATCTTGAATATATTATGTCCTATTTTTCGATTCTCGTCTCTCCCATTCTATCTATTGTAATTATGATATATTAATATTTTTTTCGACCTTTTGCCCAAGATAAAGTATAGTAATTATGATATATTACCCTTTGTATTACTTTTTCGATCCCCCAAAATGGTGCCATGGTTCTAGATTTCGAACGTCTGCATATTTTTGGAGAAAACGAGTAGAAATCGATTAGATTAACTCATAATTTTTGAAAATCAAATAAAAAATGTTTGCGAGGTCCCCAGTAATGATCATTTGGTTGATTTCAATATGAAAACTGCAATCTTTTGACAAATTCATTAATTTGTAGGGTAGACATATCATAATGACCTCTAGATTGAAAGCTACCATGTTACATACATATTAATTCAAGTGATTTATTTTTTAAGTGAAATTTGATATTTAATCATTATGAATAAAGAAAATATATAATTAGACAACCTTTTGTTTTATGCGATAAAAGTAGCCGAAGTGTGATAAATAAAAGAAAACTTTATATTATAAATGCTAAAATGTATAAAGACTTAAGAATGCTTCTCTCCCTCAATACTTGCATGAGAGTGAATTAAGGAGTTTAATATAAAAACTACTTATCTTCTCTCTCCCTACTGTGAAAACTACCCAATTAGTTTTTAATATTTATCTAAAATTATTTGTTTGCACGTGATCCCCCTCTCTCCCCCCTCTCTCTATCTCTCTTTCTCATATAATTATTTTTTTTTAATGTTTGACAAAATTATCTAATTCCTTTTGTTAGATTTTCATCATATTAATTAATGACTATACCCAATGAAAATTAATAACAACCCATTAATGTGAAAAAAAAATATTAGGTAATTTAACTAATTACACTAAACCTTATATCTTTATCTTCATATTATAAACAATAACAATAACAATATATGTGGTTGTCCATCGTTCCCTCCTCTAATCTATGGTAATTTGATCTCATGCAACTCCAAACTTTAGGTTGTTAATGGTTTTCTTCTTTAGTTTAGTTAATATAATTGTGGTAAATTATTTGTATTTTGCATATATTTTTCTTCTGTCTATTCGCTATAAATTTTTCCTAATTGTATTTTAAGTTTTTTCACTTAATTTTGTTCATACCAATCTATATGTGTTATATTTGATATCTAACATTTGCAGTGTTATATACATACATACATACATACATATATATATATATATATATATATATATATATATATATATATATATATATATATATATATATATATATATATATATATATATATATATCTCTGCGATGCAACATTCAATCGAAGAAATTTTGAATATATTAGGGCACTATAATAATTAATACTTGACTTTTATTTTGCAAGGCCCAACAAATCAAGAGGATGATATGTAAATAAAATGCAACCTTAGGAAATTGTTTAGCGGTGAGGTACATACGTATTTTACATCTCTATAATTAAGATTCAATTTTTCCTCAATGTGTGTACGTAAATTTACCAACTCCCCTCGCCCCCAAAAAATTACAGAAGTCAATGCTACAAAGCTGAAAAGTTTAATTAATTGATTAATTAAAAAACTTATTCTGTTTATACTAAGATTATATATTATATAAATTCAACTTCTTAGTTTTCCTATCCAACCAAAAAAAATTCTTAGTTTTCTTTCCAATATCGAATAGCATACTTAGAGTATTGTTTGTAGAAAATTTTATTTTTCATTTTAAATTTTGATCAATATTATACACTTTGTTTATAATATTAATACATATCTACATTAAATTTTTACTCTTTAGATAAAAAAAATGTGCCCAGAAATCAATTTTGTTAGATACGTAGCAAAATAAAGTGTGCTCAAAAATCTTCCATCCTTCAAATCTAACCTATGAGCCATTGATGTACGTGGTCTATTGATCTCTTCCAAAATGAAATCTCAACTTTTCTTTCAAAAACTACACCAATTTTTTTGGAAGGAAAAAAAAATCTCATGTCTTCCTATTTTCTCTATCCGTAATGTGGAAACTAACTAATTAGTTTTTAATATTTATCTAAAAAAATAGAGTTAGTTTTTTTACGTAATCCTCTCTCTCTCTTTCTGTCTCTAATATAATTATTTTTTAGTATGTGATACAATTATGAAAATTTTTTGTTAGATTTTCATCGCATTAATTAATGATTATACCCAATGAAAATTAATAACAACCCATTAATATGAAAAAAAATGTCAGGTAATTTAACTATTTACACTAAACTTTATATCTTTATCTTTATATTATAAAAATTAATAATAAACGTAGTTGTCTATCATTCCCTCCTCTAATCTATGATACTTTATTCTCATGCAACTCTAAACTTTGGATTGTTGATGATTTTCTTCTTTAGGTTAATTAATATAATTGTGTTAAATTATTTATATTTTGTATATATTTTTCTTCTGCCTATTAGCTATAATTTTTTTCTAATAGTATTTTAAGTTTTATTTGTTCATCCCCATTATATGTATTATATTTGATATCTAACGTTTGCAGTAAAATAAATATATAGGTATGTATGTATATGTATACTACTAAAAAATCTGATTTTTCCAATAGACATTCCGACCGAAAAAGTAACTTTTTCCGTCGGAGAAATGATTTTTCGACGGAATCGCCAACCATTATATGTAACTATTCCGACGGAAAACGGAGGCCGTCAGAATCGGTTTCGACGGAAATACCGATGGAAAAGCTGGCGTCTGACAGCCAAAAGATCTGTCGGCTCCATCTGCCGCAATTTAAAAAAAAAATCAGAAAAATTGAAAATTCCGACGGAATCCGTCGGAATTCCGTTGGCAATCCTTCGGAATTTTGATTAAAAAAATAAATAAAATTGGGCACCCTGACCTAGCCCAAAATCACATTTGAAATCCAAAATCTACTAATTACTCAATAAAGTTTCTATAATAAACACAAATTACCATATAATGGTTAAATTGTAACTCTAATTTCTCAATTTCATCAAAATATCTACTACAGACCAAACAAACAACACTTACATAGTAAACTTTCACATTCACATCAACACAACCAAATTCAAAACCCAAAATCTACAAATAACTCAATAAAATTTCAACAACCACTACAAATTATCACATGATTGTTAAATTCTATCTTAATTTTGTCAAATTCATCGAAAAATTTACTACAAATTAAACAAACCACTTACTTGAAATTACAAGAGGAATTTGGTGGTGGATTTGGGTTGCCGACGACAAAGTAGGCGGCGGTGAAATCGACGGCCAGCGGCAAGTTCACGACGGTGACCCACAGTGCTCTCTCTCTCTCTCTAACTCGTACACTGCCTCTCTTTTTATTTCACCATCTAAAATGAAGACGAACTCAGGCTGGGAGGTTAAATATTCTTCGTCCGACGGAATATTCTGTTGGGCAGAGAGGTTCGACGCAATATTCCGTTGGGCAGAGAATCTTTTTCGAAAAAATTCCCCGCTTTTCTACAGAAAACTGGTCAACTTTGACCAGTGGTCCGACGGAATGTTCCGTCAAGTAGAGAGGTCCGACGGAATATTCCGTCGGACAAGGAATTTTTTTGAAAAAATTTCCCCCCATTTTCTGCAGAAAACTAGTCAACTTTGACCAGAGGTCTGACGGAATTTCCATTGGATTTCCGTCTGCCCTTTCTGATTTTTCTGTCTTTCCGTTGCCATGTCCGCCTGCATATTCGACGCTCACTTTTTCGTCGGCATTTTCCATCGGAGAAAACAGATTTTTTAGTTATGTATGCATGTGTGTGTGTGTGTACGCACACGCGTGTCTATACATATGTATGTGTATATATATATATATATATATGTGTGTGTGTGTGTACACACACACACACACACACACACACACACACACATATATATATATATATATATATATATATATATATACACATACATATACACATATATATCACACACACACGCACATACGCAAGTTCACGACGGCGACCCACATGAGCCCTCTCTCTTTCTCTATCTAACTCGTGCGCTGCCTCTCTTTCTATTTCACCATCTAAAATGAAGAGGACCTCAGGTTGGGAGGCTAAATAGTCTTTGTCTGACGGAATATTCTGTTGGGTAGAGAGGTCCGATGGAAAGTCTGACGGAATATTCCGTCAGACAAAGAATCTTTTTTTGAAAAAATTTCCCCCCTTTATACAGAAAACTGGTCAACTTTGACTAGTGATCTGACGGAATATTCTTTCCGATATTCCGTCGGGCAGATTGGTATGTATGTATGTATATATACACATATACACACATTTATATATATATACACACACACACATATATATATGTATATGAATATATACATATATATTCATTCTCTACGATGCAAACATTGAATCGAAAATTTGAACATATTTGAGCACTATAATAATTAATGCTTGACTTTTATTTTGCAAGGCCCAACAAATCAAGGGGCGATATGTAAATAAAATGTATCAGCCTTTGGAAATAGTTTAGCAGTAAAGTACACGCGTATTTTACGTTTATGTAATTATGATTCAATTTTTTATTCAATGTGTACGTAAATTTACCAATTCTCCTCTTCAAAAAAAATACAGAAGTCAACACTACAAAATTGAGAAGTTTAAGTATGTAATTAATTAAAAAATTTATCTTACTTACGATAAGATTATTTATATAAATTCAACTTTTGAGTTTTCTGTCCAATCAAAAAATTCTTAGTTTTCTTACATATATCGAATGACATATTTAAAGTATTGTTTGTACAAAATTTTTATTTTTATTTTTAATTTTGTTTAATATTATTCACTTTGTTTATAACATTAATATATATTTATACTAAATTTTTATTATTTAGATGTCACGTTTAAGCGTACGGGGAGTCTTCACTTTGAAATGAATTGCCGCATGGCCACGTGTCGCTAAGTGGATAAGTGGATGGGGAGACTTTGATCCGTGCAGAAGGAGACTAGACTATAGTACTCGACACTTGGATGTGGCAGGGGGATTCCCAACTGGCAAGTTCTCTGTCCATTAATTATTTAATGATTGCTTACTTGGCGTTTTTTGTAATCGGCTACGCTGCACCATAGGGTAATCACCATGTTCCATGAGAGGGAAAAGAAGTTGTTAAGATCATTGTTTAGCTGCCTGGCGTCGCTGAATTTGGAATTTTTTTTTCCGTGGTGTCTTTTTTTTTTTTGTCCTTTGTTTTTTTGGTTTGGGAGAGAGGGGTGGGTAAAAGATCCCCTCTCTCTATCTCTCTTTCTCATAGCTTCATGAGCAACTGTGTAATAAATCACAATTCGACATAATAAAATATTAGTCATAATGAATCGTTTAGCCCCCAAAATGATCATGTGTTTTTATAAAAAAATTATAATTATATTCCTCTTGTCTGAAACTGGAAGGAAACATTTGAAAGTTGAAAGAAATTCGAATTAATTGAAGAAAACTATAATTAATTAAAAGTCAGAATGAGTGCTGATAAGTTAAAAGAGTTGAAATAAGTTAAAAAGATTCAGAAACATTGAAATTAACTATAAATAACCACAAGAAATATATGTAAGTGTTCCTTTAGTGGTAGGATAAATCATATAAACCGGCATTTTAATTGGACATGACTTGCTTGAAAGAATTTTGAGAATAACTATTGTTTTTAAAAGGATTCCAATATATTAGCAAAACGCTAAATTAAAAATTATCAGAATAGTGTAACGTTTGTATTCAACAATCTTTCACAAATTACTGGGTGAGATCGTCTCACATAAGAACTATTGTGAGACAATTTCTTTGGCAGTGATTTTTTTAAGGTTTACTATGACTAATAATATACTTTAAAGTGGCTTTTAAATTCAAGATGCCTAATAATTCATCTAATAATGACCTATTAATCACATATAAATTACTGCAATTATTATTAAAATATCACTCTGAAAGATTCCGCTCATAAAATGTCTTATTTAAAATGGTCTCACATAAGTCTCACTAACAAATTTTTTAGCTCATACCGAAGACCAATTTTCATTATAAATTTAAATTTAAAGTTAAATTTTTTGATAGAGTGACTACCAACTATGTTGGTTATTATGTGAGCTAATTTTTAAACAAAAATCGATCTATTTAGAGGCACTCATGACGGTTGTCAGTTGATAAGGTCACTTACATCTGAGACTTGTCACACAGTAAGATTCATAATGACTAGTAATAAATTATTATGCTGTATCTCCAAGCAATAAATTATGTGCAATAACATTTATGAATATCGACAAATTATGCCCCAATTTGCATGGTATTGCATTCTACATAAATGGAAAGCCTATTTTGAAAACGATTTTTCCCTAACAAAAATCAAAATCCCATTTCTCTTTCTGAAGTGTCCTAGTCCTCTTCGCTTTCCTCCAGGTATAGGATACATAGCTATCTAAAACCTCATTCCCTTTATCTCTCGCAATCTAAATTCCAAATATCCATAATTATAATAAAATAATGAAAAAAATCTAGATAATTCTCTCTCTCTCTCTCTCTAAATTTAAAAAACCTGCCGATAATTCTTGAAAAAATCTGCCGCTGATAAATCAACATCCCGCTCAAAAATATGGCTAATTGCATTAAAACAGATCGGACGGTCCGGATTACTTGTGGGGCCAACGATAAAGAGATCACGGACGTTGCAGCGCATCTTATTTGTTACCCCACTTTTTTGGTCACTAATGCCTTGTCTGTCCCGCCACTGCTCCGTGATTCCCCCTTTTACCACGGCTCTCTCTCTATCTCTGTCTCTCTCTTGTCCGCCATTGAAAAGTCTCTCCAAAATGTCATTGTTGTAAATATAAAGAAATCTACCCCCTTTATTGGGTTTTAATTATTAATTATTAATTTATTCATAAATTATCATATTCTTAATCCCCATTGTTGCTCCTTGATTTTTCCGCTTCATCGGCTACCATCTTCTCCCTTCTTCCAGGGATTTCCGGCCACCTATTTGTCTCTCTTCGCATTTTGAGTTGTGGTGTGGTGTGGTGTGGTGTGGTTAGATTTTGTTGCGGCTTCTTCAAGCTTCGATTTCAGACTCTCCTGGTTCATCAGCCCCTTGTTTACCTGAATTTTGAAGAAAATTTTAAAAATTGGGGGGTGAATTGGAGAAGGGAATCAAACCCTAGTTTCAGCAGATTCTCTTTTTATGTTTCCTCCGTTCATTTAGCTTCGGAATCCATTGGTAAGATAATTCTGAAAATTCAGCATTTTTTTGGTGGGGTTCGGCTAGTGTATCGAACTCGATGGATTATGCGAGGTGTTGATGCTGCTGATTGTTTTTCTCCTGACAGTTTTATTAAAACCTCCTCCCCCCCTTTTAATTATGTTTGAAAAATTAAAGAGGCTATTAGTGACGTGCTTTTTGAAGAGGGTATAAGTTAGCTCTAATTTTTGATTCTTTAAGGGTTTAATATCTGTTCTTGATTGTTAAATTTATGGGATTTCTTTGTTATTTGTGCTGGGTTAATGATCTAATTCAATTATGGGACTGATGCATCAATTGTACCTGATATGCAGAGTATGTATTGCGTGTGAGTTTCTGGGAGTTTTGGAATGGACAGTACGGAGACATAGATTTTGCGTGGCCCATCATCAAACATAAGAATCTTGAATTTTGGTTGGTGTGCGAATCAATACTGGTTTCTGGGTGAAGGGAAAAGAGGGGAAAAAATGGCATTTGAATTGAGCTCTTTGCTAAGCAACACATTGCAAACACTGTCCACGTCGGATCATGCGTCTGTGGTGTCCATGAATCTGTTTGTCACACTGCTCTGTGCTTGCATTGTGATCGGTCACCTTCTGGAGGAGAATCGTTGGATGAATGAGTCAATCACTGCTCTACTTATAGTAAGTTTCATTGTGTTTCTTAAATGTTTTTTGGGTGATCATAATTTGAACGACTTAATGTTGATGTTTTGTGACAGGGTTTGGCAACTGGGGTTGTAATTCTATTGATTAGTGGTGGAAAGAGTTCGCATTTGTTGATGTTCAGTGAAGATCTGTTCTTTATATACCTTCTTCCGCCAATTATATTTAATGCTGGGTAAGTTGAGCTTGCTCCGTTTGCCATCTATTCTATTTTGCTTTTTATGGGACTTTGTGATATTAACGAAAGATTTATTATAACTTGCTGGGGTTCTCTATTAGGGAAAGAAAACAAAGAAAAGCAGTTTATTTAGTTAAAACAATTTCTAAGTTTGCTGCCTTTTCTGACCTCTTGCAAACTTGTGCTATTGGCTTTCTGAACTCATTTCGCATTGTGGTTTTGAATAAACGATGAGATTGTTCCATTTGTTGTATGACAACTTCTAATCTGGTGAAAGATGTACGGAGTGCGAGGGATGTGAATATGTGTTAAGTGTGGTTTCCGATCATCACTTGTCGATGATTCTTAGACAATGAGCATTCTTGAACTGAACAAAATTGTCGAGCCAATATGCTGGACTCTTGTCGTTTGGCATAACTCTAGGTGTAGTGTATGCAGTTTACTCATGTAATTCCCATTTAGCCATCCCTGTGTAGATTTTTGTCGTTGGGTGCACCACCCTGATGGTTAGTAGCTGTTAGTTCTTCGTGATTACTTTTACTTATCCCTTTCTAGGTTTGACCAAACTCCTTTTGTGGTACCTAAGTTCTTATAACAAAGCACATGGATTGCTTCTGTTGGTGCTGGCTGCCAACTATCATTTGTTATAGTCGCCTCTTCATCATTCTATGTGCTGTTTACCTTTGTATATACTGTCAGGCAGGCTTTGAATAGGTGACCATTCCTTGTCGAAATCTTCTGTGTTGTACTTGTTGAATTTGAATATGATGGAATTTCATTTCCCTCCTTCAGAGCTGAAGCTGAAGCTGCTGAACTTAATGGATGAACAATAAATCCGTTCTGTAATCAGCAGCTGCTTCCCTTTACTTGCAGTTATAGCTTTATTTTACTTGTGGAACATGTTGAATCTCAAGTGCATCGGGTACTGACATGATTGAATTGCTATCCTCTCCAGGTTTCAAGTGAAAAAGAAGCAATTTTTCCGCAATTTTATCACAATCATGCTGTTTGGAGCTCTGGGCACATTGGTGTCATTTACCATTATATCGCTAGGTATGGTGGGCTGCCAGCTAATTCAATTGCTAATATGTTCCTTTGAGTACCAAACCCAATCCAGGAGTCTGCCTGGATAGGGTATTTACATCAGTGCTTCTTCCAGCAGCTCCTTCTTTTCTTTAGGATTTTGAAAAATTCTTTCAGGGCTGTGCATATCAGATAGAATATATCAGTGTGCTCCTTAATAATTAACCAATATGCACGAGTTTGTGATCTGGCTATTTTAATATGTTTGTAGACTTAAATATTTAAGCTTCTGAATGTTGAATTCGTAATTTATGATGCAGGAGCTATGCAGTTCTTCAAGAATTTGGATATTGGTTCACTGGATATAAGCGACTATCTTGGTATATATCTTGTTGACTTATTTTCATGTTATTGCGGTGGTTTACTTATGCTTGAGATTGTAATGATTTCCTTCATGTTTTTTTCAGCAATTGGTGCCATATTCGCTGCAACCGATTCTGTGTGCACGTTGCAGGTGAGTATCTATCAACTCTATGAGAGACTTTGAAATCAAAGTCCCTATTAGTACAGGACGTAATAGTTGCCGCTGATGGGGCAGGTGCTTAATCAAGATGAGACCCCTCTGCTCTACAGTTTGGTGTTCGGAGAAGGTGTTGTAAATGACGCTACATCTGTGGTGCTTTTTAATGCGATCCAAAGCTTTGACCTCTCACACATTGACCACAGGATTCCCTTACAATTTATTGGCAGCTTCTTGTACTTATTTTTAGCGAGTACACTACTAGGAGTAACAGTAAGGATATACCTATCTTTTCTATCTGCTTCAGAGTATCTTTGTGCCTATCCCTATTTTGTCTTGCATGTGTGATTAAATGGAGTTTTTTTCGCTCATTTGCAGGTTGGCTTGCTTAGTGCATATGTTATCAAGAAGTTGTATTTTGGAAGGTATGCCCCAGTTGCACTTTGATGCTGTTTATTACATAGGAATTTTCTCTGGATCTTGTGGAACTGGATGGATTTGTGTTAAATGGTGTCCTCATTTGTTTTCAAGAATTGTAATTGATGTAGACAAACCCTAATTGTTTAAATCAAAGATTAATGTGGTCCTAATGATTTCCTACAGCTGTGCGCTTAAGCTACAACACCTGGTTTTTCTGATGTTTCCAAGCTGAGAATGTTGTTATAAGAAAGATGTGAAAATCATGTGCGTGCCAGTGCATATGTGCATTTGCCTGCATGAATGCTTTATCGTCATATATCTTAAACATACGCAGATTAATCAATGCAGATCTTTGCATTTGAAATATGGAAAGCTCATGGGCTTGGTTCTATTCCATAGAGATTGGGATGCCAAATATTTGGGGCTTTTAAGAAATTGAAAATCTGTGATATATTGGGCTTGGCAAATGTGTATTTGGGCAATTAACCAAGGTGTACAGGAGAAAGTTTTAACATCAGGTGCGTGGTAGAAGATCTAACCCTTGAGTAGCAGATCGATCATTAGTTAATGTGTTTACTAGCTTTTGTTATCCTCCAAGTTCTACCAAAAAAGGAGCAAAAAAGAAGAAAGAAAAACAACCAAAATTTCTCCTTTTGTCTCTATAGAAATATAAACAGCAAGCTGGCTTGGGCTGATATTCAAAACACATCGGGTGCCAAATGCTAGTTATGGCAATCTGTTAAGTAAAAAACTTGGATGCTTAAATTTTGGTGTGTCTAGTTCTGTGGGGGCGATAACCAGGTATCCAGTATTGGCATGGGAACTGCGTTTGGAGCTGGTGGGTTTGGACCCAGAACCAGTCAAATCAGGACCTGTTCTGGTTCCAAAAAAGGAGCACTGGTCATACTCTCTTATGCTTCCTACAATTTTTGGACCTGCAATTGGGCCTATTGAGTGGTTATTTGGGGAAGAGAGGAAAAAAAAAGAAATCGTGTTAGACATTTTAGTTATTGATCACTTATTTTTAATTTTTTATAGATTCTATGAGAAACAAAGGGGGAAAGAAGCATCTTATCAAAAAATATGTTATGATTTAAGAGTTAAAAGAAAAAAAGGTGATGAAGAATAATTCCGTACCCCAACTAGCTAATTGGAACAGAATCCGGTCTAGGATTGGTCCAAATTTTTTTTCACCAGTCCAAGTAACTCTGATTTTGGGTCCAATGTCTAGTGCCTAGTTGGGACTTGGTCTGTGGTTGTGTCCTGGACTTTAACTGGGTATTTGGTCCCATCAGGCTATCCCTTCCACACATTCTATGTCTCATCTTGGTGGATTGCTCGAGCTTGACCTTTCTGCCCTTTTTTCCCTTTTTTTTTTTAAGGGTGGGGGCTTGTGGCTCATTGTCAGCTTTTATCCTCCTCCTCCTTTTCTCGTTGTTTGCTGTTCTGGGAAACAATTGAGTCCAGTGGTCTGTTTGACCCAGAATTCTTTGATTAACCGGCTTGCATGGACCTGTACTGAACTTAACGATATTTTTCCTCACAGAAAATGTATGCTCTTCTTTGGGATAGTCTTTGCCTGCTTCTGGCTGAAATGAAATGCAATTGTACACTGTACGTGTTACATCTTAGGATTTGATGACATGTGCATTATGTATCAGTGAAAAGGAAGGTAGTCATGCCTGGTTGCTCGTAATGTAATGTGGAAGATGAACGTGTTCCATCAATGTTGCTTCATTTTTTGCAAATTGTGGCTGAGCAAATGTGGATTCTTTGCCCTTAATTATTTTAGATCTACACAGCCATTGCATAGGGTTGATCCACATTGTCCTTGTTTGTTCCATGATTATAGAATGGGTATGGAAAGCATATTGCATCAATACCCCCCCCCCAAAAAAAGGGTGACAGTTGATATAACTAAAGCTGTTGCGAATTGCAGGCATTCCACTGATCGTGAGGTTGCTCTAATGATGCTTATGGCTTACCTGTCATACATGCTTGCAGAAGTAAGCTTTTAAGGATCCTTCTCTTTTTTTTTAAGAAAAAAAAATCCTGGATTTTTGTTTTGGTGTGCCTTTTGCATTCTCTTTCTGGACAAGTATTTTCTGTTTAAATTGGTAGCTTATGGTGGGTGCTTAATTCGTACACATTTTAAGTTCTCTTACGGGCTAAGACATTTTTGTTGTTTCTTTCAGCTACTACATTTGAGCGGTATTCTTACAGTGTTCTTCTGCGGAATTGTAATGTCTCATTACACATGGCACAATGTGACTGAGAGCTCAAGAGTGACTACCAAGTACAGCTGCTTCTCTTCATTTCCTTTGTGATTTATTTGTGTTTTTATGGAAAATATCTCTTTCTAAGATAGATGAACTTGGCACCCATCTTTGTGATTGCCTATTAACTTTTTTTCTTTTTGGCAGGCATGCTTTTGCAACCCTATCTTTTGTTGCTGAAACTTTTATCTTTCTATATGTCGGTATGGATGCATTAGACATTGAGAAGTGGAGATTTGTGAGTGATAGGTACGATAATGTCTCAACAGTGTTACTTATGGTATTGGTACATGAAACCTCACGTTCTGGGACTCTTGTATGATGATACGAGTTTCGAGATTTTTCAATTAATTCTGATTTTTGCTCCTGATGTATCGTGCAGTCCTGGAATATCTGTTGCGGTAAGTTCCATATTACTGGGGCTAGTAATGCTTGGACGAGCAGCTTTTGTGTTCCCAATATCCTTCTTAACAAACTTATACAAGAAATCTGAAACTGAAAAAATCAGCTTCAGGCAGCAGGTTAGCATGTTTCCCTCATGATTCAGATGTATTTGGCTTGGTCAATTCATACGTTGTGACTTGTGGATTAATATATCTTTTTCACCTGTTTGTAGTTGATAATATGGTGGGCTGGTCTTATGAGAGGTGCTGTTTCCATGGCACTTGCTTATAATAAGGTACTTTATTTTTTCTGTTCTCAAATGCGTCAGTTACCTTGTAGTTCTACTTGTTGGATCAACCAGCGCAATGCATGGGGTTTTTGTAGATCAAAATTACCAGTCATGCCTTTTGCATCATATGGTCACATTTTTTTGGGTGTTAGTGCTAAGTTTTATTTACTTGTTTATGCAGTTTACAAGGTCAGGGCACACACAGCTAAAGGGGAACGCAATCATGATTACAAGCACAATATCTGTTGTCCTTTTCAGCACAATGGTAAGTCCAGATGCCAATGTCCTTCCAGCCTGCTCAGAAGTGGATCCTTTACATTGTTCATATAGTTGCTTTGCATTTCCACGGCCCAAGTGGCTTTGTGTCATCTGGTGGAAGATCAGTATTTCAATATTTTCTGCTTTTAGTGCCTTAACTCTCTCTCTCAGAGTTGCGAACAGGCAAGAGCCCAGTTCTTTTTGGCATGGCGTGTTGGTGTAGCCATTCATTATCCTGAGCAGCCCCCCGCCCTTTTTGGGGTTGGGGGGTGTTGAGCTTTTCTATGGTGTAACCAGCCTGCTTTTCAATTGCACATAGGCCGTTTTCATAGGGCCCTAGATTGAATACTGTTGTCTGCTTATCATTCCATAGCAATGGGGTAGGGAATAATTCAGTAAGGTATTGTGCTTTTTCCCCTACAATGCAAGCTGAGAAATGGTTGCGCGTCTAGAAATCGGACATTTAACTAGCGGTTGAAATATTGATTTGGGAGGAACACGTTTTCTAGACGATGCATCATTTATAGCTCGCAAACGATAGTTTGGGTCATTGCAACTTCAATCTTATATCATAGTGCATATTTCCTTTTAGTTACTCTCGTAAGTTTGGATACATTAGATCATATAATCTCCATTCCCATCGGACTAAATGAAAAGAACACAGCCAGTATCCATTTGTGATGAGACTATATGGCATTGGGACAGGTCTGGTGGTAAATATTTCATTGTTATCTGTTTGTGGTTAGACCAAAGGGCGTTGGGGCATGTCTGCTGATAAATATTTCTTTGCTTTTGTAGGTGTTTGGCTTATTGACGAAGCCACTGATAATGTGTTTAGTGCCCCACCGAAAACACTTCCGTAGTGACAGCACAGTATCAGAGGATCTGGGGAGCCCAAAATCACTCACTTTGCCACTTCTTGGGAGTCGCCAAAACTCTGAAACCGATCTTGGCAACAGGGGAGCGAGCACTGACCAGGGTATTGGTCGTCCTGGCAGCCTCCGGATGCTTCTAAACAGGCCATCTCACACCGTTCACTACTGGTGGCGCAAGTTTGATGATGCTTTCATGCGCCCGGTTTTTGGTGGCCGAGGATTTGTACCTTATGTCCCTGGCTCACCCATTGAACAGAGCACTAACAATGTGACAGATGGGATATAGAGAGAAGGGGGGTCAGAATAGGTTATGGCAGCAATTTCGAGAATGCCCTGTGCTGAATGTCAAGAATGCCCTCTGCCGAAGAAGATGCTAGCAAATGCTTTGGCATTCTTAGTGGTAGAAGTGTACTACACCTGTTAATACATGCGTTATGCAACTTAAGCAAGAAATACTGCTCATGAGGTTACCGTTGCAGAGTGGAATTTATGTATTCTTTTTTTCATCTGTAGCTTGACTGCTCCCTACTATGTCTTTAGGGTTTTGTGAGACTCATACTGCCACGATTTTGTAATTTATTGCTCTAAGTACGCTTGTTTTCATTGACGTTCGCTCCCCGTTCTCTTTCCCTCTTTTGGGGTGTTTCTTGGAGTTTCGAGCAAAAGTTAGATGTAAGTGGTGGTGACTGTAGCATACCCTATGGAGGCTGTGTATAATGAGTTTGTTATGTATGTTTAGGGCTTTCAGACTTTGGAACAGCTCTATGCTCGGGGAGTTCTTCACCAGCTCGTTTAGAATGCCCTGGCAAAATTGTTGTTTGCTTCCTTGGTTGTGGATGTTGGTTTGAGTGTGTGCTTTCGTTGGTTTAGATTGTCAAGGGAAGCCGCAGGATGAGTGATTTTATGTCCAGAAGCAAGGGAAACAAAGATTTTTTTCTCTTCTATCAGCTAGGGTTGAGCTATTGTCATTTGCCAATCATTGAAAAGGTAGGGCTTTCTTATCACAAGACTTGAACTTCAAACTTTGCTTCAACGGAATAATTTTATACTATTTGAACCAACTTATGTTGTTGAATATTATGGCATTGTGTGTGATCAGATCCTACCCATTTACGGCACCTATATCTATAAAACGAGTCAATCCAAGTTATCTCAAGTCCTAGGCTCCTAGCCAAGCTTTGACTGAGGTGAGTTGGATCAAGTTGGACTTTGAGTCCTACTGCCACTTGTCTATATGACATCATTCTCAAGCCCTAGGCTTCTAGTAGAGGTGTAACTGAGCCAAGCTCGAGTCCAATCGAGCTTTCTCAAACCGAGTCTGAACCGAGCTTTGACTAAGCTGAGCTTTCATCAAGCGGACATCACGCTCTAACAACGGATTTTCTTACTTCAAAATTCAAATCTTTGCGCAACTTAACTGAAAAATTATTGAGAAATTCTTTACTTTTTGAAGTAGTACAACCTATACTCAAAGGAAAAATATCAAGTATAAGCTTTAGTATTGAATTATGGACATCCAAATTAACATAAAGTGTAATGCATACCAACGAAACATAGGCTATTCTCGATATAAAATCCTAAACGAGCTTAACCAAGCCGAATCTAGCTATACTCGAGCTCGGCTCAATAGCCATCTGAGTCGAGTACGAGCCTAGCTGAGCCGAACTTTGTTCAAATCGAGCTAGAGAACAAGCTATAACCTGAGGGCTCGCCGAGTTGGCTCAATTCTTTTATTTGCTAAGCTTTGACGGAGGTGAGGTACGGCAAGTTGCACATTAAAACCCACTGCCACTTATCTATATGGCGTCGATTTGAACTGTATGTTTGAAAACTTTTGAGTTTTGACGCTCAAACACTATACTTCCCAATTTAAACAAAGATACCAGTCGAATGCATGCTTTAATCCCTACATTAACCAATAATCTTTAGTATAATCGTTAAGAGCCGACCAACATAGACGCATGGGAATGTATGGCATATGTTGGTTGCAATGGCACCGCATGCCTGATCACGTACATATAGATTTTCTGATACTACAATCTGAAATATACACACATTATACAAAGGTGTATGGATTCATCCAACAGAGGCAGTTGTTCCAAAGTTTTGTATATACTTGTCTCCATACATAAACCAATACTCGATGACATGTATTCTAGAACTTATTTCATTATTTCAAAGGGAGGGTCCGGAGCGAGGAGGGAAAAGATGTATGGTTCATTTACAAGCAAAATGTGATATCACCTGGAAAAGCTAGCATATACACAAAAACTAAGTGCCTCCTAAAATTTGCCAATAACCAAAATAGGACTCACAAGCTAAGGCTAACGAGGAAAGCCTCATCCTCCTCAATCTATTTTCTTGGGTAATAACATCGGTTTGATGCTCAGAAGTCGCTTTCTGGTCATGGATGAAAGCCATATCCGGCCACAAGGCTGATGATTGCTACCATGCACACAAACAACAATGGAAAACCATCGTGTACTCTTCTTTCTGCTTTCCTTTTTCTTAGAAATGCCTGTGTAACCCAAACAAGGAGACAAGAATTTTAGAGCATGTCAACTTAGCACCGGGACTCTGTTGATAAGAACTTTTCAGTGACAAATGAAAAGGTTTTTACAATATCACTTGAGTTCAGAGATGATTTTTCCTTGGTTCATTGTTAATATGCTCAGAAATCATCTCTATGTTTGTAGGGTTAAGGTTGCCTAAGTCTACATCTCCCTTAGCTTCATTAAGGTGGGACCAACACTCGCTTTGTCGTCATTGTTGTTTATCTTTAAAATCTTGATTTTTGTGATTTTGATTTCATTTATAGAATTTTACTACCATATTCAGGAACTTTAGACCACGTCCTTTATACAATTTTAGAGCATGTCATTTATAGAATAGAACCTCGTCTACAAATTTTATAGCCGCTCAAGAAACTACAGTAATCTGGAGCTTTGAAAAGAGCCTGATACTAAATCTTAACAATGTAGTGATGGCATGTTGCACTTTGGCACCAACACGTACAAAAAGATAGTGGGGGTGGAGAGGGGGAAGTAAAAGGTAAGTCGGATACCATTTCCTGTTGCAGGGTCTCCCTGTCTTGGAAGGCAAGCTGCCTCTCTTCTCTCAGTTTAGAAATGGTCACTTCAGCCTGTGAAGGCCACGAGACAAATCTTGGTTATGGGATTATAGAATGAAGAAAATCAATACGTGCAAGGACAAAAACCAATCTTGGTGAGTGGTAGGCCACAGGAGACTTTATATATTTTGTCTTCCATCCTCTTCTATGAATGAGGGCAATCGGCCATCGTATGGCAGGAAGTAACCTAGAAAATCCATGAAAATGGTGCAAACTGACATTACTATTAATCTGTCAGAAGTACACGCAGTACAGCACATTCACTTCCGAGTAAAGTGTCGCCACTTATGCAGCTGAAGAAGCCTCCCCCCGACTTAGTGGACTAATGTAAAATGCCTTGCCAAAACTGTCATCTAATTCTTCATGTTGGAGTAATAGGGAAATCAAATCACTGTTTTTGAATCCAGGTTCCAACATAGACAAGCTTTGGGATATAGGGGTAAGGCTGAGAAAATTTGACTCTGAAACCATGTCTCAGCTGCAAGGGTATTTATTTTATTTGGTTAGATTTGATGTTAAATAAAGCGTAATAATGTGCTTGTTACTTTCCCATATACCTTCTCAAATGATTTTACCTTAGTTAGGAAAGAAAGCATGGGGGAAAAAAATCTCACACAAACTGTCACAACATTGTAGGGAAGATCCAATAATTGATTACCTACTACCAGGTTCAGAGAACAGAACATATCATTGCCATCGATTAGGGACATCAATTGTGAAGCCAAATTTTAGCAGGAGCATTAAGTAGTTTTTGTGACTGCTGAAGAGAGCATGATCAACATTCAAGGAGGGTGAAGGGGACTCCAAGGCAGTGAAAACAATAGCTGGAAAGTAATGACACAAGCTTGTAGGAAGACGCACAAAATGTGGATCGGATGAGGAAAATAAGAAAGGGGAAGAAGACAGGAGCACAAATCTACAGCTATGGATGCAAGATTTTGTATAGTAACTGACCTTGCTTAGCTTGGACTCAAGTTGGTGCAGTTTTGACTTCATTTCTTCAACATCCTTGAATAGTTTCTGCTCCTCCTCACTCATTAAAATTCTCGGCTCCATTACTACTGCTGGCTCAATGGCTCTTCTTACTACATCTACATCCTCCTTAGATTCTGACTCAACATCTTTCACTTCACTTGATACCACAAACTTGCTTGGTTCAAACTTCACATTCTTAGTCTTGATAAGTTCTGCTTTCAAATCCTGAATTGGTTCGACCTCTGCAGTCTTCACTAGCTTCAAATCCTCATTGTCCATGGTTTTGGAGACCACATGCTCCACTGCAGTCTTCGCTGGCTTGAATTCCTCATTGTTCAGAGCTTTGGGCACAACGTGCTCCACCGCAATCTCCACAGGCTTGAATTCCTCATTCTTTACAGCTTTGGACACAGCAAGCTCTACTGCAGTCCTCATTGGCTTAAATTCCTCATTGTCAACAGGTTTGGACACAACATGCTCCTCTGAAGTAGTCTTGACTGGCTTGAAATCCTCATTATTTGCAGTTTTGGGCATGATAAACTCATCTGCAGTCTTCATTGGCTTCAAATCTCGATTGTTTACAGTTTTGGATAAGAGGTGCTCCTCAGCCTGTTAGATTAGAATGGGCAGATTGCCAATAACAAGTTGGTGAAATTGCCAAAGGAAACAAAATATGATGATATAGAGATCCTATTTAACCCGGCGTCTGGACTAAATAATGAAAGGAACATGGCACATCGTTCTCCCAACATTTACTATTTAAAAAATGAAAATGATTCACTGTCAGAGCATGCCATAGAAGAACACACTTCCAAGTGCACCCTCCTGCTGACAACAGGATTAGGAGCGAGTGTCTTAATGCCACGGAGTCAACCAACTTCTAAGGATTGAAAATTCATTCATTGGTACCTGCTTCAGTGTGCTGGTGATGGGTGTTAGTTCTGGGGAACTTGGAGGTGGGGTAGCAAGAAACACTCTCAATTTGCTCTCTTCAACGTATCTTCCACCATCTTTCGAGAACTGTAAAAGCAGCACCAAGATGAGATAGCATGACATGACAAACATGAAAAGATTTAGAACAAATGCTGCTTGCTACCATTTCAGATGTTACATCCTCGTCCACTGTTCCTACAGGTACAATTGTATTCTGAATCAAGAACTTGTCTTTGCATGTCAAATCAAGCAGACCTGTTTTCTGTGCTTGCATTATGACTGCATCAACACGAAAAAGAGAATAAAAGTGGTGTCAACAGTTTAAGTAGCAATAAGGATAAATTATCAGCTAAAGAACAATGTGATCCCTTCCAGGCTGTCATCTTAAACATGCCAAATCCTTTTACACTCCTACTTTAGGCAAGAGTTGGGGAAAGGTAAAGGACAAAGTGGAGACTCACAAGAGAAGTCACAGAAAGAATGAAGTATAGTTCCCAATAATGCTACTGTACAAATAGCTTCTGTTATCAGGCGAAATACATGGGATCTGTTGGTTAGTGTCACCTGTTCATACTCTCCCTCCCTTGGATGCTAAAAAATTTGAAAATTAGGTTTCTTCGGATGTTACTATAGATAGAAACGGACTGATAAATCTTATATTAACAAACAACGTTCAGTGATATGGACAAGCATCCAATGTTATGAGAAGGCAAACAGAAGCTTGGATAAGCTAAGCTAAAATGATTACTAACCTACAGTACATAATTTTGCAAAAGCATGCCATGCTACACAAGCAGTCTCCCATTGGTACATATAATCATGTGCACCGATATGTCGGTTCATAGGAGAAACAGAGTCAAGCAGACTGACTGCATAATGGCTAAACAACCACAGCTAGTTGGTACTCTTGGCATTTTTAACAGCAGGGAATTCTACCACACTATTAAGCCCTAAAGTGAAAGACCAACATAGATACCCCTTCAGATATTCACTTAAATTGTCCAACGCCGGTTAGAACTGCACAGGAATGTCTGAAGGGTCTTATCAGTCTATCTTCAGCGACTTCTGCATGTTTTCAAGTATAATTTGCAGTATCCAAGTGTAATTCAATAATCAGGTGAAAGGTTCAATATGAGAACTGAGTGGAATAAAGATCTGGAATAGCACAGAAATTTTGCCAATTTGTGACCATATGGAAACTTGCACGAAGATATCTAGTACCCATGAAAACTCATCATTTTCTAAATTGTTCTACCAAAAGTCAGGTCTTTGTCTTACCAATCCAAAAACTCAATGGTGCAAATAGACAAGCAAAATATAGAAAAAAAAGTTCCAGGATGACATACCAACAAATTCAAGAGCTTCTTTTGGTTGCAAAACACCAACGTTCGGCCGCACACAATATTTTTTTGGTGAAGTAGTCTTAACCTGCATCAATTAGACTATGTTTATAACCCTTTCATCCACACTTCACATCATCATGATCTCAGAAAACATGTAGAAATCCCAGACAAGAAACCACATAGTCAAAACTATCGAACCGAAAAGCCATCAAAATTTCACCTTAAACGCGACATACTGATCCGTTCTGTTAGTAAGCCGAACCGTGCACTTGCTCTGTTTGCCCAATTCAACTGCAAGGCAGACATGAATGATCTCAATCATATACTCTCATATAGCTTATTCATAACAAAAGGGAGGGGGAAACATTGCAAATCTTAAATAATTAGCAGGACAACCCAGAAATGTATCCAAAAGAAAAGCACCATCAAATTTGAAAAGGGCTTATGATTTATGCAAAAAGATCAGCTGACCCACCAACAAATTTCAGCTCACGGGGTTGAATCTCGAGCTGGGTACTCATGATTTACTCTAATGATGATTGATTAAGTACTTTCTACCTCTCAGGATATACTTTGAACAAGCCCTGAAAATTAAAACAAAATACAATTCACCAACCCTCAGTGAAGACCCATATCCATTATAATTGCAGAAAAGGACGAAATATTGGGGGGGGGGGGGGGAGAGAGATTGGGAATCATGAGATTTATGTCCATAAGAAAACAAAAAATAAATCAATTCAATTCAAAGTTCTGACAAACAGGACAGAGTTGATAGGGAAATAAAAAGTGATTGTGGGGACATAAAATTCAGATCGATCAGGAGAGAGAAATAAGATTCCAAAAGCCCAGAAAGAAAGATCAATGATCAAAAAGATGAGTTCTTGAAAGTGGGTAAAATAAAAATCAAAATTAAAAGGGCAATGGAATCGGAAGAAAAACTCACTGTTGACTTGGGACTTGACTCAGTGCAGACTAGGATTCAAGCTAGTCAATGAGATGTCCAAACGAACAAATCCCAATTATATAACCCAGAAAAGAGAGAGATCGTACTATGAATGGAAATGTGTGCAGCAGTGGGAAAGAAGAATTAATTGAGGATAATCAAAATCTGGGCACGAATGGAATTGCGTGAAACTGCTAGTTCCCAGTTTTTCTTATTCTGGGCAGCAACTAATACAGAAAATTATGCTCGATTTTGTGGGGAATTGCGTTTATTTTCCCACCTTATGAGCTCGTTTCTTCAATCTAATCTAGCTACACAGCCTGCAATTGGGTGGAATTGATATTGATCATCTCAGAAGAGTGAGAAAGAGATGTGGGTTTGGTGGTGTTGGTTGTGAAAGGCAAACAAAGCCTGCGTAGATGGAAGCGTTATGGAGGAAAATAGGCATCCGGTCTTCGTTTTGCCAGTACAGTGAAGGTCGTTGTACCAGCCCTTTTTATTTTTTCTTTGTTTTTTTCTCTGTTTATTTTCTCTGTTTATTTTTCTTTTTTTCCTCTGTTTATTTATTTCGATTTTTCTGGATACTTTTAGATTTTAAGCTCTGTTTAGTCTTTAAAAAATTTGGAAAAAAGAAAAATTAAAAGAAAAGAAATGTGAAGAAAAAAGTTGGAAGAAAATAAGTTTTTTTTCTCTTATTTAGATTGAGGAAAAAATACAAGAATTTGGATTAAAAATTTGAATGTTGATGAATTACTTGAATCATATTCGTATCATCTAAACAATACGAGGTTAAACGAGATTGGGAATTTTCCTCAAACTTTCCTCACAGTTGTATGAGGAAAATTTTATCACTTATTTCTAATAATTTTTCACCTAATTTTTATTCATATTTTTTTCGTTGTGATTTTCTTTAAACTAAACACAAGAAAAAAAGTAACTTTTCTAAATTTTTTTTCTTTCCGTTAAATTTTTCAAGGTCCAAACGGAGCGTTAGATTTATAATTTTTGGAAAGAGAAAAACCTTTACAAATTACAATAGTCTACCATTAGACTCCAATAGTTAACACTTTTATTTATTTATTTTTAATGCACCGGAAAATTTTATTTATGAATAAATGACATAATAATCAGCATGCATGGCTGTCCTAGGCATCCATTTGTTGATCTTCTTTTTAAAAAAAATATGTATAAAAAATTTTTAAAATTTTTTAGAACTTTATTGAAGGATAAACTTAAAGATTAACTATTATTAGTTAAATTTTAGCGAAAAAATCAAAATGTAAAACTGATATTTATAATATTTAGATCTACCACTTATATGACATTATTTTCATCATCATAAATGTATTGTAGATTCTAGGCTTATAGCAAATTCTTATTGAAACTAAACGTACATATAATAATTAATATTTGTGGTCAATGGTGTTTTCTTTCTTTTTGTGTAGATGTTACTTATATAACTTTTTTTTTTATAGCTTTATTTATATAACTTATATATGACTTAAGAAAGAGAGTAGCTAGCCTACTTTTCATCATCCAAGCCAAATACAAGCAACTTCAAATTTTAAGAATGTACATATTCGTTTAACTTATGAAAGTAGTTAGCTCAATCTTCATCATCTGACTCGAATACAAACAAATTCAAATTTTGAGAATTTATCTATTTTTATAACGAGTAGTCAGCCCCCCCCCCCCCCCAAAAAAAAAAAAAAAAAACGGAGCAATGCTGTGGAAAGTGAAAGATATAGATATTGGAGAAGAAATTAGGAAAAGGTTATGAAAAGAAAAGAAAGAAAAATAGACATTATATTTTCCTGTTTTACATAATGTATGAGAATAATGTAACGAAGATTAAATTTTTGAACTTAAAATTTAATTACTTTTACGTCACTTTGGACTGGAAAATAAATTATCGAAATTTATATTTTGCAAAATCAATTTCTACTGGTTTACTACCATTTTTGTATATAATACACATAGAAGGTTCTACTCCTATATCCCCACAATTAGAAAGATATCACAAATAATGCTGCTCATACTTGTCATGTAATGTAGCATTTAATTAAAATTTATCATAATTGCACTGCCACTTTGTTAAGAAATATTTTCTGTTGAATTATTTGAAGGTCATCAACTTTTTGTATGTAATTGCAAACTAAAATATTAATATATAATAACGTTATGAAACATAAGAAAATGGTGTTGTTTTATTACATCATTAAACCCATGTAAAAATAACTTTGTCCAAATGAACCTGGTGGTTTATTTTATTACATCATTGAACATATGTAAAAATAATCTGGTTTTTTTCAAATCATTTGAATATTTTTGTCATGGACAGAGGAAATAATGAGGATGTTAATCATGTAAAATTGTCTAATAACATTACGAAACATAAGAAAATAATCTTATTTTCTAAATAAATTCTTGCGATGGAATAAGGATTTTTATTGATGAAATGTATTGGCAGACTCTTCTTTTTTGTTTTTGTTTGGTCTTTGATCCTCATCCGGCGGTGAATTAAACTAATATTTTGCACATATGATTTAGTTTCGCAAATTACTTCTATGGACTTGTACGTGATCTCATCTCTTATCAAAATTTAGACATAAGGGAACTGAAAAGAAAAAAATATATATATGTGCAATTTTGTTTGCTTATCAGATGCTGATATGGCAGTTTACTTAGGCTCTGTTTGGACCTTGGAAAACTTGGTAAAAAGAAAAAAAAAAATTAGGAAAGTTACTTTTTTTTTTTTGTGTTTGGGTTGGAGAAAATCACAAAGAAAAAAAATGTGGAGGAAAGTTAGGTGAAAAAATTATTAGAAGCAAGCAATAAAATTTTTCTCATTAAATTGTGAGAGAAATTTGAGAAAAATTCTCAACCTCCTCCAACCTCGCATTGCTTAGATGACATCAACATGATTCAAGTAGCTCATTAACATTTAAATTTTTATTCAAATTCTTGTATTTTTTTCTCAATTCAAACAAGAGAAAAAAAATCATTTTCTCCCTACTTTTTTTTCCTTCGTATTTTTTTTCTTCAACTTTTCTTTCCACCGAATTTTTTAAATACCAAACGGCGCCTTAAAGCTTACAACTACGTACTAACATATGTGCAACTTTCATTTTCGTGAAAACGAAATGAAACCATGGATTAGTTGAAAAATTAATGCCCCCACCTTATTATCTTGCTGTTTTGGACTGCCCACCCAAATATTTTGAACCACAAAATTTTTTCAAGGAATCACATTATATTTGACATGCGGTGACTTGTACAAACTTTTGAAGAAATGGGCCTATCCATCTACACAATTCAGTAGATATCAGCATTCGAATTTGTTGGCAACTTTTGGACGGTTCATATCTCCACCTACAATTCACGTTTAATTTTCAGAAAATGATGTTTAATATGTAGTAGATATTTAAATTTAAATTTCAATATATCTGTTTTGAACGGTTATTTAATTTTATTTATGTTTTGAATATGATGTTTATATGTTGTACTTGTATGATGTTTGTATATCATATGACCCTTAAAATGCAAAAGAAAGTGGAGAAGACGAGTTTTTTTAAAAAAAAATGATAAAAAGGGATAATCCATTAATAAAAAAGCATATGACATATACAATAAATATCTCGTAATAAAAGTAAATATGAAACATCAAATTAAATTATTCTCTTCAAAAAGCTAATGGTAAATATACTGTTGATCAACTCTGAATTTATAGCAGTATTCTTACCACCAGCTGCATAATTTTTTAATTATACATTCATTAGAGTAGGATATCTACATTTGTATGACCAAAATCATCCTTCTCTGTTTCTTAAAAAAGAAAAAAAGCAACAAAATGATATTTTTTTACCCCCTTTTTTGGCACAACAAACAACTAACTTTCCACTTTGGGATACAAGAACAATATTGTGTTCCAATCCTGCCATAAAAGGATTCAACCAGCCACCCTTTCTCCTTTGAGGGTTTTTTTTTTTTTTTGGGGGGGGGGGGTTAGAAATAATGTTAAGCACAGTAATGCGTAGGATGGTCTTTTCACATTAATAACTGTAAGTGCATCAATTTTTTACTTTAATAATGATAAGCACACGAATACTTTATACATTGTTTGGATTGAGATATAAACCGGAAAGGGAGGGTAAGAGAGGGGAAGGGAAGGAAATGAAGGTGATTTGTACTCACCTTATTTGGATATATTATAGGAGAGGATAGAAGAGAGAATTGTTAAAAAAATATTTCCTTACCCCCATTTCCCCCTCATTTTAGGGGCAAATAAAAATGAGGGGAATGAGGGGAAAATGTTCCCCTCGATTCCCCATCCGTCCATCATCTAGTATTCACAAGTGAGGAAAATAAGTGTTCATTAACCTTCATTTTTCCCCCTCCCCTTGTTTCCCCTCAATCCAAACAGAGTGTTACTTTCTTTACAAAAAGGTTTTTTATAATAGAAAACTCCTTGGATGAATTAGTTAACCAAACAGAAGACACGGAATTCAAATCGCCAGCCGTAGGGGTGGTAATAGATTGAGTTTGGATCAGATGAACCATTATCTGCATCCATCATCTGCTTTCATCCACTTCATTTCATCCATCTGTCCATCCATCATTCGTGGATGAAAATGGTGAATCAAATTGTAAATAGGTAATGAAAGTTCATGTATAGTATCTTAGCAAGTTTAACAGAAAAAATAAGCTTTGCCTTTTGAAAAATTTTAAAAATATATTTTATGTATAAGAAATGAATAAATATCATATTTATAATGTTAATTTTGACGAAAATTATAAAATTAATAATATAAAAGTCCAAAAAAAGGTAAAATTTAAAAGACAAAAATATAAAGTAAACTAATTGCAAATATGGGATAAACAAGTTGACAGTTGAGTGGGAGATGGATTGGGTGGCCGATCAGATGGAGCAGCGCCCAGACACAATCCAATCCGTCAAGTCATCATCCATCATCAATATATTTCAAATTTTCACCTACTTTTAGGTCAGATAGAGTGGATATCTATCAGATAGTGGTGAAATTCCCAACCTACACCCGGCTGTCTTTTGAGTTGATTTTGTATTTTTTTCCCTATTTTCTTTTTGGTTTTGGGGGGTGGGGGTGGGGGAGGAATTATCAGACTGAAAAAATAAGACATGTTGGGCCATGGACTTCAAAAATCGTATAAAAGGTAGGGCCTAAGAACATCTCCCAATCCAACCAGGCACAAAGAAATAAAGTGGGATTAGTTCGCTCGATCACCACATTTGTCAAAATATATAGATATAAAAATTAAAAATGGCTCCCCCCCCCCCCCCCCCCCAAAAAAAAAAAACCTTTTTTCCTCCACAAGCATTTGTAGTAGGACTTTCAAATGTTGAAACTCTATTCTATCCCATCGATAAAAATTTTATCTTTTGAAACTTGATTTTATTTCGGCAATTTATGAAACTGTAACTTGGTTTATCTAATAGAATATTTATTATGGACCCGCCTCATAACATATAACTTTTTTCACCCACCTAAATAATATTTTTGAAAAAAAAGAAAACAACAATAGAATAATAAAAGGACAAAGAAAGTTGGAACTCAAATTGAAATGGTTGGCCATTTCAAACTGCGGGACAAAAGTTATCAAACAAGCAAAATTCTACCATAGTTGAAAAGTTTTTCAATTATAGTAATAGAATAATGCTAACCATTGATCTAATCAAATTGAATCTCAGCCATTGGAAATTTCTATCATTAACCTGTGCAAGAGGTTACTTGTACAAATTATTCTCTTTCTTAAAGTTCCTCCTTCTACTCTCTTTCTTAAAAAAAAAAAAAATCAATTATGAAAGAATCTTCCATCAAACAAACCCTACAACTAACACGTGGAAGTCAGAGCCCCACGGATGGAACGAATTCCACCTATTGGAGATGCTCTAAACAGCTAGAGGGAGGTAAATTTAAGGTTCAAATTTATATTTTCAACATCGTCTTTTAAAATGTCATAACAATTTAAAAAGATCTTAAAATGCAATTCCGAACTTTTTAGTTTTCTCACTTTATTTTTTAAGCCTGTAAAAATTACTTTGGCCTTCACATTGAATTATATATACCTTATTCAATATGCATTAAAAAAATAATTCTTTGATATGCGTGGAAAAAGATTGATAATATTAAATGGCAAGTCAAAATTTTCAATCTTGTTTATCGAATAGTTTACTCATTAAGTTTGATACAACATATCTTTTGCTTCAAAATATTATTTTTTGCACTTTTTTCTTCCTAAATTTATTTCAAATCCCCAAAGCCCTCAACCTAATCAAGTGCGATTGGATTTTGAAGAAACGACAGTACTGTAAAGAAATTTATCAATTAACTTTTCAATGATCGTATCAACATAACTTGCCTCAAGTCATTTGATATTTATTTCTTTAAATAGGATTTTAAGTTTGAATTTTGTAAAAAGTAGAGAAAATTTGTGGTGTTAGAATTTCACCTCTGGTAGTTAGCAGCGATTTAATCATAATCAAGTGAAAAATCCAATATCACCAAAAAATAAAAAAAGGAGTTAACGCACACAAAGATTATTGTATCAATACAAAATGTTTAAAAGCTATTCATCAAAACAATTAAAAAATAATTATATGTGATAGTTAATTAGCTGTTTATTATATGAAATAACAAGTATTGTGAAAAAAATCATTGAAAAAATATTATTAAAAATATCAATACAAATATAGTGTTGTTTTTGGTGATGACACGCATATTAATCTTTAAGTCTCTTTATACGCTAGAAAAATGAGATTGGTTGAAGGTGTAACTTTTTTACGTCTTTGTCCTTTTGCAAATAAGTTTCAATTAAAAAAATCAAAAATTAAAATACTTAAACTCGAAAAATTCTATTAGGGGACGTAACAAAACTTAACTGGCTTATGTAGGCCCCCATGGCCTCCGCTTTGTCGAATGCTCAACTTGGGCCTCTGTTGGTAGTTATACCGGGCTGAGCGCAATTACTCAGGTATCTCTCCAATGGCTTCCATGGCCGGATCATCGATCGCTTTCAAGTCGCTTCCTCAGGCTCAACTCCAGACTTCGGTAATTCCCCACTTAGGATTCTAGTTTCATTGCTGGATTTGATTCGATAGTTTGATTAATTTCTGTTCTGTCCCCATAGTTTGATGTTATTGCCTCAATTCTTAGCTATATCTGCTGTGTCTGATTCTGCTGTGTCTGATTCTGTACTGTGTGATTGTCATTTGATGACCTCTGGACTCTTTGTTCTCTGCTTGGGGTGTTTTTCTGGATTTTCCCCACTGTATTTATTTTCAAGTGTAAGCAATTGAATTGACAGTAACCGCATTTCATGGTTAGTTTGTCTGTTCTGGCTTTAATTTGTGTGGAAAAATGTTTTATTTTTCAATTGTGTTGAACCAAAAAACAGCCAACATAACATTGCGTGAGAAAACTATCAGCTGCTTTGGTGTTATTCTAGATTCGTTCTTTTTGTTTTTGGAAGTTTCTGACTTGGATGGTGATTTCCATTGTGACTTGCAACATTGATCATTTCTCACTATTTGGCCAACAGAAATGTATTCCCTTTTTTTGGGATTAAATTTTCCTTAAATCTGGTTAGCTGGTGTCTTTATTTTTGCATGGTTTCGCTATCTGAGGTATCTGATACCCATCTTCAATGCCATTTATCCCCATTTGTGATCAGAGTAGAATGAATGGTTAAACCTGTTTTAGTTGGCGTGTATGCCTAACTTTACACATACAATTTGCAGTGGGATGTTATTATAACCAATTCCTTTTGTGCTCTCTTGCATCATGGGTGCTTATTGGACTTTCAACAGTTACAAACATGATGATATGTAGGAGGTTTTTATCGCCAATATTCTTGTTGATAATCATTTGTTCATTGCATCGTCTTGGCATTGTACTCAAATTCACATGCTAGCGTCAAATCAGGCCACCCCTTCCACCCTCATCTAGCTCATGAAAATAAGGAAAACTGTAACCTGTAATGGACTGTGGGTTTTATCCAGAGCTGGATTGGTTGCTTGATCTCCATTTGTCCGATGCTGAAGGTGACATTTCCATGCCTACAGCGTCATCTGTGGATGAATTTTACTGATGGCGTGTTGCCCATACAAGTCAATTATTAATAAATAAGGGCCATGTTTTGCATGTATGTACAGTCACTAATCCAGTGATCAAAGAGAAGTGTTTTAACCAATACAGAATTGGTTGCTTGATGTCTATTGCTCCTGTGTGTGGTACTTGCATGCTTAATGTCTTATCTAGGCAGGCTTTCTGACTTAGTTCTTGCTCATGTAAACCAATGATTAATCCCAAAAAAGTTTTAAGTGTGCATGTAAAAGCCAATCATTAGCCAAAGAAAAATATTTGGCCAGCATATTTGCTTCGAGATGTGATGATTGAGTTCATATCAAATATGTGATTGCTATCTATGAATTGGAACTTTATATGGGACTTCACTGTGTCTAATTCCTCGGGCAGGTCTCAACCAAAAGATATGGTGTGAAGCCATCAGTTTCGTTCTTGAGGACAAGCACTCCGACTTTTCAGTCGTCACAACTATGCTTGCGCTTCGCTTGTGATGTATGATTCCTCCTTTGACATTTTCTTATCTTTAATTTCCCCTTCCAGCCTTTTAATTGATAGCAGCTAGCAATGTTAGCGTTTTTGTTGGGCTTTTGTAGAAATCGTTTCAACATAATAGTAATAATTGAAGCTGGTGAATTGTGTTGTCACTCTGGTAAGGATGTGCATCTTGTACTATTTGAAGGTTGTGTTTGTAGTTAAGGGCAGTGTCCCTTCTTCTTATATTGTATAAACAACGAATACTTCATGAGCCACTATAGTTGGTCATGTCTGTCCTCAATCCCGGACAATCTTTGTAATGCATGTGTATTTGGTGTCCTTGAGCAGGCCAAACCAGAGACAGTGGAAAAGGTTAGTGATATAGTGAAACAACAGCTAGCATTGACCGAGGGAACCTCAGTTACGAGCGAAACAAAATTTTCAGAACTTGGTGCTGATTCTCTGGACACTGTATGTTTCAACTATGAAGTTCTTACGTAAAAATGTCGTCCTGCTTTCACTTGACATAGTGCACGAGGAATTGGAGTCTTGGGGTAATCCTTAGATTACATGGTGAGTTGTCATCCGTTCAAGTTGTGAAATTGTGTAAAATCCATTTTTGCAGGTTGAGATTGTGATGAGCCTTGAGCAGGAGTTCGGTGTCAGTGTTGACGAAGACAGTGCCCAAATAATTACTACTATTGGAGAAGCCGCAGAACTCATTGAGAAGCTCCAGAATTAGGACTGTCTATCGAACATACTACAGTATATAGAACATTAAGCTTCCCCACCCATGCATAATATAGGGCAGAATATTGAATTAGTCACATGATTGATTCTTGTGTTTCTTCTAGCTTTGTTGCCTTTGGTTTGAATGGTTCTCAGCTTAATACATGAGGATTTGCCTGCTTGCGAGAATTCTGCACTTTGAGATTCCCTCAGCACTAATGTGGCCTTTCATCTAAAGGGTTGATTGCAAACATTTGATATTGATTTCGATCATCTGAAGATGATGCTCTCGTGTTCTTGGAAGTGAAAACTGGACTTATTATATCGGCTCTATTCACTTTCATGCACTCTGATCTGCTGAATTCCCTAATTTTTAGAACGAGCATTCCAGTTGGTACGTACTTGATATGCATCTAATTGGACCTATTTTGATCTTTATCAACCATGAAACATGAGCATTGAAGTTCACAGAGCAGAGGATCTCTTGATTTCTATCAGAATATCCAAGCAAACCGTCTATGATGTTTTCAGCATCAGTGCAGACCTTATCAGTAATTAATAAGCTTCACCACATAGTTCCTCAGTTCCTCTGCAAATTTCACAGCTCATATATAACTTCAAGTGCTCCCCCAACGATTGGGACAGTCGATGTTTCCATTTGCAAAGAACCTTATGGATCTTCCATATGCACAAGGACACGGGCAGACCAACCTTGTAATATCTATGATTCTACATGAGGTGTAGGGCAAGGCAAAATATGGAATTAACAAAATAGATCATCTTCAATTGATAACAAAATTCATCTTCCAGATAGGGCACAAATCATAATTGAGAAATCACTAGTATCAGGTCGAATAGACATCCAACTATACAATCGACCCTTTCAACTGAAGCGAACACGACACAAATATACATTTGAGGAATCAAAAGGAAACATGAAGGCAGACAGGGTTAGCCAACTACAAAGGTTGCCCTGAAAAATCATGACATTTTCATTTGACGTCCCAAAGCCACGTCTCACAAGTCACAAGCAGGGTGTATTTACAGATGATCAGATACACCTAACAATTTTAAGGTTTACAGAGTCAATAAGTTCAAATTTTCATTCCCACTCCTCGTCAAAAAACCCAGCATCCTTCATCTCGGAGTAATACACATTTTCTAAGTTCAAGTCTTCCTCCTGATTTCAACCAAGAACAAACTCAGCATCAGCACAAATCCAATCTTCCAAAAAATATGCATGGCTTCTAAATAACATAGACTCCTGGAATATGATAAGAATATAAAGCAGTGACTAACAAAAGTACCCAATTATGAATCGAAAATTAACCAATCCAAAACCAAAGCGATGCAAGTCAGACCAACCAACAGCTGACCCAACCTACACAATGAAACTTGACTGTATTTTCTTGACTGGCATATCTGGTAAGACTACAACTGACTTGACTATGAACCAGCTGAAAGACCAGGCACCAATCCAAGCAGATATTTCAGTATTTCACCAGATTATTTGATCCAATCAAAATTAACCCAACAAGGCGATCCATTTGCCAAGTATACAATGAAGGGAAGAAGGCAATGCAGTAAACCACACAGAAAATGTACTAAAGATTAGATTGTTACCTCAAAGAAATCAGCTAAAAATGTCTTGTATATGAGTGGAAGATAAAGGGCATGGTAGCAGATACATATGGTGTCATACAACCTGCAGAAAAATGGTTAGTGAGATAATGTGAAACTGGATTTAACAGTAGAGTAGCAAGTCAGTTGGACTTTTAGATACCGTACCAGAAGCCAAATCCACTTCCAGTGAGAGCGCAAGCAAACAGTGCCAATCCATTAACTGCCAACATGATAGTGACATACTTGTGATACGCAGGTCTTGCTGCAGAGCATGAAACACCTTCCAAGTGAGGGAAAAATGGCATCTTCAATCGTTATAGTGAAATGTAAACTTAAGCCAACTCACCTGGTAGCCTCTCCCTCCAATTAGAATGGTACATGAACAATAAAACACCATAAACAGCAGTGAGCACCAGCTCATGCAACGTCCAGAAGCCCCACTTTGTTCGATTCGTATCACTGTTATTTTCAACAAACAATGGGACCCCAAATGCAAAGACGCAAATTCCCTGAGATTTAATGATCATTCGTTAGCATTAACTACTCTCTTTTTCTTTCCTTCCTTTCTTATCGATAAAATAAGATAAATCATTTTCTTTAGTGACCCATCCACAACTTCAATATAAAATACCAACATAAAATGTATATCAGCTCAAACTTGAATTAATCATCAGGAAAAAGGGAAAATTCTATTCACATGATAGTGCTGCACAAGATAACAGATGGTCCAAAAGTTTAGAGTGCAAACTAGAAAGGGTACTCTAAAGATACATAGGATAACACTCGTCACCCTAAGCTTTAACAAAAGGGAGAGTGCACACATCTTTCCTGTCAACCCACTATTGTCTCTAGAGTCTAGACAGCAAATAAAATCTTCTTTTACCCATAGCCCTGCGTTTTCAAGAGGTTTCTTAATGCTTTTAGGTTGGAAGCTATTTAGGTGCTCTAAACCCTCCAAAACAAAGACCATTGCCAATTTTCCATTTCATTAGCTGTCAACTCATCAAGAGTGAAATGATCTTTTGTATTTGCCTGGTAGGAGATGTTCTCGGACTACCACCCTTGAAAAATATAATGGTAATCTTGTGCATTGCTAAAAGTACAAGGTGCACACCATGGAATACCGCAAAAAGAAGCATGCACATCAACAAACTACTAAATTTCAAATTCACAATTCTTTAATGATCCAACACAAATGCTTTTTCCTTAATACAACACAAGGTCACAATAAAAAAGAACATAGCCCAAAGCATCAGAAGTGTAAATCAGAAGATGTAGAAGATAAAAGACAGTGAAGTAGGAATGCAATACCTTTAAGAAGATGTCCAAACCAACCAGCAACGCTGAAAGAGCAAATGTCCGTGTCAAAGCTTCCAATCCACTAGTATAATGCCCTTGAAGAAGAAAAGCAATCAGACTCACTTCCAGGAACAGCAATCCAGATGAGGTGAACAAAGATAGCAGGTTCCATGCTAATGTCTTTCCTGGAGTACACTCCCAAGTCTGTGAAAGTAAAGAAAAACATCATAAATAATTGAATAACAAGTGCTCTAAACCATTCGAGCAAAAAATATGAGATACATCATATACTTAATACGTCAATCCACTAGCCTTTTTTCTTTCTTTCTTTTTAATTTTTTTTTAAAAAAAAACCTTACACTTTTGAAGAGAAGCATGAAGCTCTAAAATTATGCTTTCTTAAATAAATGTCCCATCGTATGACTCGAGACAGGCAATATTATAAAAGAAGTAACTTAAAATTTCTTTTTTCCATATAACTTTTTTTGGATAAAGGCTAAGAAGCACGAACACCAATACGTGACACGGATACGACACGACACCAACACGCGGACACGTGATTTTTTTGAAAAGTATGACACGACACGTAAAGTGGACACGTGGTGGTTAGAAAATATTTATTCTATTACCCATGTGTTTATAATTTGGCTTATGTCTTCATCCTTGAGAGGATCAAGTTTGGATGAGAACAATCGTTAATTGTTCATAATCTGTGCATTCTACAACTATTAATAACATAACCTAATTTCTTCATGTTGTCTATATACTCTACATGCATTTGAGAGTATCCAAAGTGTGTCCGGGAGTGTCGGTGTCCGACACGTGTCGGACACGGATACGTGAAGCCGTGGAGAGTGTCCGTGCTTCTTAGGATAAGGGTAATATATTGATAATGATAAGACTTTAAGAGACATCTACAAAAACAGATGCTGAAGAAGCATCCCCAAAACACCTAATTACAACCCAAAAATAGGTTATCCACAAATCGGTTACATCAATCATAAAGGAACAAGAAACCTCCTCCTTCCATAAGAACAAAGTTTTGAGCCCTTTGTCTTTTCTTTTTTTTGGGGGGGGGGGGGAAGTAATCAAGAGGTATATTAAAAGAACACCAAGGGGATATCACCCATTTACAAAAGGGACAAATACAAAAACATTATACCCTTAAGCTCTCATCCATAATGCAATCCACAAAAGCCAAAAATTTTAAATTTTTGTTACCACTAAGCCCGACACTCCAACTATACAACAACCTCAAAAAATGGAGCTTAAAATCTTGAAACGACAAGACTCTGTCGTCAAAGATACGACGATTTCTCTCCTTCCACCACTACCACATCTCTTACATTAGAAGGTTGAACCCAACTAATCCCCATAAGAGAGAGAGCTAAATCCCAAAGCGAGGAAACCCACCGACAATGTACAAGGAGATGAATCACAGTTTCTTCCTCCTCCAAACACATAAAGCATCTACTTGGACTTCTAAAATTTCTTCTTTTAAGCATGTCATCCATAGGGATCTTGCCTTGGCTGCCCACGCAAAGAAACACACTTTTGCAGGCGCTTTAGACTTCCAAATGGACTTAGCAGCAAAATCATGACCATCCAAGGCATCAAAATGTGTGGAACAAAAACACTTGACACTAAAGGATCCCTTAGAGTTTAACGGCCACACAATCTCATCCTTACCTTGCAACAGAACCTCTTTGCCAGTAAGTACGACTAACAAATTACAAATACTGTCCTCTTCCCAATCATTAAGATTCCTCACAAAAGTCAAGTTCCAATGGCTAATGTCACCTTTCCAAGAAACAACTTATTGTACCATGGCATACTTCAAACAAGCCATCCTAAAAAGATCAGGAAAAAGAGCCTTTAAAGGTCGATCCCAACACCAAAGATCATGCCAAAATAACACCCGTGAGCCATCCTTCACCTCAAAATGCACTAAAGATTTGAAACGCTCAAGACCTGTTAAGATAGATTTCCAACAACCAACACCGTGGGAATAAGAAGTCTTCTTATTCCACCAACCCAACTCATCAATCCCGTATTTTGCCTTGATCACGTTTTTCCACATAGCATCATCCTCATTTACAAACCTCCACAACCATTTGGTCTTCAAAGCATCGTTCATAACACGGAGAGGTCTTATGCCAAGTCATCCCTCTTGCTTAGGACGACATACTTCGTTCCAATTAACCCAATGGAGGCTATTACCATTATCATTACAATTCCTAAGAAAATCTCTCATGATTTTCTCTAACCGACTAGCAATGCTAGCTAGGATGATGAATAAAGACATGAAGTAAATAGGTAGACTACACAAAGTACTTTTCAAAAGTGTCAATCTAACCCCTCTAGACAAAAGCTTAGACTTTCAGCCTGCTAATCTCTCATGAAACCTCTCAACAACTGGGTCCCTAACAGCTATGCTCTTATAAGGAGCACCAAGAGGAAGACTAACGTAAGAAGAAGGCATACACTCAACTCCACACCCAAAGAAACGGGCCAAATCATAAACATTAGGCACCTCATCGACGGGAATGAGTGCACTTTTGAAAAGGTTAACCCTTAACCCAGACATAGCTTCAAAATGCAGAAGGATGCACCTTAAGTAACCCAAATTACTCATCAAAACTCTCCAACAATCAAAGGATGGCATGGGGAATGGCTCAAAAAAACTTTACACTTTACCCTCCTTCCCCCCCCCCCCAAAAAAAAAAAAAAAACCTTCCCACACAAATAGCCGATGTCTCATAGCATTCAGCATCAGCCAATGAAGGCCCAAACAACTCAAAGCTAACTCCCAATAGCTTCTATAAATCGGGCAATGGAGAAGCAATCAAGCAATGGAGAAGTAAATTCTAAATTGTCCTTGCAAATGCAGCAACTTGACTAATATTTTACCGTCTTTTGTAGGTTATATTGCAAGTTAAAATCTTGCTTTCAGAAGCTTCCCACACAAACGACACTTGGAAAGGGGCCAGGGCCTTCCAAATGATACTCTAAGGAAATCCACAATCTGAAAGTGAAGAAGAAGAACTTCCAAGAGGGAAGAGAGGAGAAAGAAAAAAGATTTAACAGTGAATTTCCCAATGGTAGTGAGGTTTCATCTAACCATGCCAGGGAGACATCCCTCATAGAACTAGAAGCCCTATCAAGCATGCTAAAGAGTTGCACCAATCTATCATCATCTGGAAAGGCGTCACGAACAAAGTCGGGGTCACCAAACAACTGAGGAAGCGTTGCACTCCAAATAATAACATATGACCCCTTTTTGAAGGGAAGCCCCTCAAGCGAACACCATCACACCATCTACTATGCCAAAAAAAGATCGAGAAACAACCACCTACCTCAAAAACAATGACAAAAGAGAGTAAGAAACGATCCCAACCTGTAATAATAAACCTCCAAAGACCTATGCCATAAGTGCCATTATGCATACTTGGGATCCAATGCCCCATATTTGGCCCTAACCACAATCCTCCAAAGCTTATCTTTCTCATTCATAAACCTTCACAACTATCTACCAAGAAGGACTTCGTTGAAGATTATCAAGTCTCTAAGGCCAAAGCCACTTTCAGGAAAACATTGCTTAACAATGTTCCATTTTACCAAGGGATACTTAAAATGATCACCAAAAGAACCCTATGTCCTCTAAATGGATTCCAATTTGTTAGCCACCGAACAGGGAATGGGAAAAAGCAAAAGAAAGTAGGTTGGGATGGTAGAGAGGACATTTTTAATGAGAGTCAATCTACCCCCTTTAATTGGTTTTCCAACCAGTGAGGCTTTTCAAATCTCTCTGCCAAAAAAAAAAAAAAAAAAAAACACAATGAAAGTCGCTCTCTCACATGTCAACTTCCAGATAAATTCACAAAAAATGATAGGAAACATGACGGGTGACATGACTCCATAGATGAAAAAAGTGCGAATATCAAATTCAGATAATTTCCCTCAACCAAAGGCATGGTGATCAAACAACGCCATTGTGACCACCTAGTTTGTATCTAGTAGAGGTGAGGATTATGGAGATCCAGCTGTAAACAATTATAACGACGACAAGCAAAAGGGCAATATCCAAAGGCATAGGGAACTAAGCATTAATATAAAAACAAAACGAGGGTCACATCATGTAAGAACAAGACAAAGCGAGTTGGGGGAGGGGGGGAGGTATTCAATATACGCTTGCACTTCCCTTGTAGGAATTTCTCGTTGCTCGCTTATTTCTTTACTCCTTCCTAACTACTAAGCTCAACCAACACACTGCAGTTGATATGGGGGCAATTATTATTGAATCAGAAAGCACAGTAATCTGATCTTCTCACCCTTGAAATTGTGGATCAGTTTTGGAAATGAACAGGTTAGAGCTAGACATCATTCATACTTGCATTGACATATTTCTAAGTAAAAGATAGAGAACAATAAAGAAATGATATTACGAATTTTTCTTTTTTTCCTTCTTGGCATACATTTCTATAACCAGCTAGTCCAACAGATATACAATGACTGAATGACATATATACTAAACATCAACTGAAATTCGTATTTCATGTGTATTCGAAAACGACATCTCTTGTAAGTAGGTGGCTAGACCATAAATCCTCCTCCACAATACGGTTTTTGAGATTGGTCATGGAATAAAACAATATTTTGTCTAATTAGATATTCTCCCTGTATTTAATATGTCGGTGGATTTTGCACCAAGTGCTGACCAAAGGACATCCTTCCGGGATTCGTACATGATTTCTAATAATCTGCATCTGCAACTACGCAACATGTGCTCAACATCACAGCCACAATTTGCAAATCTACCATCTAACAAACACGGTGATAAAGAAGATACAGCAACAAGCCTCCAACTACTTTCTAGTTGTTTCAATACTTTCTCGTTGAGCAAATCAAGCACGCGTCAGTAATAAGCTATAGATAATTAGCATGGTGCCTACATGCAAGGCTAGAACTCCCAGAGAGCAAGGATGTTAATATTAACTACAGATTTTTCTAGCTTTCACAATGAAATCTGTAATAGGAGGCGACGAGGACATCGGAAGAATTGAATGTCCAATATGCATCCTAAAAACAGTCAATGACATCCCATTAAAAGGTTATCAACAAAATCAATTCCATCAAGCCAAGAAAACATAGGTCCACCTTGCCCCAATACAAAGTCACGATCCATTTATCTATATGCAATCATCAGGGTTTCAGCATCATCAAAAGCTCCTCACTTCTCTCCCTACAAATAATACTAAAAAGACAGTGTCAACACCGTGCTAATCACTTTTTTATGCTTTCCTTCCCAGAAAAAACTTTCCCAAGCCAACATATGTTGTTTAAATTTTAATTGATATTGCCACAACTCAAGGAAAGTGCAAAGAATTAATGGGCAGCTCCTCAAGAGCTCCAACAGAGAGGTTATGAAGAAAAAGGTGACTAATGGACTCCACATACCGCTTACACATGCAACACCCAAAAACTACAATTTCTTTCTTTTTTTAAATATTTAAATGCCAAACACTTTTCCCTAAGTTGACTCCTATACAAAGAAAGATGCCTTCAACTTCCAAATAAGTTTCTAACAAAGCCCACTATCCGAACCCCAAGGGACCCAGAGGAGAAATGCATAGCTCAAGGATCGGTCCTCTTACATTTACAACCGCATTACTGAAGTATCATCTCAGTCCCTCCGTCTTTAAGCATTTTTTCTAAGTCAGTCCTACTTGACATGATGGCCAGCATGAATTATTAATTATGCTAGGGTAGATGTGTTGTTGCATGCAACAGATACTCAGATGGGTGGCACAATAGCAATTCATGTGAAAAGTGTTCGAACCTCATGGACAATAAGCGCCACTCTTTCTCTACCACATCACTCAAAAATATTCCCATTCAGCGGCAAAATTGTAAATAAAATACATAGGCATATAATTAAAAGACATTTGGGCGCATTTTTACCTCGCAGAACTACCCATTATGAATCTACGGGACCATTGGTTGATGGTCGTTGGAATCACTCATTGTATAGGTCAGCCACAAGCAAACCTAATACGTGTGCAGGTAAGAGGTAGACCAATACGCAGTCTCAGCAGCCTTCGACCTATTAACCATAACATCCAGGAGTAATTGAGCAAAGGCACCCCCCCTTTTTCTCAACTATACCTGTCATCAAGTACCAGAATAATCTTCTTAAGGGAAAACTATAACTAGGTAACTATATTATATCCAGTGCTAATATCAAAGTATTCATTCTAAAAATGTCCAGAAATGGTTGGACAACCATAAAATGAATACCAAAATAGAACAGGCATTTTTTGCCAAGAGTTGTTAAAAAAAAAAAAAAATGCTGAATACAACACCCACATATTTGCAGCAGAGTTTCCACAATGCCGTAAAGCTTGTTTGACAAAGGCTAGGACACAGACACTCATGTCAAATAGTTTGGCAGTGCGCTTAGACAATGCCGCGGGCAGGGGAAGAAAATGAAGTTAACAGGGAAAAGGGCAATGAGACCACGAGGCGAGGGAAAAAAAGGTGCATTGGCATGGATAACTAAATTTCATAAGAAACATTCCCTTCCCACCATCCATTCTCAATTAGGGGATGGGGGGAAAAATTTGAGGTGATGGAGCTGAAAGACAGTAAATGGCTCTCATCCACTCCCCTTCCTCTATTTCCCCAAACATAGCCATATGGGGCAAATCTTGGCGGTCCTGTAAATAACATTAAGTGGTGGACCCTCACGAAGGAGAAGGCGGGGTTAATAGCAGAAAGAATAGCCGAGGAGGGAGCTTGGAGGAGGGCAGAAGACGCCGATTCGATGTGGGAGGCTGTGGCGGATTGCATCCGAAGGTCGGCTAAGGAAACCCTAGGTCTTTCATGGGGAGGCGGGAACAGGATGGAGGGCGCCTGGTGGTGGAACAAAGAGGTGAAGGAGAAAGTGAAGGCCAAAAAAGAGGCTTTTGCGGAGTTTATAAGCAGTAGCTCAGAGGAAGAGAAGGAGCAAAAGAAGATTGGATACAAGGCAGCCAAGAAGGTAGCCAGAAAGGCAGTGGCAATAGCAAAGAGCCAAGCTTTTGATAGACTGTATCATAGATTGGGGACGAAGGAAGGGGAGAAGGAGGTTTTCAAACTGGCTAGGGCGAGGGAAAGGAAGACTAGGGATTTGGGAGTGGTAAGGTGCATCAAGGACGAAGAAGGTAAGGTGCTGACTGAGAATGATGAAATTAGAGAGAGATGGCAAAGGTTCTTTGCTAAACTTCTCAATGGAGAAGGAGTGCGAGACGACTATAGTAGGGGCGGAGAGTGTAGCGATCAGCGAGCAGGCGACCTTATAGCAAAGGAGGAGATTAGGGAGGCCTTGAAGAAGATGGCGAATGGGAAGGCAGTGGGCCCAGACCAGATTCCAGTGGAAGTTTGGAAGTTTATGGGGGAGGTAGGGCTAGACTGACTCACGGAGCTGTTTAATGTTATTTACAGGACCGCCAAGATGCCCAGAGAGTGGAGGGCTAGCACAGTCATCCCACTGTACAAAAACAAAGGGGATATCCAAGTTTGTAATAACTTTAGGGGTATTAAACTGCTCAGCCACACTATGAAGCTTTGGGAGAGGGTGATTGAGAGAAGATTACGCGAGGTTTTAGAGATTTCAGAGAACCAATTTGGTTTCATGCTAGGCAGATCGACCACTGAGGCGATCCACCTCCTCAGAAGGCTCATGGGCTTGTTCAAGGATAAAACGGTAGATCTCCATATGGTGTTCATTGACCTAGAGAAAGCGTATGATCGAGTCCCAAGAGAGGTATTGTGAAGGTATTTGGAAGAGAAAAGGGTGTCACCCGCGTACATCCGAGTAATTAAGGATATGTACGAGGGAGGGCGGACGCGTGTTAGGACACCAGGAGGGGTCTCTAAGGACTTCGCTGTTAGTATGGGCTTACATCAGGGCTCCACCCTAAGCCCGTTTCTTTTCACTTTAGTTTTGGATGAACTCACTAGAGAAATCCAGGACGAAGTGCCTTGGTGTATGTTATTTACAGATGACATCGTTCTTACGATGTGACCAGACAGGGGGTGAATGACAGGTTAGAGAGTTGGAGGCATACGCTAGAAACTAGGGGTTTTCGGTTAAGTAAATCAAAAACAGAATACCTCCATTGCTGTTTCAGTGGTAGGATAGCAGAAGAGGGAGAAATCACACTGGATGGGAGGGTGATACCAAAAGTCGCTAAATTTAAGTATCTGGGCTCGATCATCCAGCAAAATGGGGACATTGAAGAGGATACTAGCCAGCGGATAAGAGTGGGTTGGCAAAAGTGGAAGTCAGCATCAGGGGTACTGTGTGACAAGCGAGTGCCCCTAGGATTGAAAGGCAAAGTCTATCGGATGGTAGTTAGACCGGCTGTTCTCTATGGATCGGAGTGTTGGCCTCTAAAGAAGACGCAGGCCCAAAGGTTGATGGTAGCCGAGATGAGAATGATCAGGTGGATGTGTGGTTTTACGAGATTGGACAGAATTAGGAATGGAGTAATCAGGAGCTTAGCTGAAGTGGCCCCCATAGAGGAGAAGATGAGGGAATCGAGGCTCAAATGGTTTGGCCACGTAAAGAGGAGAAGTTTGGCCGCTCCGGTGCGGAGATGCGAATTGATCATCCCCCTCGGTGGAAAGAGAGGGAGGGGTAGACCGAAGAAAAGCCTAGAGGAAGTGGTTAGAGAGGACTTGAGAGTTGCCGGCCTGACGGAGGACATGGCTCAGGACAGGAGGTTGTGGCGGGATAGGATTAGGGTCTCTGATTGTAGGGGACCGGACGCGTAGATGGTAGTACCTCCGGTGGGGTGGGGCCGGGTTCGGTTTTGGTGTGCTTGTCTGCAGGTCGTGCTTTTCTGGGATGTGACGGCATCTAGCGCCCCTGGTGGGTTGAGGTATGTCTTTACTCCTTGGTTTTTTCGCTCTCCGACTCATTTTCTCCTCCTTGGTTTTGGTTTGCATTCGTTTTCTCTATAAATTTTTTTCAAAAATTGTTTTGTGGGTCTTAAGGAATCGACCTCTCTATGGGTAGAAATACCGGTAGGGGTAAGGTTGCCTACAACTGGATCTCCCCAGACCTCGCGAAAGCGGGACCCACACTGGGAGTTTGTTGTTGTTGTTGTTATAGCTCTGCTTCCTCTTCTGTACATTAATGTCGATCCAAACAAAGTATGAACTACATTTACAACATGGACATCCCCTAATGAACAATGAAACGTGCAAAGTATGATACTATGCTATTTACCTAGAGATATTATGCTATTTACCTAGAGAAGAGGTCCATTTTTGTCCCATATCTTAGTGGCCTACCCCCCCCTCCAAAAAAGATGAACAAAGAAATACATAAACAATAGAACGAATAAATAAAGGAAGGAAAAGAAAAGATTAGAGGTGCACTAGGCGGAAGGAGAAATAGATGTTCCACCAATTTATCAAAAATGTTCTACAAATTAATCTAGGGACTGCAAATTGCAAAGTTGTGCTCAGCATCCAAGTCGCCAATGGCCCACAATTATGAGTTGGAAAATGTGGGACTTTCTTATCACTAGTGCACACGATCAATACCAGGTTCCTTTTTTAGCTTTGTTCGGTTTTTTGGGGGGGGGGGGGGGGCTGACCTTGAGCTGTCGTCTTGCAAGCTAGACGACACCACAATGAAAACTTTTAATTAATAGCTCAAACTAGCATCCTGTATAGGAGCTTTTCATAATTTTATCACAACGGCTAGGAATGTAATCAATCATCAGGCACATATACATCAGACAATAACACAGCTACAATAAGGATCAAATTCAAAATAATATCGGTAAAATTCCCCCCAACAACTGATCGAAGTGTTCATTAACACTGACATGAACAATAATAACATCTACTGTGCATCTTGCTGAAGCAGGTTCCAGTATCATTTAGCAAATAAAATTGCAAAAAAAGGGGCTTCAAATCTTAAACGAGGAAAGAGAAGACAAAAACCTGGAGACAGCACCAAGCGAAGTTGAGGAGACTAACGACCCAAACGATCCCATAATACGAATTTATAATGTGCGACTTTCTGACCCAGAGCTTCCTGTAACACTTCTTCGCTTGAAATGCTAAGTACAGAACGAACAACCCCGATGGCACAATTAGGGCAAAATTGTGCCAAAATCCATGGCAATTCTGAAACCAGCTGCGAACTCCACGATCATGGCCTTGAATGCTAGTAACGTTTGCGATCCCGACGGAAGAATTCGACTCCAATGTAATTGAGACCTGAAGCGCTGGGGAATCCAGAACGGACGACATTTTGGACAAATTATAGGGTTTCTAGTGACGCATTGAAGGCGAGATAGCTCAGAAGGGCGGATTTTTTAGGGTTCTTAGAAGATTATAGGAACCCTAACTTGGTTTTCTGGGGTTAGATTTCAGTATTTCAGTAATTGATCGAAGGAAGACATGGGAACCTCAGTGTTGCGGTGACCCCCCCAAATATTTCTCTCTGTGTTTCCAACAGCTCGAATGATTGACTGCGCCGAACAAAAAGGCGGAAGTCGGGGAGAGAAATGGACAAGTACTGTATGTGGTGCAGAATCGGGCCCGCTCGTTTTACCATTTCAGTTGTGTTCGGTAATAAAGGTTGAAATAGAGGTTCGTGATTTGTACTGGTCAAAATATTATGAAATATTATTTAAAAAATATTTAGTAAAGTAGTAGATGAAGTAGTGGTTAGAAGTTTATGTAGTGTTTTTTAAAAATTAATGAAAGTAACTTTTAAGAATATCTACTGAGTAGTTGCATTGTGAATTACAAAATTCTTCTTTTTATTTACTAAAAATTTTTATTTATTGTATTATTTTTAGTCATTTTACACAAATCTGCTACTCCAACAGTTACATTTATCTAATGCATCTATTTTAAATCACTAGTTGAACAGTTAACCACTAGCCACTAGTGAGTCACAGCTAATCGCTAGTAAAACCGCTAACAGCTAATAAAACGGCTAACCATTACTAAAATAGCTAATTTTACCGAACACGCCCCTGTTCGGCAAAATTAGCTATTTATATAGCGAATAGCGGTTCAGGTAGTGGATAGCTGTTTAGATAACGGATAGCGTTTCTAATTTAGCTGTTAGCGGATAGCGGTTTAAATTAGCAGTAGAAACTAATGTGTTCGATAAATTTAGCTGTTATGCTAGCTGATTAATGTAAATTTTTGAAGGATATTTTTTGACTAAAAAATATGCAACGCTACTTTTAAATGTCACATGTTAATACTATTAGCTTTTCAAAAACGTTGTTTAAAATGCTAAACGCTACTTGAAATACTAGTCAAAACATTAGTTTACCGAACACTAAAAATTAACTAATTAATGTATTGACCTGATCAAAATACTAAACGCTACCCAAAACGTTGCTGCCAAACACGACCTTAATTAAATTAATTAATCGTCAAAATTAACCAGTGTTTTCAACTACTCGCAAACGCTAACCGTTTGTAAAAACAAACTCACCAACGCTCCGATGGCTTCCAAGCGCTCTTAAGTGTTCCGATCTCTAAGCTCAAATGCTACGAGCCACCTTCAACCACTATTAATCGCTTCTAGATTATAAAGGCTAGTTATAAACGCTGAAACGAACAAGTATTTAACAAACTCCAATTTTTACAAATTATATATAAACTTAAATTTGATCTGAAATTAAATTAAATTCGACATAAATCTACTTAAAATGTTGTTTGACTAAATTAGATGTACTTTTTACAATCATATATCCGATGAACTAATCATAATGTACATAATTTGAGATAATACAATTAGATATTAAGTTTAGGGTTCAGATGGATACTTTCTCAGGCTATCTTAAATTATTTATGTATTAATTCCACTGTTATGAGATTTATTTTTGTGTTGCACACTTACACCGACTTCATGAATGTATAGCTAACAATGTCAAAACCTAAATTGTTGTGTCCACGTTGTAACTAATTCAATTTACATTCTTCTTCGGGCCTGTTCTTTTCATTGAAAAATATGAGTTGATAATTGAATGAAGTTAGTTGAGATTGGTAGAAGTGGGTTGAATCAGGTTGAAGTGAGTATTTTTTTGTTGAAGTGGGTTGAAATTGGTTGAAATATGTTGAAGTGGGTTGAATTTTTATTTTTTGTATGATGAGTAGAAGTTCGTTAAAATAGTGGAAAGTTGATTAAAGTTGGTTGAAATGGATTGAAATTGGTTGAAATGAGTTTTTTTTTAATTGAAGTTCATGAAATGGGTTGAAATAAGTTGAAATTTGTTGAGGTTGGTAAATTGGGATTTATCAACCAAAAAAATAGGGTCTTAGATGCTGTTAAATGGCATCTACTGAAATGAATAAGATTATTTTATTTGTCAATATCCTTGGACAAAGGTCATATTTAACTCGGACACAAATTACTTTTATACTTACATCATTAGTGTCACATTTTTTGTGGCAATAAACTAATAATGACTACCATATATTTTTCTTATACAGTCGTTTACATTGAACTATTGTTGGACTTAAGGTAAGTGTCTAAATGAATGGATGAAAAAGAATTCACACCCCATAGCCGGCAAAGGAACTGTGTTGTACGTGGTTGATATCTGCTAGTCACACTAGGTGCAAAACGAGCTTATGCTCCTTGATATTGAATTTGAGTATTCATGCTGCTAGAGGGATCAGATAAGTTACACTTAGCTAGTTATCTTGCTAACTAGTTATATTCATCAAATAGCGTGAAAAAAAAAAGATATTGTGAAAATCAAACACTGTTTAATGAAATTCATTAATGTTCCATTATAGTGTTTTTGGTATGATTGATGTCCCATTAAATGAACATTCATATAACACGGTGGGATAACATTACATGGTCAATGGGGTGATGTTGCCATATCATGTTACATTTTTAAGATCAATGTATTAGTGTACACATTTTGTACCTAATTTTTAGTAGCAATGAACACATGATATGATACATTAAATAAAACCATGATTAACATCATGACAAATATGATATCTCAAGATCAATTTTATATATATAGCTTACAAAATGCCAAATATAAAAGAGACAATTTTCTGTTGTCATAATGTCACTTCCACGGTGACAATGCTAGCAGACTGGCACTTTAGGATCTGTTAGTTTTAGCGGTAGCAATGAGCGGTTATAGTTGGGAGCGATTGGGAGCGATTATGACTGGTAGTAAGCAGTTGTTATCAGTTGTGAACAGTTGTAAGTAGTTGGGAGGCAGTTGGATTAGTGTTTTGTGAAATAATGTGAGCAGTTGCAAGCCAGTGGAAGTGGAGGAGCGCGGGTAAGAGTGGTTAGAAGTAGTTGTAAGCAGTTAGGAGTTGTTAGGATTAACAGCTAGCAGTTGGCAGCAGTTAAGAGCAGTTAAAAGCGGTTGCGTTTGGGCAAATACTGAAACAGACAAGCCCTAAAACCGCTTACAACTTCTAACTACTAATCCCAACCGCTCCTAACTATTCTCAACTGCTTCCAACCGCTCTCACTTGCTCTCAACCACTTCCAACCGCTCGCAACTGATGCTAGTATTCTACAAATGCTAGTCATAAAGGCTTATAATGCCCTCAACCGCTCTCAACTACTCATAACCGCTCCAAACTACTTCTAATTGCTAACTGCTAATCATAATTGTCTCAAACCGCTCACAACCACTCCCAATTACTTCCAAATACTAACCGCTAGTTACTACCACTGAAGGAAATAGACCGTATGTCATTTATAAATTTATGAATATGTAAGTGTTAGTTCTTGGGTTTAATTCTCTTATTTTTGAATCTAATTTTTTCTCAAAAGGTGCTATTGATTTTTTTTGTAACTTTTTTTTTGGATTTTGGGGTTTTCCGTCTTCCTTTCCCATTGATTTTATTTCTGAAGCAGGTTTGGCATATTTTCGATTTCTCCCCTATGTTTATAGAAGTCATGTTCTTTGGACTGAAACCTGTATTAGTTTCTCTTTGCAATATTCTGTTTGAGTTATTGATGATAGTCCACTTTTTGGCGCCTAGCGTTGCAAAGTGTTGATGTACATTATGCGCACCTGCTACTGTTGGTCATAATTCTTTTTATAAGCAAATTATTTGGTTATAAGCATGTAAATTGGTATCTATTGTTGAGTAGATGATCTTTGCGAATGACTTGATATTATGCAAACATTTGCAACCATGTAGCACGATAGAGTTGCCCCCCGGCCCCAAATTGCAACTAGGAGGGTACACAAATTGATTGAGTAAATCAATAATGGTTGAGGTATGAGTTCAATTACTTTTTTCTTTATTTTTTATATATTTATTTTGTAAATTTTTGTTCAAGTCTAGATTTTCCATGCCTTTGTTTTGAGCTAGTGATTGACCATTTTCATCTTTGTTTGTGTCTCAACTTTTTTCACTAATTGGTCTTCATATGTTTCATACCTATATCTTTGCTAGCATCTACGGGGCATGATACTTCTCCAAATTGGGTAAGCACTGTGTTTTCTTTTCCATCATTTAATGGGACTATAAAAACATTCTTTGCTGTAGTGCAGTTGATTTCCCGGAGGCATGATATTTCTCAAACTAGGTTTAAGCATTGTTTTATTTTCTACGTGGATATTTATGTTAGTAGTGTGAATAAGAACTTGGGTCTTTGGTCCCATATTCTTCATGGGGCTTTGTTATTTGCCTGATTAGATTGTTGAAGAAGGTGATGTATGGGGTTGCCATAATAATGTGCAGTGGAGTCATGCAGGAAACAACAATAATAGTAATTGGGTGTAGTCCAAGGATCAGAAGTTCTTCTATACCATTACAATAGTGAATAAGCAAGTAGAAGCTATGTAGCTACATGAAAGCAGTTTACTTCAAAGCAACACAGTAGCCTTAAGACTTCGTCAGCCGAAATTGTCCCAACAGCAAGCTGACATTTTTTCTTTTGTTTCGCCCTTAGCCGATACTTGCATCTTAATGCTACTGACTGCATTTGATAATTTTTACCATCCTAGAGTTCTAATGCTTCCAAAAGCAAATTGAAGTAAGAGATATTTATTTTGGTTTTTTGTATTCTCTATTGTGGTTATGTTTACTGTTAGTATGGAGTAATGTGTTGAATTTTGCATATTTATATTCTGAATTATGTATATGCCTTAATAATCATATGTAGTTTATAAAATTCATCTTTTATTTTCTATTTTTTCATTTTCTGCATAAGATTCATCTATTTTTGACAAAATAGAAGAGATTTTGACAACCCATGTGCTACATAGAAGAGCTTTTTGGGGAGGGGTAACTATTTAATTTCAATGTATTATATTTTTGACAAAAGACATTTTACCGTGAAGAATTGAAGATGCACTGTATAAAGTACGAGTACATACTAGTTTTATCAATTTTCAGAATGCATGCCGTCTGACTGGTGCGGAGATCTTGCAAAATTAAAAATGTTGAATTTAGGAAGAGAAAAAAGAAAAAGAAACAGAAAAAGAAAAAGAGATGCAAGATGCTGAAGATCGGTTATAGCGTTATAGGGAGACGGTTATTCATTCTCTCAGAAGACCCGCCATCAACTCTCTTCGGTTACACGTAACAGGCCATCGACGATACAATCGCGGGAGAGCGGGGGGGCCGGGGGGGGGGGGGGGGGGAGAAAACCAAAGATTAAATACACTCAACGATGGCAATTTCATGCTCGATAGATCTCTCCACAGAGGAAGATTACTGTTGCTAATAACTAACCTACTATCCTTTCGCCCGGCCTCATTCAGGTTGTTCAATGTAATGCCCACCAAGTGTTTGTTTTTATGTCTTAAAGAGTGATTTTTCAGTCTTGCCCAGATGATAAAAATGAATGAATGATCCCTTTTCTCTTGTGGGCATTGGAGTTTCATATTTTTGGTCATTTTTCCTTTTCTTGCAGACATGGATCGGTTAAGAAAATTGGAGCAGCAGTCTAGCATGGACAGCCCCACTGCCTCCCCAGTGTCGATGTCCCCATTGCACCGGCATGCTCGGTCTTCTTCTGGGCTGGCAAATGTGAGGAAGCCCCAGAATCTTGCGGCTAAGGCGGCTGCTCAAAGGCTGGCACAGGTGATGGGTCAAGGAGGTGATGATGAAGAGGAAGATGACGATGATCTCATTGTAGATTATAACCCCACTGGTTCTCTTGGTGGCCTTGGGCTTGCAGCTGGAAGGTCAGCTAGGCCTCGATCTCGATCTCCCAAGGTAATTGATGGGCATATGTTGGCTACATAACTATTCAATTTATGGAGATCAAACATTGGATTAAATTATGTTTGGCATACTACTTAAACTTTGTGAATAGTACTAAACTAATTATCAACAGAAGTGCAATATCAATCTAGGGTGCTAATGAGCTTAAAATCATGATATCTGTTGCTTAAAAAGTCTTTCTGATATTAACTGGGTTGTTGGTTCATGTTTAATGGTATGCTCGAATTTGGGAAGCTTGTTTGTAATTTGATTTCATGCCATGAAGCACAAGTTTAATGAATTTATTTGGAAATCCTGCATGCTTCTATTAGTCAGTTCGCTCAGCCACTGCAGAGCAACTTGCATCAGTGCGTGGCCGACCATCTCTCTCTGTTAAGAGCAACGAACAGACTTCATCTAGGCCATCGGCAGCAGCTCGGTCATCTCCTCAGCCATCCACCAATTCTGTGGAGCAAGTTTTGCCGACTACTCAAGCATCAGCAAGCAAATCAGAAACAGAATCAGCAGAGCCAGCGGAAGCACGAAGTAGTGTGCTGACCAGTCGGCCATCTTTGTCTGTCAGGACTGGCTCACAGCCTCGATCTAGTTCAGCTGGTCGATCATCTGTGTCTACTGCCCCCACAGAGCAACCATCATCTGCTCGTTCTCTATCAGCTGGCCGGTCCCCTATATCTGTGAATGTCTCTGACGTGAACCTATCTGGAAGATCACCTATGTCCTTCCACCCTTCTGAGCAGCCTCGCTCTGCGTCAACAGCTAGACCTTCAGGGATAAAACCAGTTCCTATGGTACCCTCTGCAGTAACCATATCCCTCAAGCAACAAGGTCCCCCGAGTCCAGGCAGTAATAAGAGGTAACATGGGGCATAAAATTGTAAAATATTTCATTAAGAAGAAGTGCATTGTTGCAAAACCTATATGAACAAGAGTTGAAGCTGGCGTCTGGCTTTTTTTCTTTTACAGAATCTTCAGCTGCCTTAGTAATTCTTAGTGTGCCTTTCTCATGTCCCCATCCTCTTTTTCTGCACCAATCTCTCGCTCAGGTGGTTTAGATAGCTTTGTTGTATCATTATTATATGCTGCTCTTTGGAAGGATTTTACACTATAGAACCCAATAAAATTCTTGCAGGCTTTATAACTCATAAGTCAAGTGTTTATTTAGTTTGCTTGGTGAAGGTTGCTTGTACCATTGTTATTTGATTCTCACAAAGCTTTGTTAATAGGTTTTCATTGGATTTGGGCAGTATGAAAGTAAGAGAACCCAAAGAGCCTAACAATCAGCTTTCTTCTACTGCTCTACAGGATGAGGTAACTCTTCTGTTCCCCCCCCCCCCGCCCAAAAAGCAAGCACATAAATGAGTTTGGATGATAACTGGAATGATTGAGAAGGTCTTGTCGTTAGTAAGCCCCACATCATAAGTAATTGTACATGACTTTGGAAATTTGTGTCTTTATCCCTTTGCTTCTTTAACAGTTCTCAATAATTATAGAATCAGTGTTAACTTGCTGTTTACCTGCTCCATGAAAACCCTCATTAGCTTGCTCTTCCCTTTGTTTATGCATTTCCACCTTCAAAAACTAACCCATTCTTTATTTCGCTCTGCAGCTTGATATTCTACAAGAAGAAAATGAAAGTTTACTTGAGAAGGTGCAACATGATGAAAAACTTCCTTTCCTTTTCTTTTATTATTAGTTCCCTTTTGTGCTATTAAGTATTGTCTATGTTCCCTGCCTCCCCACTGTTGCCAATCCATATTTTTTATAAATATTGATATGCTTTCCCCTTGTAATTATTTGAGTACAAAGTTGCAACATATTGTATTAGCTAGGAATTTTTGTGATGGACATTTGATTGATATATGTGTTGTGCAAGCTTGCACGTGTGTATCTGGCCTTGAAGTTGAGGCACTCATATTGTGTACCATTATAGTACTGAGTTAGTTTATAGCATGTGTCATTTCTATCTTTGAGTTTATCAAGGAACAATAAGTTGTAATCCCTAGTTCCTATTGATTAAGAAACTTCAGCTATGTGGGACTTAGGTTGTTGAAATCATTAGTTTCAGTAATCGTGTCTCGTTGCACTTTATGTGATACATGTCCTTTCAGCTTCGACTTGCAGAGGAACGATTTCAAGAAGCTGAAGCAAGAGCTAAGCAGCTTGAAAAACAGGTAATCTGATTAGGATGATCAATACTTATTTTCACCAACATTCATTTGTATAATATAATGGATTTCTCCCTTTGTGCAAGCATAATGTTAAGGTTGGCTATCTCGCACATATGCACATGCGCACTCCCATATCACATGTTCACTTATTTTACAGTGTACAGATCACATTGAATCCAATCGTCCCTGAGACGATTGCAAATTTGAACAAGGCATCAAAGTTTCTCAACCATTACATGACCTGGTCTTCTTTTATATTTCTGATCGAAAGCCAGGGAAAGAATTATGAATGATGTTCCAAACTATGTAAAACACATAACAAGAGAGTGTTTTCCTCTGTAGCTATCTTGACTAGGCCTTTTGCTTTTGTCATATGCTTCTATGAGTTTGACCTCTTACATATTATTGCATTGCCTTCTTGTGTCTCCTTCGTCATTTTGTTTGCGTAATTGAAACTTTCTTTTCTTAAAGATTTGAACGCCATGTTGAATTCTACACAGTAGGTAATATCAATGGCGTGGCAAAGGAATGCAACTTAGAATAACCACGGTCAGATTACAACCATATACCTCACCTGTATAAAGTTAGACAATATATCTATCGTAAGTTCACAGAATGTTGGCTTCCTCATAAATTTGAACGCAATGAGTGCAGACATTAACTTCAACAGACCTCCCATATATGCAAGCCTCACACTGTTCCCAGTTCCAAAGGTGAATGGCTGCATGTTGGTGTGAAGTAAAACTAATGCATCCTTGATTTCCCACTTAAATGGAAATGTTAAAATGCTTTCTACAATTTGTTGCAAAGGGTAGGGATAGAAAATAGGCCTCCCCCCCCCCCCCAAAAAGTCCCATTTTCCTCCTGCAAAAAGGGCCAAAAGATATTTCCATCTATCAGCTTCCAGTTAGTTGGCTAGGATTCAAGTAAAAATATGCTTCCTTACTTCAGGTTGCTTCTCTTGGAGAAGGTGTATCTTTGGAAGCTCGACTTTTGAGCAGGCAAGCACCAATTCTTTTCAATAAGTCCTTTCTATGTGGTCCTGTTCTATTGTATTCAAGTGACTCACATCTTTTTACTGTTCAGAAAAGAGGCAGCCTTGCAGCAAAGGGAGGTATGTAACTTCATTTGCTCATATATATTCTGAAGAACGAATAATTCTAACTCTATCTTATGTAGTATCTGCTGTTCCTGCTCATAAGCATGTTTGATCGGTTTTGAAGTTTGATTACATCTATCTATTCAATTGCCTTCCTGAAGTGATAGGTGTAAGGATTCATGCATCAGGCCTTCCCCAAACCTCAATTTTTTCTTTTATTAGGTGGATGTGATATCTAATAGTAGATGTGTGTATATTCCTTGGCGTACAACTTCTATGGAGCCTGATAGTACAAACCTTCTTTGCAGAATCCTGTTTTCGTATTTCTGGTTTTATAAATGAACCTGCTAAAATCGCCCAACATGGTTCTTGAATGTATGTTCATCATGGTTTATACAGAAATTTGGACAGAAAGAAGTGTAAAATATGGAAAAATAAGTGTGGCTGCACGAAATTTAAAATAGCTATATCACTATTATGATTTTTTGAAGGGGATTTTTGAAATAGATTTATTGACACAGAGTTTTCATCTTCGAAATATATCCTTCAAAACAGTATTCTTGGATGTTCCAGAAGATACTAATAGCTGATTTCGAGTAGTTGCCTCTATACGAGAATTGTTTATTTTCCTGTCTAAGCTTGAATGGTGTAAGGAATACGAAGAGACTCATGCAGGCTATGTTGCAGCATCTGTGTTCTTCTGCTATTTATGATGTTGTAAAGAAATGTCCAGTTAGAAGAAAATTTTCTGTTAGTTACGACTCACAGGATAATATCGCATCAGCAGTGTGGTGATACTACTAGAATGTTCTCGCAATTGGCCATGTTTGAATATCTTCAACATCCTATCGGCAACCCTGCCTTCTCTTTTTTTTTGCGCTTGTATGCATATCCTTTTTTATTCAGGAAAAGCTTCATCCAAATTTGCTGCGCCTCAATTCTAGAGGATATTAATCCATGACGCTGAACTATTCTTGCCGTCATTCTCTTTTTCCATAACTCAAGTTGAAATGCTCACTTTGATGCATGGCAGATTTATACTTGTAAAGATGGCAATTGCTATTATCTGGGAAGCATAATTTTTGTGAATGATGTATAAAATAATATCTCACTGTACAATAGCTGTCAGCTTTGAGTTTTTGAAATAAAAGTTGAGGATGCATCTCTGTTCCAGCGGATCCTTGTTGGAAATTGAAGAGTTACGTTTGGGTCAGAATGTTTCTTGTGACTGCTCACCTCAGCCTGGCATTTGTATTAACTTATATAGAAGATGTACGTGGAGAACAATTACTCTCTTCTTCAATACAAGGGCTATCCGGCTACCTAGATGCAAAGACACAATATGTATGTGCCGTCTAACTACCGAAGAAGAAGTAAATGCAATGTACAAGAAGGTACAATGTACAGTAGGTGGAGAGACACTCCTGATAACTCCTAACACTCCCCCTCAAGTTGGCGCACGACGATTAAGAATGACCAACTTGCTCAAATGATAGTGAAACTGGCGTTCTCCCAAAGCCTTGATGAAGATATCTGCCAACTGTCTGGTGGTAGGTGTATGCTGAGGTCGAACCTCCCCTGAAATGATGCGTTCATGGACAAAGTGACAATCGACTTCGATGTGCTTGGTGCATTAATGGAACACTGGATTGTTGGCAATGTGAAGAGCAGCTTGATTATCACAATGTAGACGTGCAGACGATATAGGGCAACTAAGAAACTTCAGAAGGTTATGAATCCAGATGACCCCACTTGTGGCACTAGCCATAGCACGATACTCCGCCTCAACCGACGACCGGGACATTGTAGCTTGCTTTTTAGTTTTCCATGAAATGGGTGTTCGACCTAACTGGAGAAAATACCCGGTGATAGATCGACGTGACATAGGACAATCAGCCCAATCTGAATCACAATAGGCCTGAAGAGTAAGGGAATTGTCAGTAGGAAGTAAAATTCCTTCACCCAGGCAGGATTTAAGATATCGTAACAAGCGGATAACAGCATCCCAATGACTCTGACGAGGATCCTGCATGAATTGACTTAGAATATGGACTGAATAAGTAAGATCTGGGCGAGTAATAGTGAGATAAAGAAGACGGCCCACCAATCGACGGTATCACGATCCATCAATAAGGGGACTCCCTAAATCAGACTAAAGACGATGGTTTTGCTCCATAGGAAAGTAGGCTGGCTTGGCCCCTAGCATACCAATTTCAGAGAGAATATCTAGAGCATACTTGCGTTGACACAAGAAAAGTCCTTGAGGGGAACGAGCGACTTCAATACCAAGAAAATACTTAAGGGGACCACGATCTTTGAGCTTATAACACTGATGCAGGTACTTTTTGAAAGCAGCGCAATACTTAGAGCTACTCCCCGTGAGTACTAAATCATCAACATATATAAGAATGGCCAAGAAGATCGGACCACGACGATATACAAACAAGGAATGCTCCAAGGGCCACTGTCGGAAACCATAGTCATACAAAGCAGAAGCAAGCTTAAAAGACCACTGGTGGGGTGCTTGTCGGAGCCTATAAAGAGACTTCCTCAGCTTACAAACAAGATTGGGCCTAGGAGCCCTAAATCCTGGGGGAGGTTTCATGTAAATCTCCTCAGCAAGATCCCCATGAAGGAAAGCATTATGCACATCCATTTGGTGCAGCTCCCAGCCCTTAGAGACAGCAATTGATAAGAGACAACAAACGGTCTCCATTTTGGCCACCGGAGCAAAAGTCTCATGAAAATCTTCTCCTTCGACTTGAGTGTCGCCAAGAATAACAAGACGTGCTTTATACCGTTAAATGGTCTCATTGGCATGATATTTGATCTTGTAAACCCACTTACAACCAAGAGCGCCCTTCCCGGGGGGTAAGGAGGTATATTCCCATGTGTTATTCTCCTCTAATGCAGAAATCTCCTGTGCCATAGCTTGTCGGCAATTAGGGTCTTTCACCGCGTGAGAGAAATGCCGAGGTTCATGATGAGAAGTAATAGCTGCGTGCAAGGCACGATGGCTGGAAGAAAAATTAGCATAACCAACATAATGAGCTAAAGGATGGGACGAACCTGAAGAAATCAGAGGAGTAGGTGATGAGAGGGGTGTTTCAATAGCATGGCACACATAATCTTGAAGTCGGGCAGGAGGTCTTCAATGTTGCTGTGGACGAACTGAGGTAGAATTCTCTGGCCCAAGTAGCTCCCCCTGAAACTGAGCAAGGGGTGTATTATCGGTCCGTCCAGCTAGGCTCCAAATTGATAGTACCGGGAGCAGTTGGCGCAGGCCCATCAGTGGACTAATCTTCAAGCCTGGCTCCAGGCTCTAAAAGGTGGGCCTCAGAGGATGTAGGCCCATCATGCTGAACCGGGGTAGTCACAGCATCAGGAAGGACGGAACTAGCTGCCGTATGAGTAGCCTCGTGGCCCGGTTGTGCGTTGTGATGGGCTGGTTCATCAAAGAACGGCCCATTGGTATGTCCATGATCCACAAGTGTTGGCCCCAAATGTTGTGGGCTGCGCAACTTACGTTGAAATGGGAAAATATCTTTATAGAAAATTACATCCCGAGAAACAAACTTTTTCTTTTCGATAAATCATAAACACGCCACCCCTTTTGGCCATGTGAATATACCCAAAAAAGGCATTTAGTTGCGCAGGGACCAAACTTATCTCTATTGGGCTCATAATTATGGGCATAACACAAACACCTGAAAACCTTGAGGTTCCCATAATTTGGTTTAACACCAAACAAGACCTCATAAGGAGTTTTGGAATGTGGAAGCTTAGTCGGTGTTCTATTGATAAGATATGCTGCGGCTAACACGCATTCACCCCAAAAATTGATAGGCAAGCAAGCCTAAAATCTAAGGGCTCCGGCAATATTCAAAATATGGCGATTTTTACGCTCTACCCTGCCATTTTGTTGTGGAGTATCCACACAAGATTCCATTTTCCCACAAATAGGTGTGTAGTGGCTTGTTGATGAACTCTGTCCCATTGTCACTACGTATTCTTTGAATGGTTCTGCCAAATTGTGTCTTAACCATGGAACAAAAATCTACAATTCTGTTACAAGTTTCGGATTTATCTTTAAGGAGAAACACCCAAGTAGCCTTACTAAAATCATCGACAATGCAAAGAAAGTAGTGGCAGCCACTAAAAGACGGAGTATGATATCGACCCCAAAGATCACAATGAATCAAGGAAAATGGTTTTTTTGCTCGTGCATAACTAATAGGAAAAGGATTTCGAGTTTGTTTTACTTTATAGCATACATCACGGCACTGTAAGACATCTTTATTAAATTGAAACTCACAACTTGTAGAAATAGTAGATAAGCTCCCAACAGAAGGATGCCCAAGACGCTGATGCCAAAGAACAGTCTCCTTAGAACTGATTGCTGCAAAACTTGTTCCTCCTGTGCCAGCTTTGAAATAACATACCCCATTTCTCATGTCACCCGTTCCAATCGGCTTCTTCGAGGTAAGGTCCTGTATCACACAGAAATTAGCTCCATAAGTAACGATACAATTTTCGGTTTCAGCCAACCGTTGAACAGATATTGATTGCACGTGAATGTAGGGGTGTATAGTACGTCTTTTAATATCAACTTATCCCCTAGTTTCACGTTTCCAGCTTTGTTAGCAATAATTATTCTACCGTCAGGCAAAGCGATATGTATAGGCTCAGTAAGACTTTGTAATTTAATAAAAGCACAAGTGTCAGAGGTCATGTGATAGGAGGCACCAGAATCAATAAGCCACGATGTGCTTTTACCACTCATCTTCTCTTTTCTCTCTCTATCTTTGAACAAAGTGAAAAGCGCCTCTACCTGACTGGGACTCAACCAAGCTATGCTTGCCTGTGCTTCCCTCTCTCCGTCGGTCCCTATCCACCCTGCTGAGAGTGCTTCTCCTTGGTTTCCGGCGAAATTCACAACAGCTCCTCGCCTCACTCCATTTCCAGTCTGCCCAGTGTCGTCTCTGGTTGATTCGCCATCATTCGGGGCTCCCCCTGAATTCCGGCTGCCGAAACGAGAACCTCTCTGGCCCGTACAATTTGAACGGCGACCCTGCCAATTTGGTGGGTAACCCACAAGTTCAAAACACTGGCTTTGATCGTGACCCAATTTTTGGCAGTGAGTGCATCTGGGTCGGCTTGGGTTTCTGGATCGATTTGTTGAAGATGCCTTGAACGCTGATGCCCCAACCACCAACTTGTTCTCCACTCCCTTGGCCAAAAGCTGCTGCCTTTCTTCTCTAAGAACTGCTGCATATGCTTTATTGAAAGTGGGCAATGGTTCCATGGCTAGCAGGTTGGATCTGATAGTTCCGAATTGCTCGGTGTCTAGGCCCATCAAGAACTGATGGACATACTCTCCTTCAACAAACCGGTTGAGATTGAAGTCTTTGGTGCAATTACAATTTGGCAAAGCGAAGTAAGCTCCAAGCTCATCCCACAGCGTTTTCAATTTTGTGAAGCATTCTGTGACATGAGACTCCCTTGAATTGTGAGGGTAATTTCTCTTTTTAATTGATGAATGCGAAGCTCATTACCTTGAGAATAGCGGTCTCTAAGGTCAAACCACAAATCCTTTGCTGTGTCAACATAAGCGACAGATCCATGAAGACTTTTGTCAATTATATTGTGTAACCATGCTATCACCGTCGAATTACACCTCTCCTAGGCATGTCCTTCTGGGGGGTTGATCTCTGGTTTGGTTAGCGAGCCATCAATGAACATTAACTTGTTCTTTGATTTCAGGGCATTTGTCACAATCTCTACTCCAATTCGCATAGTTGTCTCCGGTGAAAATCACAGGGCAGATTATATTTCCTGGATTATCAGATGTACACAAGTAGTATGGTGACTGGCGGTCGTTGATACTGATTTCAGGGTTTTGGTTTTTAGGTTTCTCATCTCCCATCGTGATATTCAGATTTTTTTTTGATTCTTGGTTGCAGTAGTGCTCTGATACCATGAAGAGTTACGTTTGGGTGAGAATGTTTCTTGTGACTGCTTACCTCAGCCTGGCATTTGTATTAACTTATATAGAAGATGTACATGGAGAACAATTACTCTCTTCATCAATAAAAGGGCTATCCGGCTACCTAGATACAAAGACACAATATGTATGTGCCATCTAACTGCCTAAGAAGAAGTAGATGCAATGTACAAGAAGGTACAGTGTATAGTAGGTGGAGAGACACTCCTGATAGCTCCTAACAGAAATTTACTGGATGTATTCTCTGTAGTAGTTTGTTTATTACTTTATCTCGTGTTATGGTCACATGGAGGAGCTGTTATGAAGGAGTGTATAATAAATCTATGTTCCTTTCTTTCCTTTTTTTCAAAGATAATATTTTCTTATAATGTGCTGAAGCTATATCTGAAAATGTTGCATCATATTTGCAGGCTGCATTGAAAGTTGCTTCCCAAAGATATGGTAGCAGGACTGGGATGGGAGCTGAGGTATTCAAGTTCTACATGTTCATGAAGACCCTAAATTTGACTTCTTTTATGTTTACCATTTAGTAGAAACATTAACTAGTATTCACCAGATGCATTTGCTGGCCTTGAATCACTAGCGATGGGCATTTCCTGTACCTTAATTAGCAATCAGGAAGCACAAGGCCAACTCTATTGAATCTTTACGTTGTCTAATTAAATCCCTGCAGTGATGGCCCACAATTAAATCATCACTAATCTCGTCTACAATTTGTACCTTTTGTCTTGATTTCTGGAAAGAGCAGGAACTTTTCAGTCTCTACTTTGTCTCGTGAAAGCAAGTTCTTAATCATTTGCTTCAAAACCGAGAGAGGGAACTTAGTAAAGCATTTCTTTTACAGTTCCACAAAAGCATGCACATCAGCTCCATTTCCGTTATTCAATTGCTATCTTAAGGTTTATTTTTTTAATTCTTAACTTAGTTATGTATCTTGTGAGCTCTTCTAGTCTTCTCTGTTTGCAAATTATCACTTATTTTAAGGCAAAGGAAACATTACCATAGGAGGTTCTGATCTCAAGGCTCATAAACATTTTTACCAGACATCATTGATTAAGTATAATACACCAAGAGAATGAAAAATCATAGAAGTCTTTAGATTCCAGGCTCTCTCTGAACAAGCTATGGGGAACCCTAATAACATTTGCATCATCACATTGAAACACTAATGCTAGTAAGTCTAGAAAAGTAAGCTTTTAGGAAGTTTGATTGGTTTAAAGAGCTAACTTCATTTTGCAAAAGCATGGGATGATTCTAAATCTCAATCTTAGTTATTGTAGTGTCCATTTTAGGAATGATGGTAGCGCACAAAATTTGGCTTCTCTTCTTAATAGGCATGCTAGCAGCTCAATGATCCATTATTGAGTTTATTTATAAATGATCAATGTAAGTCAAATGCTTATTATTGGTTAATTTATTCATCATCCATAGCATTTCATTATCTTGAAATTTGCAGCAAAAAGGTGGGGGTTATAATGATGTGAGATTAACATATTATCAACCTGGAGCCCTATAAAATATGTCCAATTGATGAACAATATTTATCGATCATTTATTTTACTTTCTTGTTGACTATTAATCAAATAAAATTATTAAGAAATTGCAAACTTTTCTTAGATTTTACTGTTTCATGCTTCATAGTATTTCAATCATCATGCATACTGACTGTTCGACGGACGTATGCTCATGTTGTCCCTGTAGGATGAGCAAGGCACTGAGTCTGAATTAAGATCCTTACGTGCAATGGTTCAAAGATTAACGCTGACTCAAGAAGAGATGGTTTAAGTCCAGCTCAGCCTTCTTTTATGTCTAACTCCAGTATTGGTTTCCATTTTCTAGTTTTCTACTGACATGGTTCACAGTGTTCTATAGGAGGAGGTTGTTCTCAAGAGGTGTTGGCTTGCCCGATATTGGGGTTTATGTGTTAAATACGGTAATATAATTTTTCTCATTGGCAGCATGCATAAGAATATGTTGACACCAACTTAATTATCACTTCCCTTCATTGGAAAATTGAAATAAGATCGGGTTTTGAACCAAGAGTTCGTTTGTCCTTTAATTTCGTTCCCATTTCAGGTTGCTGTCGTTAATAAAAAGTTGCTGTTGTTTATTCTTGGGGTCTAGATTGGTTTCTTAGTGCTTTCAATTTGAGATTACCCAATGCCCCCAGTCAAGCAATATATTTAGCATAGAAATTCGTGTCATCTGAAAAGTTAATGAGCTATTCTTTGCCATTTGTTCCAAAGGTATTTATCTAGATATTGCCGAAGCCAAACATGAATACTGGTCATCCCTTGCACCACTTCCTCTTGAAATTGTAATGGCTGCAGGACAGAAAGCGAAGGATGACAACTTATCAGGTATATCTATGTTTGTTTGTCATTTGCCTGACCGTCCTTTGTTCAAATTAGCTCCCCCCTCCCCTTCTTCCTCCTTTTTTAGGTGAATAGACCTGAACTTGGGAGCCATCTATGCAACTGTATTGCCCTAGTAGGGGAATAGAATTTGTGGATGGGGTAAGGTCCCATCTCCATTGTCACTTTAAATCAGCTCTTATCTCCTTCAGAGGTATTCTACCCTGTTTTTCTCGGATGTTACATTTTGGTTTTGGGTGCTTTTGAATGAATGCTGGTATTGTTCTGACCGCCCCATCCCGGGGTTCATTTTTTAACTTTTTTTTCATTTATCTCAGATGATTAACTGTCCTTGTGCAGTGGACAATGATCTTGACCAGAGAAACACCAGCGAACTTTCAGGAGACAGCAACGCCGAGAGCATGCTTATAGTAGAGAAAGGTCTAAGGGAACTGGCTGTGCTCAAGGTTCATATTCACATATGTGGCTTTATTGAAGCTTGATCATGCTTATCGTTTTGCACATTTTATACCTTCAGCATGCGATGACCTGATAACCAGAAAAAATATGATCGGGATCACTCAAAACGTTTAGCTTTGCTGCCCTTCCTAGGTTTTAATGTCCACTATCTGCTCCATGTGACTATGATTATCATTGTTTGAATAACATTGGGCCGACCAAGTTGTGAAACAGGCTTACTAGGGAATCCCTAATGAACCCTGTTAATCAGAGTTCAAACATGAAGCATTGTCTTGGAAAGGCTTGTATGATTCAGAAAGCTTGCATGGCTTAGGTGAGTTCTGGCATAGATTTTTGCCACTTGTAAAAAGCAAAATGATGGAAGTTTGTCTTTTCCTGCATTCTACCTTGAGCTAAAGTTTCTATTTCTCAAATTACATTGATGCACAAACATCTTCTATGCAGTCGGCACTATTTATATCTATGACGTAACAGAGAAAGTTCCTTTGCAGCTCAGTTTTACAGATAAGGCTGTGCACATCTAATCCCTCCGCTCCCTTATACCTTGCCTTAGCTGGAATTTTGCAGAATTGGTTTTCTTGATCTGGTTTTCAATCTGAATGTTTGTATCTTATGCTACCCTCCCCTTTCTTACGCCTTGTCTTAGAGAGAGGATTTTGAGGCATTCGTTTGGTTTGATTGCATCATTATTTTGTGCATTGGGCTGGCTTTCTCTCTTTTGATGACTTGAACAATGCAATCCCTTGATTATGCTTTTAATGATATAGACAGACTTCAATGAAACTGGAAGATCTCACACCAATGAAGACTTGTTATTCCATAATTACAAAAGCACTTTTTTGTCTGCCATATACTAGGGGACTTTACACCAAAAATGGGGGGAAAAAAGGATTCCCCAATGAAACTATTTGACATTTTGCATTTTGGCTTCTATATATAGATTTTAATAGGCTGCTAGATAAAAGGTACAACTCCTGAAGCCGCCTATGGCCGCTATACATACGGGGCTGGAAGAAGGATCCCCAGCAGAAAGGCATTTTTTTTTAAAAAAGAAGGGTTTTTTTTTCGGGGGGGGGGTACCAGCTATATCTCAGGGAGAATATCTCTAAATGATATCTAAATTGAATACTCTGGACAGCAGAATGAGAAACAAGGGAAGGTATAAAGTCAACTGCCTTAAAATACAACACACCATTTAAGTGCTAATAATGGGAATGAGACATTTATGATTCACAAAAATCCTTAGAATAGTCCCATTGATAATCTAATCACCTATTCTAGTCCTAGATACAGAAAACACCGCACAGCTCTGTAAGTAGTTGCCGAACGACCAAAATCATCTCCTTTTTTGACGAATGATAAAAAATTGTATTGAAGAGAGACCAACGGGTTCTCGCCCATTTACAAAATGGTCAATTACCAAAAAAAAAAATAAAAACAAATATCATTCCCTCAATCTCTCAAGCATAATATTACTACATAATTTAAAAAGGTCAAATTCTACCACAATTAAGCACTTGGCACGTTCCATGGGTCTGTAAGAGTTAGTCCCTCTACTAGTAAGAATGCTTGTTAGGGTAAGATTGCCTACCTTTGGATCCCCCCAGACCCCGCTAAAGTGCAACTCACACTGAATTGTGATTGCGATGATGATGGGTTAAGCCCTTGACATGAACTTGACAAGGTTCTCAGAAAGTAGAGCTTGAAATCTGGAGAGGGCATATTTTTGCTGGCAAAAATCGCATTTGGGACAGCTCTAGAATGGTATACTCAAACTTACGTTTTACACTGCAATTTTGAGCTAATGTGTACCTTGCAATCCTACTAGGCTAATTGAAAGAAAATGAAACGAGTAATTTAAAAATGCAGAATAGTACCAAAAGTAACAATCAATGTGCGTGTAAACAACTTGAGAGGACTCCTGGCTGCTACATCTGCAGGCTTGAGCGATGAGGTTCCTTCTATTGCAGCTTTGGCTCTGATAGGTCCATTTGGCCAGCTCAAAGCAACGGATTAGCATTTAATCATCAAAACCTTTGCAGATGTGTAGGTCAAAATTATTCCTGTACAGGATTAGCTTAGGCTTAGCCTTTTCCATTAGGGCCTTAACAAGTTCATTGCAATAACCTGGGATGATATACTAATGAATGACCTTATGCTTAGATCCGTCATTTCCTTCTCTGCTTCTGCTTTCAAAGTAACCTGATGCATCCTGTGCAGGCTTAGGCGTGCCCAGTTGACGGTCATCAAGGGGTTACTGAATTCATTACTTGGATATGTTTTTGCAGCCTCAATGCAATTTGAATCACCTTCATGATTGAGCTCACTGACTTGGAAAATCTACAACACATTGAGCCAGAGTCAATTACAACTTGCAATGATTGAGCTTACAGACTCAAAAAATTAGAACTCAGAACTCAATTAGACATGCAGAACCCCCTCTGATTTGCTTAGCTTGAAAGCTTAGTTAAGATATTGGAGCTCAGGATCTTAGGTGAGCCTGGGATGGCATGCTTGCAAGATCAAAAGTTGGTTTGTGGTGCATCATTCATTTGTCTCTGGTATGAGTGGACAATCCAGGTGGCGCCCCAAAAGTGGGACCTACACCAGGGGGGGATATTGTTGTCTTTGTCGAGTATTAGTGTATGGGAGGACTGGAATGCGTGATTGCTGTTGATTTTTGCACTTGAATGATAATGGACATCAACTTTTTGAATGGATTTTTCTTGAAGATAGAAGATGCCGTCAGGCTTGCAATGGCTCAGCAGAGAAGGAAAAATATGCAGAAAGAGTCTTTAGCAGGTTTTTTTTTAATTTTTAATTCATGGTTTTGATTGTATTATTTCTTTATGGGAAAAGGGTTTCTTAATCAGTCAACTTTTCATATTCTTGACTAAATTGCTTAAAACATTAGCAAACAGGGTACAAGATCATGCACAGATTCACATAATGGACTCTTCTTTGGCTTAATGAATGGCATTGGTCTTAAGTAGTTTGAATAACAAGAGATTAACCACGTCATGACAGAAGTGAAGTTCGAGTAGCTTGGTTGTCTATTAGAACAGTTAAAAGCTTGTGATATATTGTAATCAGAGTTGAGTTGATTGAAGCTAGTAATAGTTTCCAGAATTTTTGTGTGGGGCTCTGTTTCATTTTCATTATTGGCCTTTTCCTTCTAATGTTTTTTGAAACTTTTTGCAGAGGACGTGAGATCTCCAACTCAGAAGTATTCTGAAGCTTATGGTAAGTTACTAATTTCCTTAACATTTGTTTTTCTGGATGCCCAATCTTTGACAGAATGCAAATCTTACTACTCTCACTCATCATCTCTGCTTAAGCTTTTTATTCATAAGGTATAATACCTCCTACATACTAGACTTCCAAATGGAACTGTGGAAAACTATTTAAGACAACAACACAATATAAAATTTGGTTTTTTTTTTTTTTTGGGGGGGGGGGGGGTTTCAAATTTCAAAGCCTGATATGGAGTACCTGGTACTTGGTTTGTTGCTGGGTCAAGCTGTGAAAATTTTTGTTTAAAGTCCTGAGGAGGTTATTAGTTGACTGAATTGATAATCTGGCTTGAGCATCCTTTGTGTCAGCCAGTTGGATTTTGTTTTCCTGGTCCACTATTGTGTCATTTTTCTTAGCTTGTTTTGAAGCATCAATGTTCAAAACAGAGGGAAGTTGATCAATATTTTTGACCTTTTTTCAAAAATAAATAGAAAACTACTCATTTTTTTAGGCTTCCTTTCATAAACCACACACTTTCCTATTGTTATCTATATTGAATGGTGATTCCAGGGTTAAAAAGTTATGGAATTTGTGGAATTGGAATCTTCCCTGTAAATTTATTTGCTCTGGAATTTTCGAAGTCCATTGACATCTTGAGTACTGGGTGCCCCCTTTTTTGTGGGGTTTTGGGGGGAGGGGGGGGAAGGCTGAACAAAAAGACAGAAGTGGGAAAAGCTCTGGAGTTTCTGTAGGCGTTTTTGCTTAGAGTCCATGGCAGATGGGTAAGCAAAACAAAACCTTCGAAGTTATGGATTACTTTTTCTCGGGGAACAGAACAATAATCTTTTCTTTACAAAACAGCATAGACTGCAGCGAAGGTGTTGTCATGAAAGCTGGAATAGTGTTTCATACTTAGATCCGTTATTTTGAAGTTGCTGTTAGTGTTGCGTTTTAAATCCGTAACCACAATTTGAACCAAACGAAACTAAACCATTGCTTTGGAGGTCTTCCTTCCTAGGCAAGATGTAGGGGAGTTAGATGTATCCAAGTGATGAATTGCACTGTGGCTGTTTTCACCGAGCCTAGATTTAGAAACTGCTGACTCCCTTGTATTCCATGGCAAAATACGTGGAGAACAGTCCATGATGCAGCTTCCTTCAGTCTAGTATTATTGAAGCTGAACAAGTTTCCCAAATGACCACTTCTTTTAGGTTCCAGAAAGGTAGTCTTGTCCAAAACAGTCTCAAATCCTATTATCAGATAAATCAAGAACTGGAGTGCATATGTTTATTGCTATCACGGTCATATTCTATGATCTGCAACCCATGTCCTTGAAGTATGATGCTATGTCATTAGTGTCATATTTTACAATCACAGAATGGTGCCGAGTGATGTGTAGGATACTTTGTTACTTGTTTCTGCTCTTCTGTTCCTACATATATGTGTATTTTCCCAGAATTTTGTGCTGTGACTATAGCCTTTCATTATAAAAGGGGAAAGGTTTGATAATAATCTACAAAAGGTGTTTGTCTGGGACTTATGCATCTATTTCACTTAAGTAGTTGTAGTTGCTAATATTGCACTGTAATCTAATCAATTGTCAAAAGTTATTTTCTTTGCATTGGCCATTGGTGTTTAGGAATTTTCTTTGCATTGGTGTTCAAACTGCACCAATTGCATGTTGATTGTAATTTTATAGTTGTGTGCCTGGTTGATTGACCCAAATTTTGACATAATTGATAACTGTCATTTTCAGAACTGAGCCCAGAAGAGACCGAAGAAGTGCAATTTAAACAGGTAAAACAATGACGTGCAAGAATTAACTTTGTTCAATATCAATGGACAGTCAGACCTTACACGTTTCATAATCTGACCCATGTTGAATGGGAACAGCAGTTTGTGTCCTTTGTTGATAAATTAGTCTATGGTTGCTTACTTGTTGCAGGGCAACCATTAATTAGGGTCTTGCTATTTATTACAGTTAGGAACGTAGGGAACTTACCATCAATCAAATTCATAAGTATTTTGGGAGTTAGATATGGGCTTGACCGCTTGAAGATTCTGTAATATGCTTTTAAGTACATTTACCATGCATGTTGAAGTCTTCATTCAAGCAGAGATTTCATGATGATGGAAGCCCTCTATCTATCATTCCAAGTACACATTATTTCTCTCCCTGTACGTTGGACGTATGACTATAGACGATGTATCCAGCATCAACCTTGTGGTGCCCCCCCCCCTCCTTTCTTTCAAAATCACTGAATTTCTGGGACACTTTCTTGAAGTTGTTGAATGAAATAAGCGTCCTTTTTCTGAAACCCATTTAATATGATATTATGATTGGAGACAGTAAGCATTGCAGTTGGATCTATAGTTAGTAATCTGCACCTTTCTTCTTCTAGAGCAAATGTTACGTTACCTTAGGCACTTGATCTGGGAAACATCCAAGCCCAAAGCTAATTGTCTGGGGTATTCAGTTTGATACCTTAAGACTTCTATTAATCTAAAGCTTAAACGCCATGGCTTCTATCATGTGTACCTTGAAAATCTTATGTTACTTTAAGAAGATTAACATAAAAGTTGCATGATTTACTAGTCTTTGCTGCATGGTCTTTTAGACTACTCTGTGTTTGTGCATTGATCATCATCTACTGAATCTATTCTGACACTTTCCCCTTAATGGAGATCTTGTGCATGTATCTTATACGAAGTGTCTAAAAACAGCAGAAATTGGACATTGGCTTTGTTCATGCAGGGGCAAGGTTTTCATCCACCCGATTTCATTGAGATCTGTGCTGGAAGTTGGTTATAGTTGAGCTAGCACAGGGTAGTAAGTATTCTTTGCAGTCCATCACTTGCCTGTTACCCTAGCCTATGGTCTTTGTCTTTGAGGATTGGCTTGTGAACCTCGGAATCTTAGGGATATAATATCTGGAGAACTTGTTGAGGCGCATATTATTGCTGATCTCAGTCTAGTTGCTGGCATTGCTCAAACCCCACAATCTCCACTCCCTTTCCAGGTGATCTGCATTGCATGATCCTGATCCAGAAGCCTGAAGCTCTAATAGACAATGATCCTGATCCAGAACCCTAAAACTCTAGTAGACTAAATTACTGTAACCAAGTAGCAAACTGTGTTCCTGTGCAGTGATCCATTGTGAGAGTGATCGACCATCATGGTGGTAACTATGTTTCAATCCTAACAGCATAGACTTTGTTTCTGTAGATCCTGCTATCAAGCATCAGGTCATATCTCAATCCCTACTGTATGAGCCTCGTGAGTTTCATAAGAAAGGGACTCTATGTTCTAGACCCGTCAAAATGTTAGCTGTTAAGGTGGTAAGGGATCAATGGCAAGTCAGCTCTGCATTGGGGTTTTTGGGGGGGTGAGGTTGGAGGAAAAGACTTGCTGTTCTGGAGCTGGGGGTCGAGTAAGCCATAATCTTATGCCTAAATCCTTCTTTTAACCCCAAAAAAAGAAAAGAATCTATTTCAGATTAGTCAATCATTCTTGAGAACTTGTCGTTTTTCCTTTTTATTTACTTTTTTTGGAGAATGGTAAGCAGACCCCTTGCCTAGCTTGTACTAGGCTAGGGAAACAAGCAAGAGATCATTGTGAGTACAGAGAAGCGAGCCACATAGACTATAACTAGCATGCTTGGCCAGGCCCACGAGGGCCTGTTTGCCAACCACAAAATGCCCCAAACAAGAGAGAACCCCTAGGATTTGATATTAGAGGTTGACGCCCATAAGTGGCCTTGTTAACCATTATACCAAAGACACTTTGGTTTGAGAACTTAGTGTTTTCTGTTGTTAGGAAATATGTCATTTATTATGGTTTGCATGTAGAGGGGTGTGATGAAATTCCTCTGTATATGTGGTCTTAGGCTTGGCTGTTATACTTCTGGAGAAGAGCTAAAAACCACTGTTTGGAAGAAGACATAGCAGATGACCGCGTCAACTTTTGGATCAACCACAGTGCACGAGCAACTACATCACATGATGCAGTCGATGGTATTTATCTCTGTCTTTTCATTCTTATTTGATAGTCCGCTATCAGCCAAGCCATCATATTGCTATTTTTCTGTACCTAACTCTCTCGTGGGGAAGAACAAGAATTTACATAGTAATTCAAGGCCAATCGCTTCACCTTCACATCTTTTTTTTTTGGGGGGGGGGGTCTACATGTTAAACTTGTCATCTGATTCAGTCTTGGATCACGTTAATCAAGGTGGATATCAATATATGTTGTTTTAGTTCCAGTCATGTCAGTTTGGCATTTGCTAAGTTGATCCAACGAGTTTGCTTTCAAAATAACAACTAACAGTGATTTGGCCCAAACTGAGTTTGCTTATTTCAGACAGGAACAAAGGATTTTTTTGCAGTTTGGGGGCCGGGGGGGTGTCAAATTATCAAAGACATGATAGTCTTGTCAAGTCTATCTCTGTGCGATCACCTAATTCTTGAATGTTGTTATTGCCTTTCCTTGATATCCTCATATATGTGTGTTTCTTCCCCTGAATCTGCAGTCGAGAGAGGCATTATGGAGATGAGGAAGTTGGGTTTAGAAATCCAATTGTGGGAAGAAACTCGAAGATGGATCAATGAGCAAGACTCCCACGCTAAAAGGCAGACGAGTTTTTGATGCTTCTTGTTATGGACATCTCTTATTTTTCTAACTTACTCAGATATTATGTGTATTCAAAACAATTACTTTCTAAGGCCATTATGTCGCCCTAAGTTGGTATTGACATCAATTCTTTAGACATTATCATTTGAGGATGCTGAACTACTGCTTCATATTAGAGAAAACCCTCCCTAAGTGTATAGGATTAAAATTATATCTTTTTTACTTCTTTTGTCTTGTTTGATGGATCTTCATTACTCAGAAAAAGCTTTACAATGTTTATGAAAAGGGGTGAAATTTAGCGAGGAAACCCACAATAACATGAATATTCTACGAGTTCTTCAATTAGCAAATGTCAAATAGCTTCAGTAGTAACATTTGTAATGTGGTATTAGAGTATGTTTGTCTTAGCATTTAGAATTAGCGGTTAGTAGTTAGTAGCAAATATCACATTTACTACCCATTAGGAATAATGGTTAGCTTTTATCAGCGTTTACCAGCAATTACGAATAGCATTTAGAAATAGTAAATAGAGTTATAGTTAGTTTTTATCGATGGTTACTAGTGGTAGGACTAGTGATTAGTTATTAGCAGCTTTTGGTAGCACTCGAAAGCGGTTAATGAATACCAAATACTTTCTAAATGCTGAAATGAGCAAACTATTAAAAACTTAAATTTACCTTGAACATGAAAAATAATACTTTGATCACAAAAATTGGTAACCATATCAATTTAGATAAACTCAATTGAAAAGTTGCAATCCAATTAGATTAGATGCTCCACTTTTAATTTTTAATTAGTTAGACTTCATCCTAAGTAATTTAAAGAGAAATTTACAAGGTAGTCATACTTAAAATGGGTGGTAACTGAATCTTCTTTTTCTCGACAAATTGGTGTTGGATTTGCAGGGAAAAGCAAGTGAGGAAAATTTCATTGTGAAGTTGAATTACCAAAATTTTCCTTGTGAAGAGGGGGCTTAGATTGGCACTGTGGAGATTGGAGAGTGAGTAAAGCAGCTAGACATCCCCCTTTAGTTTTCGTAATACAGCTCCAGAAGCATTAATCCACACGTTAACAAAAAAGAGAATAGAAACCTAACCCTCTTCTCCATTGACTCTCTTCGCCACACCGGCAATGCACCTCCACCTTAACCTACGTCGCAAACCACCAATGCCTCGCCGCCGACGGTGGACCCGTTCCCGGTTCAGATATGTGATTGTAAGTTTTGCACTTTAGCTTATTGTTGAATACTTTTAATTTTTAGATCTATATGCTTTTAGTAGTTCAAGTTGTGAGTTTAATTTGTCAATTTCAATTCTTGAGTGGTTTAATTTGTGAGTTGATTATAATTGTACGTTCGATGATGATTGAGTGTTGGAGCTCAAGTTTAATTGATGAAATATTGACCATGTATATGAAGTTTAGTTTTACTTCAAGTTCAACCCAATTGTTGGTTAGACGGTGATTGATATTTCAGTTTGAGTTTGGTTTAATTTGTGAGTTTAATCCAATTTCAATTCTAGACACTAAATTGTTTATGCAAAGCTGAAATTGAAATTGAAAATTAATTTGTGAGTTTAATCCAATTTTAATTTGAGTTTGGTTTAATATGGACTACCAAGACACGCCGTGGCAACCTCATCCACTTGTTACCCATGCTATGACTACCTCCTTGTTATATTAAGATTGGTAAGAGGTCTAATAATCTAGAAGGTGGTGGTTTTCTCAATTAACCGTTCATGACATGGAGAAATGGACATTTACTAGAGAGTTTGATACCAACCCTAGTGTCGGTAAATCTTCTTTTACTAGTTTGAAGAGATAATGTGTGTAACTTAGTTCAGGACATCAGATTGACTGTCATGTATGCAAATTGGTGTAAACAGCAATTGATTCTTTTCTAATCTTATTCCTACCATCTGTCTCTGAAACTAGTTCCATGTTCAAAGAATGTGATGGTGCCCTATTTCACTATTTTTCTTTCCTTCTTACCCACATGATGACTCAGTTCACATTAGAGAGAATGGATAAGATGGGTATCATAGTAAAAGTGTTGTATCTTAGGCTTCTTAGCTTCAATCTATTGGGTGGGCTTATATGTGCTAAGCTCCTTTTCCTCATAGACTGACAATTAAAAAAACTGCAACTAATGTAGAAAAGATTAGGATATTTTCTTATGTGAAAATCAATATCACTTTTTTACATGTCATTGTGCAGATTCCAATATAAGTCTAGTTTTTAAGGGAACTGTGCATTATTAAGGGAGCAAATAATGTTCTTAATATAAGATTCTTAGCTTCTAACAATGATAACATTTCTTCATGATTTTAATGTGAGAATTATTCACCTTTAGTATTGTAGTTGACTTGAAGTAGGCTTTGCTAAATACCGTGAAAAATAGAGGGTTATTAATTTTATCTTAAGACAATGTTCCCTAACTCTTGTCTACGTTATGGGGAAAATTTTAGGTTTTGTGACACTGCTTGGAAAATGAAGGTGAAGGGATCTCACCTCTTTGATTACGCTTTGCTTGCTTATTCGTTCTCTCACTTATGAGATCAAAATTGTGTCATTAGATAGGGAGAAAAGGAGAGGCAATTAGGAAGTGGCATCCATAGAAGTGAAACTGGTCCGATAGAGAAGTGCTGGGTTTAGGGTAGAGAGGAGTCAACAGTTGTTTTCACGGGAAGTCTTGGAAGATTGTCAATTTGACATCCTTACCTAGTTGGCATCATCACAATAAAATGTTCAACATTTCTTTGCGATAGTCATTTGATTGGGTGTTGCGATGTCCAACACTTCTTTGTGATAGTCAAATGCTCTTGATGGGACACACGAGTACTTGAGATTAGTCGACATAAATTACTACAAATAGGGCTGTTGTGAGCTAGAAGAGAGTGCTGAGATTTTCGAAAAATGGACTAGGGTATCAATTGACGTCAGATTTGATTTGGATTGCTCATAAAATAACCTGTTTGCCTCCTTCAAAAGTAATTTGGGATGGAGCATTCTATTCCGCCAAACAAAAACAAAGCCACTTTCAGGATTTCGTCTATGCATGCAACGCTAAAGTTGGCTACATTTGGATCTTACCAGGTCCCGTGCTGTATAAGTAGGATCTACACAATAAAAAATACAAAATACGCTCTTAGAAAAGTAGGCAAATTCGTTTCAGCACCTAAGCATGAGGGTTTTCCCATTCGTTTGAGGAAAAATGTTGGTATTTCTGACCTGAAAATTATTTTCAATGAAGTAATTTTTGGTTGCCCAACCTGAATTTTTTTGGACAGCTGTCAAGTTTTATGGACGATATACTAAAACTATTGTACTGCTCACCAAAATTTATGTTGTTCCTTATATTGTCGAAAATTGCATATGAGTGATGCCTAAGGTGAGGACAAATCGGGTGAAGCTCCCTGAAGGGTGGGAATTAATCGAACCCACTCTTCAGGAGCTGGAGTCGAAGATGAGAGAAGGTTTGGTGGATTTGCCCTAGTTAAATGTTTGTGTTGTTTGTTTAATTCAAAAATATCCTAATGGCCTCGTCTTTTGTTGGGCAGCTCTATTGGACGTACATGATGGTCAACGGAAATGTGAAACCCCGTGGCCAATTTTCAAAATTGCTCATGAAAAAAGGCGCTATGTGTTCGATCTTTATTATAGAAGAGATGAGATTTCAAAAGAATTATATGAGTTCTGCTTGTATCAAGGCTATGCAGACAGAAATCTGATTGCCAAGTGGAAGAAGGTACACCCCCCCAAAAGTGCGGAATAGTATGCATTTTAGATTCTCTTCTGGACCTGTACATGGAAATGTTCTGTTATTCCTTCTGGAAATCACCCTTTTATGAGCTTCCATTCAAAGTTTTGAAAATCTTGTTGGGGTAATCTTGTTGGGGTACGTTAAAAGTTGGAGTTGTGGATGCTTTTGTGGTTTGTAATTGTGAAATTTCTAAGAATGGAATAGTTTGCTGTGAATTGAGATTTTTATGGTGGTATTATGTCTAGGGATACGAGGGAATGGACTAGGTATGTGGGTTTTTGGAAACTGTATCATGTTTATCATGGTTTCAATACAGGTGTACCCAAATTTACATTTTGTGATTAATTGGTAAATAGATACAAAGAATGTAGGCGTCAAAATTAATGATGACATCTAACTTGTAGTGTTATAAGTGGGGTGGATTAGATATGTGGATGTCTGGTTACCCCATTGTGTTCACCGTAGTTTGAGTAAAGGTATACCTAATTGTACCTGTTTTGATTAGTTGGTAAATAGATACAAAGAATGTTGGTGTGAAAATTAATATTTGCATCTAAGCTGCGATGTTATAGTTGGGGCAGATTAGATATGTGGATGTTTGTAAATTGCATTGTGCTTACCATAGTTTCAATAGGGGTATACCCAACTGTACCTCTTGTGATTAGTTGGAAAATACATGCAACACCCAAGTTAGTGTCAAAATTAATGATGGCATCTGACTTGCGGTGTTATGATTGGGGTGGATTAGATATATGGATGTTCATGAACTCCATGGTGTTTACCACAGTTTCAATAGAGGTATACCCAGATGTACCTCTTGTGATTAGTTGGCAAATAGATATAGAACCCAAGTTATGGAAGTCGTTTTCAATACTGAATGAGACAAACGAATAAATACATGTTATAGTTCTCGTAATACAAATTGTAGTTGGTATGTAACGATATTTGTTGTCTCTTATATTTTGCAGGTTCTGACAATGGAGTTGCGTAAATGTCGTAGAAGCCTTCAAAAGAAAGTGACCTATGTGAGTAATTCAAGTTTTAACAGCGATGATGATAGCAATCCTTTTAATGCTTGGGGCGAGGACGGGGATAATTCCACCAATAGTCCATCAGTGTCATTAGAGGCTGAGGCTAGTGGCAACAGTAAGGATAAAAATGTAAGAAATATCTTGCGAAGAACTGGAATGAACCATGACTTTACATAGTCCATCGGCTTTGTTGGTGGTGTATGTCTCTTATAAGAGTTGTTAGAAGTGTTCTTGGTGCCACATAAATTCGAACCCATTTGCTTAGCTTGAAAAGATAGAGTTCTGCCATTTTGTATATTTCTCCTACTAATGTGTCGTGCATTTCCTTATACGCCTTTAGGGAGTTTGATAATAATGTAACATAAACAATTATGGTGGCTATTAGTGGACTATGTAGAGGTATTACTTATAGCATACGCTTAGTACTTTGCAATTCAACTTTCTCTTAGATGGTTTTGTTTAGTACAAACATTTCATTGACAATATGTGTACGTTCCAATTTTAGTTAAATAGTCCACATTGATGTAGTTATTCATTATTCAGTCTTGGTTTACTAGTGTGCACTTTAATATTATTGTACTTAAGTTAACCTTCATACTCACAAGTATTCTTTCGCATAACTCCCCCCCAACCAAAAGAAGTATGTCAATCCGGTTTTTAGAGTCATTATATTTACATTAGGTTACACATTGGTGACCACTACCTCGGTAGACTTCAGTAGATTATGTGGTAAACATCATATACACCGCTTGTCATTGAGATGCATTTCATTATGAAGGCGAACCAGGCCCCAGAACACGCAATACGCTGTTCATTGATAATATTAGAACGGTTGATGCAGTAATCTACCCGTTTAATAAATTATGATGACATGAAAGGAACATGTACGTTATGGGAATCCATACACGAGTGTAGACTGCTACCATATAGAGCACAAGACATGTATTTTACCATACCACAACGTCTTACCAACACCCACTCTCCCCTAGTATACATGTTATACCTCCTTTCGACTACAAATTACCATGGTGAACATGGACATATTTTTGCCTCTACATTTAAAACAAGTTCGACGTATGTGAGGTAAGTATGAGTGTGCAAAGTAGTAGACATGAACAGATGTTGCACGAGAGGGGAGAGTTTTGCAAATTAACGACATTCAGTAGGTTGTCATAAAGGCCAATATGTTTATACCAATTAGTATAAGCGCATGCACAACATTAACCAATTACACGGGTAACCTATCTTCAGTAGCAACAAAATTATAGAGCCTACTTATCTGTATGCCATTATAAATACCTGCACATCATCTTCATCACTAATACACATAATAGTACACGTTTGCACACATTGCCTATTCAATATTTGAAATGTTTCATTGCTTACAACGGTAAACATTACACGGGCTGTGAGTAAACTACTCCACCTACAAAATAAAAACAAGAAGACATCCTATCATTTAATCCAGCAACACCCAAAATTTTAATTTCGATTGCACTATGACACAGTTTATGTATCATTGTTAGTTTACTGTTTGTATAGGCAAATATGACACTCATGTCGGGTGAACAAGTAAGACTCCTCGGACCGATAACCCTCCAAAGTGTAAGTCACAATGACGGTCCATCGTCGTTTGAAAGAAGACCGTCATAAAGAGGAAGAACCATAAAATTTCTTATTCAAAAACCACAAAATCATCCACAGCTCCACCAACATTAAGCACTCAAACAACATTTTCAAAATTTTTTTATAACTCAGGGATTCACAATCATTACTTACAATTCAATCTTAATGAACCTGTTTACGGGCTAAATGACAGCATCTTTCCAGATAATGTACGACAACAGCAACAACAACAACAACTACTACGACAACAAGCCCATTCTACTAATACCCAAAAAAATTTACCACCCACTAGTATAATGATTGTCTCCGTCTACCCATTAGGATATACAACATGTATGCATTACCAACTACTGATATTCTATGCCAGTAAAATGAGTTTGTTATCACTGTTGTTGCCATTGTGGATGACAATTCACTGGATGTATATGTATGCTATGATATTGTTCATCGTCTACCATGGTAGACAGTGTTCTTTCATATGTAATCCAAAATGTTTGTAGACACAGTGACGGTCCATCGTCGTTTAAAGGAAGCCAGTCTTAAAAAGAAAGAACCACAAAATTTCTTATTCAAAAACTACAAAATCATCCACAGCTCCATCAACATTAAGCACTCAAACAACATTTTTAATTTTTTTTTTATAACTCAGGGATTCACAATTCTTATTTACAATTCAATCTTAATGAACCCGTTTACGGGCTAAATGACGGCTTCTTTCCTGGTGATGTATAACAACAACTATGACAGCAAGCTCGTTCCACTAATACCTAAAAAAATTTACCACCCACTAGTATAACATGCGTATTGTATACCCAACTACTTGTCTCCGTATGCATTACCAACTGCTGATATTCGATGCCAGTAAAATAAGCTTGTTCTTACTGTTGTTGCCATTGTGAACGGCAGGTGTATATGTATGCCATGATATTGTTCATCGTCTGCCATGGTAGACAGTGTTCTTTCGTGTGTAATCAAAATGTATGCAGACACAGTGATGGTCTATCGTCGTTTGAAGGGGCAGTCATAAAAAGAAATAACCATAAAATTCCCTATTCAAAAACCACAAAATCATCCACAGTTCCACCAACATTAAGCACTCAAACAACATTTTCAAATTTTTTTATAACTCAGGGATTCACAATCCTTACTTACAATTCAATCTTAATGAACCCGTTCACGGGCTAAATGATAGCTTCTTTCCAGGTGATGTACAACAGCAACAACTACGATAATAAGCCCATTCTACTAATACATAAAAAAAATTTACCACCCACTAGTATAACATGCGTATTGTATACCTAATTACTTGTTTCCGTCTACCCATCAGGATATACAACATGTATGCATTATCAGCTGCTGATATTCTATGCCAATAAAATAAGCTTGTTGTCACTGCTATTGCCATTGTGAACGGTAATTCACTGGGTGTATATGTATGTCATGATATTGTTCATCGTCTACCATGGTGGACAATGTTCTTTCGTGTGTAATCTAAAATGTATGCAAACACAGTGACGGTCCATCGTCGTTTAAAGGAAGCCAGTCATAAAAAGGAAGAACCACAAATTCGCTATTCAAAAACCAAAAAATCATCCATAGCTCCACCAACATTAAGTACTCAAACAATATTTTCAATTTTTTTTTATAAGTCAGGGATTCACAATCCTTACTTACAATTCAATCTTAATGAACCCGTTTACGAGCTAAATGACGGCTTCTTTCAAGGTGATGTACAACAGCAATAACTATGACAATAAGCCCATTATACCTAAAAAAAATTTACCACTCACTAGTGTAACATGCATATTGTATACCTAACTATTTGTCTCTGTCTACCCATCAAGATATATAACATGTATGAACTGCTAATGTTCTATGCCAGTAAAATGAGCTTGTTATCATTGTTGTTGCCATTGTGAACGATAATTCACCGGGTGTATATGTATGACATGATATTGTTCATCGTCTACCATGGTAAATAGTGTTCTTTCATGTGTAATCCAAAATGTATGGAGATATAGTGACGGTCCATCGTCGTTTGAAGGAAGTCAGTCATAAAAAGGAAGAACCACAAAATTCTCTATTCAAAAATCACAAAATCATCCACAGCTCCACCAACATTAAGCACTCAAACAACATTTTCAAATTCTTTTTTGTTATAAGTCAGGGATTCATAATCCTTACTTACAATTCAATCTTAATGAACTCATTCACGGACTAAATGACGGCTTCTTTCCAGGTGATGTAAAATAACAAAAACAACGACAACAAGCCCATTATACTAATACCTAAAAAAAATTTACCATCCACTAGTATAAGATGTGTATTGTATACTCAGCTCCTTGTCTCTGTCTACCCATAAGGATATACAACATGTATACATTTCCAACTGCTAATATTCTATACCAGTAAAATGAGCTTGTTGTCACTGTTGTTACCATTGTGAACGGTAATTCATCGGGTGTATATGTATGCCATGATATTGTTCATTGTCTACCATGGTAAACATTATTCTTTTGTGTGTAATCTAAAATGTATGCAGACATAGTGACGGTTCATTGTCATTTGAAGGAAACCAGTCATAAAAAGGAAAAATCACCAAATTTCTTATTCAAAAACCACGAAATCATCCACAGCTCCACCAACATTAAGCACTCAAACAACATTTTCAATTTTTTTTTTTTTAACTCAGAGATTCATAATCCTTACTTACAATACAATCTTAATGAATCCATTTACGGGCTAAATGACGGCTTCTTTTCTGGTGATGTATGACCTCCTTCTTCTCTTCTAGTCCATATCCTGCTCCTCTTCACCAGCACCAGAGCCTCCTCTAGCTCTACCTTGTCACTGCTGCTCTTCTTCTTCCTTACTTTCTCTGCTATTCTTCTTCTTCCTCACTTTTCCTGCTGCTCTTCTTCTTGCCACTTTCTCTCTCTACCTTGCCCTATTATCTCTCTACAATGTGCTACTTGTGAATGGGTCATTCAAGAACTGCTTTATTCTCTCTCTCTCTCCACAGTGCCAACCTAAGCCCTCACTTAATAATGAATATTTTGATAATTCAACTTTACAATGAAATTTTTTCTCACTTACTTTTCCCTCCAAATTTGTAACGCCCCAACTTAATCCCTCATTATTATATTCTAATTAGGTTCATTCGATTACTGAAAGAAAGCTTTAATAAGTTGCGACGTTACCGCCGTCCCCAAAAGGACAGGGCTACTTTAAACAATAAAACGGTCGGAAGCGAAACTTTCACTGATTAACATACATTATACACGCTTCCAAAGGGTCCAACGATGTCTTTAGTCATTCCAAAACATACATCTTACATATTTAACCACGTCCAAAAGGCAGTATACATAACATTCAGGCTTCTCAAGCCTCAAAACAACCATTATATACATAGTTATCCATCATTGTTTCAACCCATATCTTTTGGGTCCTTGGTTTCGATAGCCTCATACTCAGCCTTCACCTGATTCGCCTTCCCTAAAACAATTTTAAAAACATAAAACAATGGAAGCATGAGCGATGGCTCAATACGTTACCCCTGTGTAAAAGAATAACTTTTCTTTAAGAGTCAGTGAGCGCACGTTATATTAAAACGTTATTTCGTAAACATTTCTTGGAAAGCATTGATATCATTAAGTAACTAATGATTATTTTCTTCAGCCGGGATCCCAACCCTATAATTATGAATGATTGCCATGATAACATTGAATTATAAAATTTTCCGTTAAACGGAAAGGGCCCAACAATGAATTCTGCTAGCAGAAACTATGAACAATGAACACTGAACATTGAACATGGCACATTACACTGAACATTGAACTGGGTCTCAATAGATCCATAGGCTGAATAAAAACTCATGAACATTAATTAATGTAAATATAAACGTTTCTTTTGAAAGGTACGAGAGATAATGTACGTGAGGACCAATTATTAATCTTTTCCCTTTTGTTTTCCTTTTCCTTCCTTGAACGCTTCGATTTCAAGCCCTGTGTTCAAGGTTACTAACGTGGGTAAATCCTTATCTAACAGTGTCAATATATTGCAATATATTTGCAATTGCCACTATTTCCATCCTGATTCAAATACGTACCAATAAAATCAATCCTTCTAAATGATCATTTAACGACTTATAAAATCTAAGCTCCCCGAGACTTTTAGTAATCCAAGCCTTATTAATTTCATCCAACATTACTCAAGTAATCTTACCCCACATCCTCCAAAAATCGATATTCCACATTATTCAGAGAATCCCAAAACCAACATTATACAAATAATCCAAAATCGATTATCTAATTAACTTCTCATGAACCACGATAAGCCAAATCCAATCAAAGTGAAACCCTCATCAATTCTGCCATTGTTTCAGGATTTAATGAAGATCACTGTCACTCTACCAGAAGAACCTTAATCAAGTTCCATCGCTTATCTCAACCCTTCATATATTCTCCAATATACTTTCTCCATAATTCATACTTAACACATCCACATAAATATAAACTCATATTTATACCAATAATCATCTTATAATCTCCCATGCACAAATAATCATCCCTAACCCAATTTAGAAATCAACTGATTCAAATTAATATCGTCAAATACTAACCACCTGGCACAAATTCACAATTTTTTTATAAATTACCCTCTTCCTAATTCACACTCCTCTCCACTATACATACACAATCCAAACAATCACAATTACTACTTCCATAATATTCATCAAGGCTCAGCCCGAAATTTCAATTTTATTAACATTGGCAGGTCATGAGCTTTCCAAGATTATAATCCAATAAGTCATCTTTCATCAGCTTGAACTAAATAAAGAATGGAAAGGCATGAATTGGGATTTTGTTTACCTTGAAGGCCAGTGATGAAATTGAACAAAAATAAATTTGGGGTTTTACCTTGATAGCTGCTGGTGATGTCGGGCAGACTGAGACAGAGAAAGGGGCGGTGGAGGTTGGCGGAATCCGATGCCTGGCTGCCGGTTGGCTGGAGTCAGATGGACGACGGGTCATAAACGAGGAGACAGACGAAGCCACAGCGAAGGGAATGAACAGGGAAGGGAATCACGTGGTGGTTTCCGGCGTGCTGGGTGGTCAGCCGGAGCACAGCGGTCGGCGGCAAGGCAGTAACGGCCGACAGAGCCAACGCCCGGTGAGGGTCACCGCAAGGGGGGGTGGTCGTGCGTGGAGAAGAAAGCAGAGCAAGGGCCTGATGTTTCACCCCTCTATTCGATATCCTTTGTTTTGAGGGTTTTTTTTTTTCCTCTCTTCTTTTTAGCTGAGGTCTCACGGCCCAGCTCCTTAATAAATACTTTTTTTTTTGGTTTGTAGATAATTCCCACATCAACTCACAATTTAATGCTAGCTTATCTCATTTAAACACCTTTCCGCTTGGCTTAATGTGGTCCGCACATTTGGCCGTTTAAAACTCGCTCTCGTTATTTTTCCTTAATCGCAAAGAAATTATAAAGGCGGATAATTTTCGACCCCATTTCGGTGTAAATGTGCGTTAATAGAAAACCGTATGATTTTATCGGGTGTAGAAATATACATATATATATATATATCTTTATAAATACATGTATATTATCTTTTTATGAATCTGTAAGCATTCTATGGTATCAAATTTCTTTAAACCCACAATAAAGGGTGCCGCACACTGCTCTGATTTATCTTAATCATATTACCAAATAAACTAAATAAAACGAAATTAAAACTGATTAATAAAATAAAATGGAATTAAAACTAAATAAACGAAATGAAATAACGGGGTGTTACATCCTTCCCCCCTTAAAAAGCTTCGTCCCCGAAACTTACGTTTGACGTACCTTTGGAATAAATACGGATAATGCTGTCTCATTTCATCCTCAGTTTCCCAAGTGGCCTCGGAGGTTCCATGATGACTCCATATGACTTTAACAAGCGGTATAACTTTGTTGCGCAATTGTTTTATCCTCCGATCCACTATTTTCACGGGGTGCTCTTCGTAGGTTAATCCATCAGCCTCAACCTCCAAGGGTTCATAAACTATCATGTGTGCTGGATCGTATACGTATTTGCAAAGTTGTGAAATATGAAATACATCATGCACACATTGTAACTCAGGAGGTAGGGCCAAGCGATAAGCAACGGGGTTAATTTTCTCAATGATATCGTATGGTCCCACAAAGCGCGGGCTTAACTTTCCCTTGACATTGAATATTCGCAGTCCTCTTATAGGAGAAACCTTTAGGAACACCCTATCCCCTTCGTCGAACTCCAAAGGCTTCCGCCTTCGATCTGCATACATCTTTTGCCTGTCTTGTGCTGCTTTCATATTTTGTCGAATAACCTTTACCTTATCCACCATTTCTTGAACCATTTCTGGTCCTACAATGAGAATGTCATCCAGCTCATTCCAACAAAGAGGAGTTCTACATCGTCTACCATAAAGAGCTTCAAAAGGGGCCATTTTAATGGTAGCTTGATAACTGTTATTATATGAGAACTCTACCAGAGGTAAATATTCCTCCCATTTTCCTTGAAAATCCAATATACAAGCCCGTAACATGTCTTCAACCACCTGATTTACTCGCTCAGTTTGCCCATCTGTTTCAGGGTGGTAGGAGCTGCTAAACTGCAACTTTGTGCCAAATGCCTTTTGTAGTGCCTTCCAGAATCGGGCTTGAAATCTTGAATCTCTGTCCGAGACAATGTCTTGGGGTACACCATGTAATCGTATTACTTCTTTAACATAGATCTGTGCCAATCTGTTCACGTTCCAAGAATCATGTATTGCTACAAAGTGGGCAGATTTCGTAAGTCTATCCACTATCACCCAAACAGTATTTTTCTTAGATGCGGTTAATGGTAATCCCATCACGAAATCCATTGAAACAGAGTCCCATTTCCACATGGGAATCTCTAAGGGTATTAATTCTCCCACAGGTCGTTGATGCTCAGCTTTGACTCTTTGACAAGTGAGACATTTACTCACATACTCAGCTATGTCTCTTTTCATGTTATTCCACCAAAAATTTTGCCTCAAGTCCTTGTACATTTTGGTTCCTCCTGGATGAACAGAATATTTGGTATTGTGAGCCTTAACCATTATCCTTTCCTTTAAATCTTTCTCATGCGGTACACATATTCGGTTCTGAAACCTGATAATTCCCTGCTCATCTTCCACAAATCCCAACACCTTCCATTTATCCATACTTTCCTTAATCCTTTTCACTTCCACATCTTTTGCTTGTGCCTGCTTAATTTCATCTGGAAGAGTTGGTTTTAATAAGAGATTACCCAGAAACAACCCTGGTTTCTTCGAGAACACCAACTCTATACCCATACGGTCCAAATCTTTCAGAATTTCCTGCTGCACTAATGTCATGGCGTTCACACTAGGATGTGCTTTTCGGCTTAACGTGTCTGCAACCACGTTAGCCTTTCCTGGGTGGTACTGTATCTGGAGATCATAATCTTTGAGAAGTTCCAGCCATTTGCGTTGTCTCAAATTTAATTCTTTCTGAGCTAAAATATATTTGAGACTTTTATGATCGGTGAAAAATTTGTAAGGACTACCATATAGGTATTGTCTCCAGATCTTCAATGCAAACACTACTGCGGCTAATTCCAAATCATGGGTAGGGTAATTTTTCTCATACGGCTTCAATTGCCTAGAAGCATAAGCTATGACCTTCCCATCTTGCATCAGGACACACCCTATACCTTGTCTAGAAGCATCACTATAGATAGTGAAATCTCCTCCCTCAATTAGCAAGGCCAAGACTGGTGTGGTAGTGAGCTTTTGTTTTAGTTTTCGAAAAGCTGCTTCACAACCATCATCCCACTCAAACTTCGTTGTCTTTTTCAAGAGGTTGGTGAGGGGTAAGGCAATTCGTGAAAAATCTTGTATAAACCGCCTATAGTACCCCGCCATTCCTAGAAAGCTCCGAACCTCAGTGATGTTGGCAGGTCTTGGCCATTCAGTGACAGCTCTTACCTTTTTCGGGTCTACTTTAATTCCTTCATTGGAAATGACATGTCCCAGAAAGGTCACTTCTGTTAACCAAAATTCACATTTGGAGAACTTAGCACAAAGCTTACGCTCCCTTAAGGTTTGTAATACGATCCTTAGGTGTTCGCTATGCTCCCCATCGGATTTTGAATCTATCAAAATATCATCAATGAAGACAACCACAAATTTATCCAGATATTGTCTGAATACTCGATTCATCAAATCCATGAAGGCTGCAGGAGTATTAGTTAACCCAAAAGGTATCACCGTAAATTCGTAGTGACCGTAACGGGTTTTGAATGCCGTCTTAGGAATATCCTCGGGTTTAATTCTCAGTTGATGGTATCCCGTCCTAAGGTCAATCTTTGAGAAGACGCTCATTCCTTGTAGCTGATCAAATAGATCATCAATCCTAGGTAAGGGGTACTTATTCTTCACGGTGATTCGATTTAGCTCCCTATAGTCTATACATAATCTCAAGGTACCGTCCTTCTTCCTTACGAACAGTACTGGCGCTCCTCATGGGGATACGCTCGGTCTGATATAACCTTTTTGCAACAGGTCTTCTAGTTGCACCTTCAATTCTTTCAACTCCGCTGGGGCCATCCTATATGGAGACTTCGAGATTGGACGTGCTCCAGGCTCCAATTCTATCCCAAAGTCAATCTCCCTCTTGGGTGGTAACCCAGGAATTTCCTCTGAAAACACGTCAGGAAATTCTTTGACTACTGGGATATCCTCAAGCTTTACTTCTTTCTTTTTGTCTTTCATGACATCGCATAAGTAGGCTACACACCCTTGCCTAATCAATCTCCTAACTTCCATTAAGGATATTACTGGGTATTCCGTACTGCTATTGTCTCCCCAAAAATACATTTTTCCTCCTCCTTTCCCTTTTAGGGTCACCCTTTGTTTCTAAGAATCAATCTTTGCCCCATGTTTTGACAACTAATTCATTCCTAAGATTATATCAAACTCTAATAAGTCCAACTGTATCAAGTCACCCTTGAATTCTTCCTGATTCAGAATAATTGGGCAATTCTTATAAACCACATCACATTTTACTGTATTACCTGTAGGTACACTCACGTACAAATCTATAGGATGCTTATATAATTCTCTCCCTATCCGAGATGTAGCTTTCGATGAAATGAATGAGTGTGTAGCTCCAGAATCAAATAAAACAACAAAGGGTGCTGAATTAACAGTGACCGTACCAGTCACAACAGTTCCCGAATCTGCAGCCTGCTTTTTGTTAATCACAAACACCTTGCCTACTTGGCGGCTAGCTGAGGGAACGGTGATCTGTCCCTGCTTGGTTGCCGGGGTTTGGCCTTTGCCCGACTGCGTGGTTCTTATGGGGCAATTGGCAATCAAGTGGTTTGGGTCCCCGCACCAAAGGCAACGATTTGTCCCCACTCGACATTCTGCAGTATTATAGTTTGTACGACCACAATTAGTGCAGTATTTCCCAGTAATGGCAGGGCCTTGAGGTCTTGACTTCATAGGGGTAGGCTTCTTTCTAGGAAATCCCCCAATCTGCATACTTCTGTCCTCCTATCTTCTATTTGGATTGGCCGGATTGTCCATTCTTAGTTCGGCTTTTACCCGCTCAATCTCGGCAGCACGCTCAAAAAGTTCTTGACTAGTTTGTACATGTTGTCCCGCTAACTGATTCCTAATATAAGGTGCCAAGCCTTCTTCAAATCTTAGGATTTTCATTCGGTCCGTTGCCACAAACTCAGGGGCAAACCTTGAAAGCTCAGCAAAGCGACTTGCGTATTCCATCACTGACAAACTACCCTGCCTTAGTGTTAAGAACTCCTTTTGTTTTTGCTTTTGTAAATGCATGAGGTAAAACTTTGCACGCAATGCCTCACTGAATTTATTCCAAGTGGACTCATTATTTTGGAAGGTGGGCTTAACCATCCCCCACCAAATGTCAGCCTGTCCAGTCAGGTAGAAGGCTCAAATGTTTATACGCCTATTTTCAGGAACTTAGACAACATCAAATGTTTTCTCCATCTGCCTAATCCACTCTTCCAATAACACTGGATCTTCTCTACCACCATATGTTTTTGGATTTCGCTTGGCAACTTTATCAAAGAACTTATTCTCCTGCTCGTCTTTTCTGGATCCCGAACCCTTGAGCGTCTTTGTCACTTCAGCCACAATCTTTGCTAGTACCTCAGGATCTAAATCATCCAATACCCTTTTTTTCTTCTCATCATTTTCAGGATTCGGGGCCCCACTAGCAGCCTCCTGGCTTCCTTGAGGGTTTGTGGCCGAGGTATTTTGGTTAACAGATTGGGCTAGTACCACTTCCGTATCATTTTCTTGCAAGTTGTTTTCCAAAACCATGTTGTTTGGATTTGCCATTCTATCACACGTACACAAACATATTAGCCCCTATTGATGTAGTTCCCTTGCAAGAATACTTACTCCTTCTTACCATCAGTATTTTCATATATGCGTCGCCTTCTATGTTAATCCCACATTGGTACTTAGATCAACTGTGCTGGCTAGGCAAATGTCTTTACCCATACCATCACACTTAGCCTTTCTGGCTCCCATTTTATTAGCAGGTCCATCGATTTATAGATTCACAATCCTTATACACATGTACATAAACTTAAGCATTGATCATACTCTACACATACCCACAACACACCATTTTTATATATATACAACAGATATATACATGTGTATTATTTCTCTTACATATATTACATGAGCCTACCCGAAGTATATTCTTTTAGGTGGCGATACAAAAGAAAAGTCCATTTCTGTTCCAAAAAGAGTGGATGGGCTAGGTTAACACCATTCAAACCCTACAACCAAAATTTTTGCTTCCTTGCTAACTTTCTTCCTCCCCTAAAGTTAGCTCCTAACTTAGTATGTAACATATATACCCATTAACAGAACAACTTGCTAATAAACCACCCCCAGTTACCTCACACCCAGCTAGTCTCCCTGTTTCCTCTTTCTTGTCCCTTCCCTGGTCTGGTAGTCCGAATCACTACTGTTGTCAGTCTCCGACCCTGAGCTCCAGGAATCCTCATCGGAGCTGATTGCTATTATTTTTGGGGATTCCGGAACATCAATGACACTACCACACTATCGGAGTCACTAGCGTTATCATCGTTCTCCCATCCTCATATGTCAAACCCGTCAATTCCTGCCCACATATCTGATATATCCGATTCATACCCCTCTATATCATTCAGTGGGGGTCCCGGGGCAAATGGTGGTGAAGGAGGTGGGTCTCCTCCCTGGGGAGGCGCTGGAGCTGGTGGGGGATAGTGTGGATTCTCTGGGGGTACAACGTTAGGGGGTCCATGTCCCGCCATCTGTCATTAAAACAAAACACTCAATAGGTCCCATAATATATATCTCCAAGTAAACATCCCCATATAACAGAGACATACTCGCCTATGTTCAATTTCATCATTTCCCACTTCAGGACTTAAAAGTTCATTCATATCCCTTATCCATAGGCACTTAGGGTACCCTTAACGATATAATGACAGCAATTAATCGAGCAAATACCTAAAATTGCTGTGATACCATTTCTGTAATGCCCCAACTTAATCCCTCATTATTATATTCTAATTAGGTTCATTCGATTACTGAAAGAAAGCTTTAATAAGTTGCGACGTTACCGCCGTCCCCAAAGGGACAGGGCTACTTTAAACAATAAAACGGTTGAAAGCAAAACTTTCGCTGATTAACATACATTATACACGCTTCCAAAGGGTCCAACGGTGTCTTTAGTCATTCCAAAACATACATCTTACATAAGTTTAACCACGTTCAAAAGGCAGTATACATAACAGTCAGGCTTCTCAAGCCTCAAAACAACCATTATATACATAGTTATCCATCATTGTTTCAACCCATATCTTTTGGGTCCTTGGTTTCGGTAGCCTCATACTCAGCCTTCACCTGATTCGCCTTCCCTAAAACAATTTTAAAAACACAAAACAATGGAAGCATGAGCGATGGCTCAATACGTTACCCCTGTGTAAAAGAATAACTTTTCTTTAAGAGTCAGTGAGCGCACGTTATATTAAAACGTTATTTCGTAAACATTTCTTGGAAAGCATTGATATCATTAAGTAACTAATGATTATTTTCTTCAGCCAGGATCCCAACCCTATAATTATGAATGGTTGTCATGATAACATTGAATTATAAAATTTCCCGTTAAACGGGAAGGGCCCAACAATGAATTCTGCTAGCAGAAACTATGAACAATGAACACTGAACATTGAACATTAAACATTGAACATGGCACATTACACTGAACATTGAACTGGGTCTCAATAGATCCATAGGCTGAATAAAAACTCATAAATATTAATTAATGTAAATATAAACGTTTCTTTTGAAAGGTACGAGAGATAACGTACCTGAGGACCAATTATTAATCTTTTCCCTTTTCTTTTCCTTTTCCTTCCTTAAACGCTTTGATTTCAAGTCCGGTGTTCAAGGTTACTAACGTGGGTAAATCCTTATCTAACAGTGTCAATATATTGTAATATATTTGCAATTGCCACTATTTCCATCCTGATTCAAATACATACCAATAAAATCAATCCTTCTAAATGATCATTTGACGACTTATAAAATCTAAGCTCCCTGAGACTTTTAGTAATCCAAGCCTTATTAATTCCATCCAACATTACTCAAGTAATCTTACCCCACATCCTCCAAAAATCGATATTCCACATTATTCAGAGAATCCCAAAACCAACATTATACAAATAATCCAAAATCGATTATCTAATTAACTTCTCATGAACCACGATAAGCCAAATCCAATCAAAGTGAAACCCTCATTAATTCTGCCTTTGTTTCAGGATTTAATGAAGATCACTGTCACTCTGCCAGAAGAACCTTAATCAAGTTCCATTGCTTATCTCAACCCTTCATATATTTTCCAATATACTTTCTCCATAATTCATACTTAACGCATCCACATAAATATAAACTCATATTTATACCAATAATCATCTTATAATCTCCCATGCACAAGTAATCATCCCTAACCCAATTCACGAATCAACTGATTCAAATTAATATCGTCAAATACTAACCACCTGGCACAAATCCACAATTTTTTTATAAATTACCCTCTTCCTAATTCACACTCCTCTCCACCATACATACACAATCCAAACAATCACAATTACTACTTCCATAATATTCATCAAGGCTCAGCCCGTAATTTCAATTTTATCAACATTGGCAGGTCATGAGCTTTACAAGATTATAATCCAATAAGTCATCTTTCATCGGGATTTTGTTTACCTTGAAGGCCAGTGATGAAATTGAACAAAAATAAATGTGGGGTTTTACCTTGATAGCTGCTGGTGATGTCGGGTAGACCAAGACAGAGAAAGGGGCGGTGGAGGTTGGCGGAATCCGGCGCCTGGCTGCCGGCTGGCTAGAGTCAGATGGACGACGGGTCAGAAATGAGGAGACAGACGAAGCCACAGCGAAGGGAATGAACAGGGAAGGGAATCGGGTGGTGGTTTTCGGCGTGTTGGGTGGTCGGCCAGAAATCGGCAGTCGGCGGCAAGGCAGTAACGGCCGACAGAGCCAACGCCCGGTGATGGTCACCGCAAGGGGGAGTGGTCGTGCGTGGAGAAGAAAGCAGAGCAAGGGCCTGATGTTTCACCCCTCTATTCGATAGCCTTTGTTTTGAGGTTTTGTTTTTTTTTTTCCCTCTCTTCTTTTTAGCTGAGGTCTCACGGCCCAGCTCCTTAATAAATATTTTTTTCTTTTTGGGATTTGTAGATAATTCCCACATCAACTCACAATTTAATGCTAACTTATCTCATTTAAACACCTTTCCGTTTGGCTTAATGTGGTCCGCACATTTGGCCGTTTAAAACTCGCCCTCGCTATGTTTCCTTAATCGCGAAGAAATTATAAAGGCGGATAATTTTCGATCCCATTTCGGTGTAAATGTGCGTTAATAGAAAACCGTATGATTTTATCGGGTGTAGAAATATACATATATATATCTTTATAAATACATGTATATTATCTTTTTATGAATCTGTAAGCATTCTATGGTATCGAATTTCTTTAAACTCACAATAAAGGGCGCCGCTCACTGCTCTGATTTATCTTAATCATATTATCAGATCAACTAAATAAAACGAAATTAAAACTGATTAATAAAATAAAATGAAATTAAAACTAAATAAACGAAATGAAATAACGGGATGTTATAAAATTCAACACTAACTTGTTGAGAAAAGAATAATTTAATTACCATCTATTTAAGTATAATTATCTTGTAAATTTTCCTAATTTAAATTGGGGAATTGAATAGGAGTAAAAATTTCAGCGGGCGTGGGTCGCCCTACCCTCGTGGTAGGTGGTACGTGAAAATGAATGAGTGAAATTTGATCGCTCGCTCTGGTTGACTTCACGCCACACACACTCTCTCTCCTTAAATAATCCTCACCGCACCTGATTGCTCAGCCACTTTCGATCTTTCTCGAATTTCAGGAGCTCAGTCTCTCAGTCTCTCAGTCTCTCTCTCTCTCTGTCGCGTCAAGGGGTGCTCTGAGGTACTTCTCTCTCCATTTCGATTATCTGCTCAGATTTATCCTAGGGTTTGTCTTTTTTTGTGATTTTCTGCACAAGGCTAGTTGCGCTCTTTGGATTCTGCCGTCAATATCGCATCGTTTGATATCCGTACTTGTTGAATATTCTTATCTACTGGTAACGCTTGTATTTCTTTTTGATCGGAGCTTGTTTGGTGTCATATAGCGTAGATCGCACCTTCGCGGTATATCTGGCTGGAATCTATCGATTTCCTTCTGAGTTTGATGATCAGTCTGATGTGATTCATGTTTTGCTCATCTATTTTGTTTCTCATCGACTCTTTCCTTTCCATTTTGATGTGCGGTAGTTGAGGGTATGTGGCTGTATGCCTTTATCGTAGCCATGAATGGTACGTTTTGATTGCAATGTGGTGATATTTTGATGGTCGCCTGTTAGTTGTGGAGGGTTTTTTTTTTTTTTTTTTTGGGGGGGTGGGGGGGGGGTGTTGATCTTCAGTGATTCTATGTGCATTTTCTCCTGTACGATTTGCTCGAGGTTTGATCACTGACCTGACTTTTTAATTTTTGTGAACCAAGTTTTCTTTAAAAATTTTTGAGCTTGAGTTAGATTTTTGGGAAGCATTTTTTTTGGGGGGGAATTTTCGATTATTGACCTGACTAATTGCCTGGATCAGTCTAATTTTAGATCTAAGAATCTTTCCTGTAGAGGATTTTTTGGAGCTTGAGGTACATATGTTACATAGGTCACGTTTGAAAATGAATCATTCTTCGTATGTTTAGCATCGTTAACTTTGCCTCACTATCATTGTTGTCGAGATCTGTGAAGAGTGTCTTTATGCTGAACGTGCTTCGGTTTGTGTATTCTCACCAAGTAATTGGTTGTATACATCTGCGCAGTTCTTATTGGTTTTCCTTTGTCCAGAATACACATAAATGGGGAAGGCTGTGGCAGTCGTGACCGGCACTGAGGGTGTCAGTGGAACTGTCTACTTCACGCAAGAAGGAGATGGTAATTTCTATATGTATGTTCATGTTGCCTACGACAACACGTCACATAGTGAGAATTCTGATAATCTGTTAATGATTTGTTAGGTCCAACAACGGTCACTGGAACTGTCTCTGGTCTCAAGCCTGGGCTGCATGGATTTCATGTTCATGCTCTTGGTGACACAACTAACGGCTGCATGTCAACTGGTACTGTTCAAGTTTCTTTGTTAGAAAGAACTGTATTTTTAATGTGAAGGAACTATACTGTTTGGTTTCGATGTATCAGTTTCTAAACCAATTTGCATGCAGGACCGCACTTCAATCCTGCTGGAAAAGAACACGGTGCTCCAGAGGATGAGGTTCGTCATGCTGGTGATCTTGGGAACATCACTGCTGGTGATGATGGTATGTTGTCCTTTCCTAAATGGCAGGATTTACCAATTGATTAAACTGTAATGTCCAGAACAAGAGTATGTATATGATTCTTTTTTACATTTTTTTCCCCCTTGTGACTTGCGACGAGGAAAATGGAAGGACACAACCTTGTTTGTTGGTTCACTTGGCATTCCAGCCTAGAATGATAGATTTGAATCTCAGGAAATCTAAACTTGTGTTCATGGAATTGGGACGTCCTGGTTTCTGTTAATTTTTTCAATCCTTGACAGCACGATTGTCATAAAAGTTCCCAATGGGACACTATCACTCATCCGATTTGATGTTAGTTGCTGATCCGTAGCTGTGTTAGGTCCCTATGAGAATATTGGTTTCATTTCATTTGTAGAACATGGATCAGATACAATCTAAGCGTTTGACCTTTGGAGAGTGATTTATTAAACTCTATTCTTTAGGTACTAGGTCGACTGGTTGACTTAAATGTGGTTCTGGTAGAATAAGCATATCTTAAAGTCAGGAATGTTCGTACTTGCCTTTTCACCTCTTTCCTCAACTTCTTGTGTATTCCATCTTTGATGTTGGACCTTTGAGCACTATGGTTCATGCTATTCCATATTTTGTACCGGAAGCCCTTTTTTTTGGGGGGGGGGTGGTTCCAAGTTGACCTTACATTATACTCCTTGTTTGGGAATAGTTGTTTGAGTGCATCAAGCTAAGTCAGTCAATGTAGCAGTTCCTGCATTTTTTTTTTTTTTTTTTTTTTTGGCCGTCAACTAATATCTGGATTTGCTTTGTGATCAGGTACTGCTACCTTCACAATCATTGACAAGCAGGTATATGAACATATCTTCAATGTGCCAGCAAATCCATTTTTTTAAAAAACTTTTTTGAGGCGGGGGCATTTAACTAGATGCATTATGCTGACGCATTTGCAGATTCCCCTTAGTGGACCAAACTCAATTGTTGGGAGGGCTGTTGTCGTCCATGCTGATCCTGATGATCTTGGAAGGGGTAATTTTTTACCTTGTTGCTATTTATGTTACCACACTTGTCTCAAATTTCCTTTTTCTGCTCTTAAAAGTGTCAGCTTAGGCTTAGCTTTGTGTTCCTATTGTGCAATAGTTGGAAGGAATTGTTTTATTTCACAAATTTAAAATCATCTTCAATCCCTATAGACAAGCTTTAAATATTACAAGTTCATCTGTTGAACACAGAAGGATGAGATGGCTTCCAATATGCTGGTTCCTCCCCTCTTAAAATGGACAAAAAGTTTCTAGTTGCCGTGTTGATTCTGTGATGTTGTCAATGTCCACCCTGTGAGACAGCTGTATCTTTCATTCTCAGTCTTTTGGGGAGCTTAAGTTTATATGTTTTCCTTGCCATTAAATTTGTTTTCAGTATACTCTACCTTTGCTATGAGCGTATAAGATTGGACGGTTGACATGTGCTGGGATGAGATGGTTTCCAATATGTTGGTTCCTCCCTCTCGAAATACGTTGCCATGTTGATTCTGTGATGCTGTCATTGTCCACCTTGTGGGACCGCTGTATTGTTCATTCTCAATCTTTTTGGAGAGCGTAAGATTATATGTTCGCCTTGGAAGAAAACCATACATTGAAGTCTGTCCATTAAATTTGCTTTCAGGTTACTCTATCTTTGCTATGAGTATATAAGATTGCACGGTTGACATATGTTGGGATGCCTTCCTTGGTAGAATTTCACACCTTCACATCATTTGAGGACTGCTGGAACGAGTCCATGCCTGTACTTGTGGAGTTGGTTGAGAAATGGGTTGTCTAGAAAGTACACTGTATTGGAACTCTTAGTCTGGTTGTTTTGTGTATGTTTCTGGTTCTCGGAAGAAGAGTGTGTGTGTGCGTGCCTATGCATTTGGGTGGGGGTCTTGTTTACGAGTTCTGTTGAATTTTCCAATATGCCTTCAAATCTGCTATCCCATCCGCTAGGGGAGCCCTAACGCGTCTGATTTTGGGATATTTTATTCAGGTGGCCACGAACTCAGCAAAACCACTGGCAATGCTGGTGGCAGAGTAGCTTGCGGTATGCATATCAACCTTGCTGTGGTTCCCATATTTGGGGTTTTCTAGTTCTAAACTCCGGTCTTCTACTCATCTTTGTTTACTTATGGTGATAAGCATCACTAACTTGCTTATGGCGGGCAGGGATTATTGGTCTTCAAGGTTAAGTGGCGTGACCCCAACTGTGACACAGGAGGGAGGTTCAAGTGCAGAGAGCTTCTTTACTATCTGGGAACATTGTGGGACAAAAAAAAATTGGAAAAACATGAATGTTCGCTTAATAAGTACCAAAAACTTCGTATGACTGTATTGGCGGGGTTCTTTTGTGCTAAAGCGTTTTGTGTCGGTCAGTTGGATGAACAGTTTGAATTGTATGGATGACTTCATTTTCTCTTATTGCGGATGGAACTTTATTACCGAAGGAACTTTATGATATTTGGCTATGGGTTTCTCGTGCTGTTGAGTTCGCTGGTTACTCAGTGCCCACATTGTATGCCATTGTGCCGTTGTGGTCGGTGCGCTAGCAAAGCTGGCTGTGCTTTTGTGCTCCGTAACACTTACGAAAAAATATATATGTGGTTAGTGGGGGTATATGTTCCTATAAGCGTGTAAGAATTTGCTGGGGGTTATTTTACCTATTTAATTTTTTAGATGTGCAAATTGCACTCTTCTTGTGAATGAGTCCTGCCTGGGTTGGTGGAGCATTTTACCGATACAGTTTCTTTGACATATGAATTTAAGCCTTGTTTGGCAAACAACTGTTATCTGTTTGTATTTGCTATTAATTATTTGAATTAGCTATTTATAAAAGAAATATTTAGTAAAATTAGCTATTTTTAAAAAAGATATTCAGTAAAATTTCATTTGCGTACTTATCTCTAAATTATTTTTTAATTGAAATAATTTTTTTATTTACTAGTTATCTTATTTTCATTCTAAAAAGAATTAAATTGATGTCATATATAGAAATTAACTTTGGGCATGTTCGGCAACAGCGTTTTGAGTAGCGTTTGGCGTTTTGACTAAGTTAATACACTTATTAGGTAATTTTTAATGTTCGGTAGTATAGTGTTTTGACTTGCATTTCAAGTAGCGTTTAACGTTTTAACCAGCGTTTCTAAAAAACTAATAGTATTAACGTTTTGCATTGAAAAGTAGCGTTTCATATTTTTTTTTTTCAAAAAAATCCTTTGGAAATTTTATCTTTGAAAATTGTCCATATCCTTTTATGTTAATTTACATTGCTCAGCTAACCTAACAGCTAAATTTATCGAACACATTTATTTCAACTGCTCATCTAAACAACTATCCGCTAATAGCTAAATTAGAAACGCTATTCGTTACCTAAACAGCTATCTACTACTTGAACCGTAAATTTTGCTGAACATGCCTTTTATTGATAAAACCTGAATTTGTTACTAGTTATATATAATTTGTATTCTTATTAATCTTTTTTTTTTCAGCTTATGTATACCTATCTACATGATAATTATGTTTTAGGCTCTGTTCTTTTTCTGGGTCAATTCTAAAATATCAACTTTAATTCACTTCAACCTACTTTAACCCACTTTAACCGACTTTAATTTATTTCAATCCACTTTTGCCATTTTAATCAAGTTTAATTTACCACATAAAAAATATTCAATTCACTTCAACCTACTTCAACCCACTTTAACCAACTTCAATTCACATCAGCTTACTTCAGTCTATCTCAATCTACTTCACCCTTTTACCTACCCCAATTTACCTACGAAAAGAATATGTCCTTAAAATATTATTTTATTATTTGCTATATATACAAATTAACTTTATTAATAAAACCTGAATTTGTTACTAGTTACATATAATTTGTATTCTTATTAATTTTTTTATTTTCAGCTTGTGTATATCTATCTACATAATAATTATGTCCTAAAATATTATTTTGTTATTTGCTGCATATTTTATTATCATGAATTGAAATTTGTATATTCGAATGATTTAATCTTAGATAGATTAAATTTAAATAATACACCACATCAAATATCACAACAAAAGACTAATGGTATATGATGTAATTTTTTCAAACTCCTGGGTAGTTAAACCATTTTCACAAACAGTTATTCTCAAAAGGTTATGAGAAAGAGCTGTTTAGGTCCAAATAGCTCTTCTAAATAGTTATTCAATCAAACACCAATTTAATTATTTTGACTAGTTAAAACAGTTAAATTCCTCCAAAAGTTTATTTTCTCCAAAAAAACTCTTGCAATCAAACACTTTTTAATGTTGTAAACTTATAGTCCTTACGGATTAAAAAAAACAAGGCGAGATTTCCATTGAATATTGAAAGTTGACTCCCCAATTGATTTAACATCACTTGTTATAATAATTCCAACAGTTCGCTGCTACTTAGGGTACCGTTGTTGGGAAACAACTTTTATTTGATCTTGTTTGTCCTCTTTGCGGAGATGAAATTGAATCCTAGGGCCATTATTTCCAACGGTTCCTTTTAAGTTTTAACACAAGACTTCGAAGTTTGCCAAACAAAATAGTTGACTGTAACTTGATATTAATGTCGGCCCTATACAGTACATTAAATATCAAGGTTTGCAATGGAAAAAAATTAGTTTCCATATTCCAGAATTTGAAGGTGTGCTCATCCTTTTTGGAATAATATAGTGGTATGATGACTACTTTCTGTAAGAATGATTAGGGTTCAATTCTCTTAAGATCTAAGTATGTGTGTTAAATTTACATATCCGATGTAACAACGATGCTTTTTTTTTTTTTCCTGGAGACAAAAGAGCTCACAAAACGGAACAAAATGGAAAGTTGATATGAAAGTTTTCTAATAGACAACAACAACCAAATTTATCCACATAAACTTTCATCTGATATTACAAAGGTCGATTACATCAACCATCATTAGGAATTCCATCAAAATTAATTTTGACAATTCTGAAACTTATCAACAACATTAGGTGACTACATGATTGGGGATCAGACAAGTGGATTTGTAAGAGCATGAGATTTACATATAGGACATATTATGATTATCGAAGCTATGACTCAACATTACACGACAAAGCTTAAAAAGATTTTTATCAAAGGAGACAACATATTTATCATTCATACGCTAGTTTATTCACTAATTTATGATTAAAACGATTAATCAGACTTTAAGAAAATTCATCAAATGACTTACTGGTTGGCTCACTATGGCCATACTCTTCACCATTCACAATTGGGAATTGATCGAAATGTTCTGATTTGAATTTGATTCTCAATGAAAATTACATAAAATGAATTCCTTACAACATGCTTCGGAACAACACCCCCCCCCCCCCCCCCCCCCCCCCAAAAAAAAAAAAAAAAAAAACAGAAGAAAGGCTGAAAGAGGCCGAGAGATAGGCGATTCATTTCGGTTTCATTTTTGTTCAACCGGCTAGAGAGAGAGAGAGAGAGAGAGAGAGAGAGATGGGTCGGGAGGTATCAGAGAGCTGCGTAGAAAGCTTAATGATAGAGATGGTTTCTTCTTACTGTGATCGTTTCTACGCCACCAAGCCTGAGCTCGCCGCTCGTCGCATCGAGGCTATCGGTTACCAGGTCGGCCATCAACTCTCTGAGAGGTCAGTCATTTCAAATCCTCTCTCTTAAACCCTAATGCTTTCGATTTCACATTTCTGTTGTTTTAGCTATCAGATTTTGTCGAATCGAAGCGTTTTTAGCTGCAAAATTGGATCACCGATCTGTTTCACATTCATTCATAGATATTAGATCACATTTCATTTTTTTTCCCCCAAATAATGTGAATTAATGGAGTTGGAGACTCCTAGATTGAAAATCGGTTCGCCTTTATTTGTTTTTGTTTATGTTGGAGAAATCGTCTTAGCTGTTTCGCTGTAACTTGTAGATTTCAGAAATCTTAGGTTTTTAAGAGGAAGCGGCTCATTGTTGTGATTTGATTGCTGGACAAAATGACGGATTTGTGATGAAAATTTTTGATATGGTGTAGTGATATTCAGTAAATTGAATGATTTGGGAATTAGTGTGTGGAGATTGGGCTTTGTGAGAAAGTATTAGTTGGATCTAGCCGTTTTTGTATTCTTCGTCGAGCCTCTCAATATTGGTAAGAATGAAAGATTTGTTTGAAAAATTGGTTCTAACAGATGAGGAGCCTAGTTTGAGGAGAATTGATTGTATGCTTTGCAGTATTACTTCGACTCAGAGGACTATCGTTGTCTAATATGCCTACAAAAAGGTCTAACTTTAATAAAAGCGTGGGTTCTGCAATTAGAAGTGTTGTTTCCTTTGTTGCTCTAATTTGCAGCCTTGTAAGTGTAATGACATGCCTGGGCTCGAGGATAGTGGTATTATGCTTGGTGCAAAAGGACGAGTCCGAAGTCATGAATCATGATACATATGTTTCTTACTGAACTATTAGAACAAGGAGGTTGCTAAATCTATTTTTGCGGAAGTCTTTTCTTGTAAATGATAATCGTGATGTCATATGTGTCAAGACTTAAGAGACAAAGGACCAAAGCTTTGTTCTTCAATTAATGCTAATAAATGCTTTATCTTTTTTATGCTCGAGCTAAGGGAATATCTTTTGCTGACCTTTGTCAGTCGTAGCTTCTTGTGGATGTTTTTGTGCAAGGGTATCGTTATGATCATGCTTATTTGAAGTTGTTACAATCTAGGTTACATGGACTTGGATATGGGATGTTGGACAAGGGTACGGTTCCAAGGGTCTGACTCGTCAAAACTCTAATTTTAGGACACGGGTGCAGTGTCCAAAATTTAGACACGGATGTGAGGACTCATCCTTATACATGTGGAAGTTGCAATTTCAAGTTAATCTTTCAAAAATATTTCAATAATTAAAAGGTTGTGCACTTGTCAAACTGTTAAATATTAAAGATCCATTAAAATAATAATGAACAAAGAAAGAAAAAGGCCGTATATTCCTCATTTTTTTCCCCTGCCACTTTAGAATGTGGATAAAGGTCCAACATGTATCCCTTGTCGTATCTGAGGAGTATCGTGTCTGACACGGATACAGTATGGCAAAATGGAGAGTCAGGGTGTCATAGGTTATATTCAATCCATATGTAACATTCATACAGAAATGAAGTCCTTGTCAACAATATATTAAGTATCAACATCATTAGATACATAATATACATTTGAACAGAGGTTCATAAATGAAGAAACCAATAGACATGATACATATGCTGGTTTGAACAGAGGTTCATGATGAAGAAAATAATGGGCACCAAATTGAGTGCACTATAGGGGGTTGGCAGTATCTTATCAACATTATAACTTATAAGTGATTGCTTCCTTGTTTTGGGGTGGCCAGGGGGAGTTAGTGAATATAAGTCCTCTGCCCCCTGGAGCCACAGGAGTTTGCAGGGTAGAGTAGAGTATGCGAAAATTGGCATAAGTCAACTGCTGTTATTGTCCCTTGGCTAGCCTACTTTACTGTAATTGAAGTGGTGGGCAAATAGAAATATGAGTTAAGGGAGCCTCAAATACTGCTAAGAAGAAGAAGACTGGTGTTGGTGTGGCTTACTGTGCCTTTCCGTAACTAAATGCATGTCAGTTCACCTTGTCATTGAAAAATTGGTTGAATTGTGTCATTCTTATGTTTGAATGTTGAATAAATTATGAGGCCATATTGCCCATTTATGACTCTTTTGATACGATAGGCCAGACCTTTTTCCCTTCTCCCTTACATCAGGAGTCTGGAGCCAGTTCACATCTGCAGGATGTTTAAAGTCGGAATTAATCAAATGGAGGTGGATCTGCTGTTCTTGTGGAGATGGAATGATTTTGTGCCTAAATTGTCTGTTCACTGACCGCTTGCTTGTGGCTAGCTGCTTGGTCTGTGCATTTTATAATTGTATAGGCAGTTACAACCTTATCTGTGAATTTTGATTTTGTTAGGTATACAATGGAGAGGCCACGCTTCAGTGACCATCTTGAGGCAATCAAGTTTATCTGCAAGGATTTCTGGTCTGAAATCTTCAAGAAACAAATAGACAACCTGAAGACAAATCATAGAGTAAAGTTTCTCCTATTCTTTTCCAGAGAGCAGTTTTGATATTGATGTAGACAATAATCACAACATCATTGAAGTATGTTATTATCTGCTAGGGCACCTTTGTGCTTCAAGATAATCGATTCCGTTGGCTTTCACACATCTCCCTTGATCCATCACCTGATGGTTCTGATACTTCCGCATCGTTGGCAGAGAACAAAGTAGCTCAAGCTGCAAGCATGCACCTCTACTTTCCTTGTGGAATTATAAGAGGAGCTCTGACAAACTTAGGAATACCCTGTGCTGTTTCAGCAGACATCTCCAGCCTTCCTGCTTGTAAGTTCTTGTGCCCAGGACTGTTTGTTGTTTTCCACCAATTTGAGTACATTATGTGGCTGATTTGTGTTAGAGCTTCTCTATTCTTTGGGCTATTGTTGTTGAGAATACCCCATTTTGAATTTGGTGTTTTGTGTTCAAGATTTTTTCTTCTTTTTTTATTTTTTATTTTTTGTGTGTGTTGCGTTTGGGGAGCCTTACCACCAAATAGTATGGAAGTTGCTTCTGTTGAATGCTATATTCTAGAAGTGTTGATTGGTTACTAGTCTCCAATGATATCTGTAATCTTTTTATACGTTCCTTGTGAAACTTGTCTAAATCTTTTGCTATTGGAACAGGTTCATTTGTGGTACGTATAAAGGTTTAGGATGAAGTTCTTGACCAGTGCACATGTTCCTGCCAACAGAACGGTCTGGTCAGCCTTCTGGCAAATTAGAGAATTTGCGGGAGACATCCTCTTCTTGCTTCTGATGACAACCACCCCCCCCCCCCCGGGGGGAAGCTAACAGATGCCTGTCTCCTAATTGCTGAAGCTGTACTCTTTATTGAGACAATCACTTGTTTTATGACCATTACCATTGGCAAGAGGGTTGTGTTTTTCCGACTATAAACACTATCTGATCTTTTTTTAATACTTCACTGGAAAGATGAGTTGCTTTTTGGGGTTATCATGTATGTGTAAGTCTGAGTTCAGATAATGACATTGGAATAGAGTTAGAATATTGTAGTTTGTGGAAAAGATGTATTTACCTTTGGATGGTAAACTAATCTTCCCTATTGATCTAGGAGAGCTTATGCATTCATTCAGCTGCTCACTGGCTTGCTAGCATGCCAACCTATGTCATACTATTTAGAGTATGGACCTGTTAGTCGTTTGAATTAACTATTAGCTATTTGAATTATCTGTTTGTATTAATTGTTTGAATTAGCTATTTGTAGAGAAATTATTTGGTAAAATTAGCCGCTTCTGATAAAGTTATGAGACAAAAAATTAATTCTCTAAGGCTCTATTTAGATCTTAGAAAATTTGGTAGAAAGAAAAAATTTGAAAAAATTATTTTTTTTTTAGTGTTTGGTTTAGAGAAAATTATAAAGAACAAAATTATGGAAGAAAGTTAGGTGGAAAAATTGTTAGAAAAAAGTGATAAAATTTTCCTCATAAGATTTTAAGGAAAGTTCGAGAAAAATTTTCAACTTTTTCAAACCTTATATTATTTAGATGATATCAACATAATTTAAGTAGTTTATCAACATTCAAATTTTTGTATTTTTTCTTCAATTTAAACAACAGAAAAAAAATTTATTTTCTCCATACTTTTTTTTTCCTTTAATTTTTTTTCAAATAAACTTTTTAAATAGATAATTTTTTGATGATATTAAATTAATTTTTTCAAATAAATTTTTTAATATTCTATCAAATATCTAAAGTAATTTTTTTGACGATATTAAATAGATAATTTTAGTCGAACTCTTCAAAAAGTTAGTTTATCAAAACCCCCTGTATATTGGCAGATGGCAGACGCTGTGTAAGCATTCCAAATGCATGGTAAGGTTAAGATATATATGCGTGTGGAATTTGAAACTTCAGCCCTGCAAGCGTATTATGTTTCTAAGTTTCTTCCACAATTGGTGGGACCCACAGAGTAAACGCCAAAAGAGACAGCTGCTGCAACACATTACAGTTGCAGTGGTCAAGGAGGAAAATATTACTGCGCCATTGAATGCAGTAATAACTATGGGTTACCGTGCAATTGCTGGTCAAAGAGACATGCGGCATCTGGACTATTCTAGAGGCTCACACAGTTCACATGTTTTCTTTTTCTCCTTTTTTGGGTTGTTGGGAATTTTAGAGGTTCACATATTTTTACCTCTGCAGGATTTGTCAGGACGCAGGCAACGCTTGTCAGAGCACTTTCAATGATCTCCTCCGAGGTACGAGGAAGGGAAGCAATTTCAATGTTGGCCTCAAGGGCCATGCCTCATGAGGAGGCTCTCCTACGTGAGGAAGCTCCCAGCCTCCACCTATTTTGTTTTTTTAATGTATTTAATTAATTTTTTTAATTTTAAAAATAAAATTGTCTGTTCTAGAGTAGGTTTATAAATATTATTTTATTTGGTAAGTTAAAGTAGTGAGTCTTTCACTGAAGAGAGTGAGGATTATGAGGTAAAAAATTGGAGAGAGGATTGATATGGCAGTAGTAGGCCCTACCGATGAGCCAAAAAATCGGCTCACCATTAGATTTGCTCTGATGGCTACTAGTTGCTGGCATGCATAGCATAGGCCAAAGTTATACTTTTGATCAGGGCATAGAACCTCTTCTACACTATAGGTTTTATTTTTGGGTTTCTGAAACTTAATAATCCAAGCTTTGGGAGTTCTGAAAGGCAATAATTCAAATGTAAAAAATTTTTATCAGTGCGCTGAACTTTTAATGTATTTATTTTTAGTGTTCCACCCCCGAGTCGGACTCGTCGGAAATATGACATAGCGGAGGTGGAATCAAACGTGTAATGTTAGAGCAATTAAAAAAAAAAAAGAAAAAGCCTTAACGCATCAGCTAACTTCCCTTCCAATTCTCTCTTCTCCCCGTAGACATATATATATATATATATATATATATATATATATATATATATATATATATATATATATATATATATATATATATATATATGTATATATATATAAGTATATTTTTACACAACTAAGAAAAAAATCAGAAAGGTTAGGGGGCCGTGCAATAGCAGCAAATGTTGCTTTCTCTCTCCTCTCAATCTCCTTAGCCTCTCTCTCTCCTCTCTCTCTCTCTCTCTTTCTCTCTCCCCTCACCCCAACTCCTCCATCGAGCGACACCGGCCAACTGCCGCCATGACCGGCCACTGGATGGCTAACATCCATATCGTCGCTGGCCGGCACCGCCCTCTCCCTTTGAGCGCTTCTCCCTCTCCACGTCTCTCAATCTCAGCCCTGTATCTCTCTCGTTTTCTCTATATTGCGGGCAACACCCATACGCTGGCGACCACCTCTAATGGGCGGCGTATGCAAAAATTTGGGCGGCAACATAATTGCTTGCCGGCCAAGGGATCGCCAGATCTGAAATTTTTGGGGTGGCGGCTTCGGTGGTGTGAATTTTGTTTGTTTTTTTTTTCTGGGTCTTATTCCTTGGAAGATTAAAAAGTTGGAAATTATTAATTATAATTAGATTATAAATGAATTTCATACGTTGAAATGGTGATTTTTATTTTTTTTAATTTTCATAGAGAAAAAGGGGGGAAAAGGAGGCAATAAAGCATTGCAGATCTCTTTAAAAAATTCTAAAAAATGTCTTTTTCTTTATTTTTTAAAATGTTGCAATAATATATGTGGACTCAGCCACCGCTACATCATCCCTTCGGTGAGTCGAACTCGGTGGTGGTATACTGAAAATAAATACATTAAAAGTTCACCTCGCTGGCAAGGATTTCTTAAGTTCGGATTATCGTCTTCTAGACCCCCCAAAGTTTGGATTATTAGATTCCAAAAATCCTTTATTTTTTCATTGAAAAGTATGAGTTAATAAATAAATAAAATTAGTTAAGATTAATAAAATAGATTAAACTAGATTAAAGTAGATAGTTTTTTATTAAAATAGATTGAAGTTGGTCAAGGTGGGTTGAAGTGAGTTGAAGACTCGAAATTGATTGAAGTGGGTTGAATTTTTTTGTATGATAGGTAGAAGTTGGTTAAAATATCAGAAATGGATCGAAGTTAGTTGAAGTAAATTGAAATTGATTATTTTTATTGAAATTCGTGAAGTGGGTTGATGTAGATTGAACTTGGTAAATTTGAGTTTACTAATGAAAAGAACAGGGCCTATAATATGTTGTTTTCTTTTGTAAATAAGAGTTGGCAAAAGAATTGATGGTAAAAATTGGAAAAAATTGATAGAAACTTAGAATGTTTTCATCAGAATTGGTAAAAATTGATAAGAATTGATAAATATAGGTAATAATCCGAAAAAGTTGGTTATTTTTTGTAAGGAACGTAAATGGGAAAAAAATAGCAAGAATTTGTATCGATTGGAAACCATGGGAGAAATTTGTGAAGATTGTAAAGAGTTGTGAAATTTTTGAAAGCTCCTTGATCTTTAGAACGAGCTCTAAGAAATGGCCAACTATGCAAAACAGCACCCACAAGAAGGGCTTATTTGTTTCATTGATAAAGATACAACGTATTATGTACTTATTAATTGTTGTGTTCAATAGCTCGTGTAACGTAGCTTGCTGGGATTTGAAAGCATTCTATGCAATTAGACCACATATATTTAAGAGTATGGATAGCAACTAATTTAATTTAATATGAAAAACCCTCAATGTTGAGGAAAAAACACAGTGCAACAATTGCCGACACATGCACTATATTAGCATATTTATACAACAATTACGTACATTTATAGTACTAAACTTCTCACTTTCACCTAGTTACTGTTTAAGTCATTCTTCTCCCTTGAATTTATCTTTTCTCGCAACAAACTCTTCCCGCACTTAGGGTTTTGGTACCCATAATACATTTCAAAAACACTCGACTTGTCCTTTTATCGAAGGATCCCTCTCCCACACTGAAAATGATTTTCATATACCTATCTATTATGTAGTTATAAGAGTACGGACTTAGCCTGCAAGCATGTTCAAAACATCTTTAGGAAATTTTACTTAACACGCTTATCTTAAATAGAATTCTCAAACAATTTACTTTCCTTACAACACCACTAGATAAAATTATTTTTAAAAATATTCCAAATATAAGACAATTTTGGGATAAATAAAAAAAGCTAAACCTTTTTAGTTTTTAAGAAACTTTCTGCAACACACTTTTTCTAAATGGATTACTTTTTTTAAAAATATTCCAAATATGATACAATTTTCGAATGAAAAAGCCAAACATCTTTACGAAACTTTTCTCGACACACTTATTCTAAATCTATTTCTAAAAATATTTTTACTTTCGTTATAATACTAAAAGATAAAATAAGATTTCTAAAAAATATTCCACATATAATATAATTCTAGGATATAAACCTAAATATCTCTAGGAAACTTTCTGTAACACACTTATTCCAAATAGAATTCTAGAAACAATTTAATTTATAAGATAAACTAAATTTTCAAAACATATTTCACATAAAATTTTGAAATTAAAAAACCAACAGGTGTTACAAATTACAGCCCATTCATCTCCTCTATAATCATCTAGAATCACTCTTTTTTCTTCAAGATGAGCAAAATTGTTAAAAAAGATTGAGGTAATTTTTTTTAAAAAAAATTGTTTTTGAATTGACAGGTTTTCGTAATTCAGCCACGTCAGCTTCTGCTTCGCGCCAATTCCTCTTCTTCTGCCTACAGTCAATTCAAAACATTGTCGACGTCATTAATTAATTAATTAAAAACGCCCCCCCAATAAAAAAAATAAAAATAAAAATAAAATGACAACCTCCATCTGTGGTTCCTCAAAATAAAACCTTTGCCACTGCCACAATAATCTCCATCTCCATATTAATCGGCGAATATATATATATATATATATATATATATATATATATAGTGATAACCCTACAACTGCTGCGAGTGATGCACTACTCAATCTTCTCTCTCCTTAGTCTCTGCTTTTTCTGCAAATTCTCAAGAATAAAGATCATATCTTTCTGATTTCTACTCGACTTTCTTGAGTAAGCACTGAGAAATTTGTCATATTTCTCTGAATTTCTCCTTGTTCGTTGTTAATTTGTGTATTAGGGTTTGATTTCGTCGAATTTGGTCGCAATGTCGTCGTCTTCGCCGCCATTGGAGAAAGCTTCGAAAGACTTGAAGGTTGCGAAGATAGTGGTTCACAAACTCGGCCAGACCTTTGAGAATTTCCAGTCTCATGCGTTCTCGATCGTCGCTCTTCACGAACAATGGCGGAACTTGCAGAGTTCGTTCGCCATTGTTGAAGCCTCGTTGTCGAATCGCATCAAGGAGGTCGAATCGAAGGAGAGAGAAATCGTCGCTGTTGCGCAAAGAGTTGAGAATTTGCAGAAAGAGGTTGAGTTGCGGCAGAAGGGGGTGGAATCGAGTGAGAGAGAGGTCAGTGAGAGATTACAAGAGGTGGTGATGAGAGAGAAGCATGTTCTTGAGTGTTATGAAGTGATGGAGTTGGAGAAGAGGCAGATTAACGAACGGTGTAATGCATTGGTTTCAAGGGAGAAGCAGTTCGCTGAGGGTCTCAAGAAGTTGAAAGCGTTGGAGGAGAGAGAGAAGCAATTGGAGGAACGGTTTAGAGGGGCTGAATTGGAGGAAGATAGGATTATGAAGCGGTGTTTGGAATTGGAGAGGAGAGAGAAGCAGATTGATGAGCGTCGTGAGAAGTTGGAGTTGAGAAAGAAGGAAGTTAGTGAAGCATTGGATGCAAGAGAGAGGGAGATTAGTGAATGTAGGATGAAGTTGGAGTTGACGGAGAAGGAATTCAGTGAAGAAATGGGGTTGATTGAGAGGGAGATCATCAAACGTGAGGATGCATTGCTGTTGAGACAGAAGGAAGTGGGTGAAGCACTCGAGTTGCGCGAGAGGGAGATCCAAAATTGCAGGGAAACGTTGGTGTTCATGGAGGGGGAGATTAGTAAACGTGAAGAGGAGTTAGAATTGAGGGAGAAGAGACTCTGTGAAACGTTGGATTTGAGGGAGAAGAAGATTGAAAGACGCGGGCAAGTGCTGGATTCGAGAGAGAAGCGATTGGACGAGCGATTCATTGAGCTCGAATTGAAACAGAAGAATGTGGATTTTAAGGAGGAAAAGATTAGGGAAGGTGGGCAAATGTTGGAATTGAAGGGAAAGCAAATGGATGAGCGGTTCAAGGAGATGGAAGTGAAAAAGAAGCAAATTGATGAGCGTGAGCAGATGTTGGATTCGATGGAGAGGTTAGTCGAAGATAGGTCTCAGATGTTGGATTTGAAAGAACAGCAAATGAAGAAGCAATGTGAGGAACTAAAGTTGAAGGCAAAGCAGGTTGATGACCATTGCAAGATGGTGGAATCGAAAGAGAAGTTGGTTGAGGATGGTCTTCGAGCATTGGAAGGGAAAAAGAAGCAGATGAATGAACATCTTAAGAGGGTTGAGGCGAAAGAGGGAGACGTAAATGAACGTAGCCTAGCAATGGAATTGAAAGAGAAGGGAATGGATGAGCGACGAAAGGCTCTCGAGAAGAAAGAGAAGCAGGTGAATGAGCATTGGGAAGTGTCAAAATTGAAAGAGAAGCAGATCAATGAGCGTAGTAAAGCGTTGGAATTGAGAGAAAAAGAAGTGAGTGCACGTTGCCAAGAAGTTGAATCGAAAGAGAAGAAAGTAGAAGAGCATTGCAAGGAGTTGAAGGTAAAGGAGAAGGAAATCAGTGAGCGCAGCGAGGCATTGGAGACAAAAGAAAAACAGATACATAGGCGTTGCAAAGCTCTCGATTTAAGGAAGAATAAAATCAATGAGCTAGAGTTGAAAGAGAAAGACATCCATGAACGCAGCCAAGCACTAGAAGAGAAAGGGAAGCGAATCAGTGAACAAGAGAAAGACCTCCATGAACGCAGCCAAGCACTACAGGAGAAAGGGAAGCGAATCAGTGAACAAGAGAAAGACCTCCATGAATGCAGCCGAGCACTAGAAGCGAAAGCGAAGCGAATCAGTGAACAAGAGAAAGACCTCCATGAACGCAGCCAAGCACTAAAAGAGAAAGGGAAGCGAATCAGTAAACAAGAGAAAGACCTCCATGAACGCAGCCAAGCATTGGAAGAGAAAGCAAAGCAAATCAATGAGCAAGAGAAAGACCTCCATGAATGCAGCCAAGCATTGGAAGTGAAAGAGAAGCAAATCAGTGAGCTTTGCCTATTCAAAGATAATCAAGTGGTTGGGCAATCCACCAGGGATGATCAAGGGCTAATTGACGGGCATGCTGAAGCTGTGATGGTGAAGGAAGAACTGATCAATGAGCAGTTGAAAAAGCAAGGATTTAGTGGGAAGCAAATCAAAGGATGTTGCCACTTGATGAAGCAGCAAATGGATGATGAAAGTCCCGAGCTGAAGCCAAAGCCAATCAAGAAGCGTTGCAAAGTTGAGGAGTTGACAGAAAAGGATCAAACCAATGGGCACTGGTTAGTGTTGACATTGCAAGATGATCAAATGAGCTGTAATGACTCAGCTGTCAAAACAGAACCGGAAATTGACATGGTTGATGACAATGGGAGTGAGAGTGGCACCACGAAGTTTGGCAGGGAAACTGATGGGAAAAGCCTGCAAATGTCCTTAAATGATAGGTCTGATGAGCATGCACTAATGGGACAAGAAGTTACAAATTTGCTTAAGTTGTCAGAAGACCCTGCAACCCTGGTACTTGATGCCATTGATGGGTTTTTCCCACCTCATTTGAAGAAGGGTGATGTGGAATGCGAAGCAAGCATTGTTAGGAGCAGCTGTTTACTACTACTGGAGCAGTTGATGAACATGAATCCGACAGTTAGCAGGCCTCTGAGAATAAAGGCAGCTCAAGTTGCGAGGCAATGGAGAGCGAGAATGAAAGAGGAGGGAGAGAAGGATGCTGTGGTGGTGGTGGGGTTTTTGCTGCTTGTGGTTACGTATCATGTGAGCTCAGCTTTCCTTAGGGGTGATCTCAAAGAGCTTGTTGAGGTGGTTGATCATCACCGATTAGCGCCTCTACTACTTAAAGGACTTGGTCTCCTTAAAAGGAGCTATGGTAAGCATCTAAATTTTGTCCCCCTTTGGCTTTGTTCACATCCATAGTAAGCACAGTCTTACCGTAATATGATCAGTTGGAATGGTGTATATGGTTCCCAAACTTGGCTTTGATAGTTAGATTAGCAGTCAAGTGACCCTAGATTTAACAAGCATTTCACCTGGGAGAAGTGTTAAGCACTGTGCAGTTGAAAATAAGCTGGATATACGACTTTACTGGGTTCTATCTGTGTATGGTCATTCCAGGAACGTTAAGGCTTTGAAGCGAGATAATGTGGTTGTATTTTGGAGTTCTGGGAGCCTTTTTATTACTACCATTAAGGCAGTAAATGCTAAGGGCTTCTTGTTATATGATCACTAGAACGAGGCAGTGCAAAATTTGCGTGATTTTTCGTATGCCAGGCCATACAATATACAGCGGCTAGGACAGCATAGCATACGACGGGCTTCAAAAGCACTGCATTGATCTATTTAACCCTGCCAAACCCATCTCTGAACTCCCTGCCTGTTCTCATTCCGAATAGGAATGTTCAACCAACTGAAAACATTGATTGATGAATGATTGCTGATAGGGAGATGGCTTCCCTCTGCATGCTTGTCATGTTTCTATGCATCGTTTGTGGCTAAAGAATAGGTACTCATTGTCACTTGCACTGTCGCTGTCTTCATAGATTTATCTCTGTGGGCGTAGCGCCGATGTGATTACCAATTCTTCATTGCACTCTATGTTTCTAGGGCTCCACAGTAGAGGATCTTGTCATATATGCATGTCACATCTGTTTGAAGTTGAATGATGGCTTCGTGCTTGTCATCCCCATAATAGTCCATCCGTCATATCTAGGCATTATTCTATGCAAGATTTAGAATGCAGCCCTTAAATTGTTCAACTTCCAAGTTTCTATGAAGGCTACATTTTTTCATCCAGCTGGATATCTCTACTTGAAATCACTTTTATTTGTACTCCCCTTGACTTTACGAGACGTGCAATGCAATTAGGGATGATCACAGTTCAAGTATACCACCCATGTGGAACCCCATGAATGGTTCACTTCCAATTCCCAGTTTTTAGGAAATGCTTCCATCGGTTCGAGGTCTGGTTCTTAGAGGGGGGGGGGGCGCTTGGATTGGAACTTGAACACACTTCTATTGTCCGAACCAACAGTTTTAGTTCCAATTCTCAACTTTTGGGGATCGGTCTTACCACTCCACATAGCGATTCCCAAGAATTACGAACTGGAAACGGTTTTACTCGCCTTTGGTGTGTGTCCAACCCAACATTTCATAGAGCAGGGGGAAAGTTGGGATTCATGGAAAATTTTGAGCAGGACGGAAACAGACATGAATGGCAAAACCAATGGAAATTTGACATGTCCTTCGATTTTTTTGCAGAAGAGGCAAATAGATGACGAATAAGAAGCAGATCAATGACGAAGAAGCAGTAGCAAATGGATGGAGGAGAAGCACATTGTGTAGCAGAAATAAACACGAGCTTAGCATCCTGAATCCTTTTGCAACTGTATATGGGCTTTTTGTCAAGTCCCACTTCTGAAACTGTATATTTGACACAGGTTAGTTTTGAAAAATAGGAAGACATTTTTTTGACTTTATGTTCTTCCTCCTCAATCCTCGTTCTGTTTGATCCTACTCTAACCCTAAAATTATCTGAAGCAATAGGATCATTGACATTGAAAATAATTCAAGTACACAAAATGATTAGTCAAAAATTTATATGACAAGAAAAGAATCCATAAATCTGACAAACTTTTTGGTCACGATATGAAAAAATTGCTCTAATGCGGAAATCGCGATCCATATTGCGGCAAAACACAGTTCGGCCAAAACCGTTCTAATATGGCAGTTTCGGATCGACCACATTTTAAATCCATGCATCGTAGCCTCGATTTCTAGCTACTCACAAACTTACTAATGATCCCCCCCCCCCCAAAAAAAGAAATCTATTCTGTCCACAGATTTAGAACTCCCTGGGCACATCAATCCTTACCTAATTGAATGTGAAGTGGTGTAAACCCTCCTGTTCCTATTGAGCCATCTTTCTGTACAACCTATGCTAAGCTATAACTGAGCAAAAAGATAAAAACAAGAGCAAAACCACACACATGCACAGCTAAAGTTATTTAACCAAAATGTGGGAGATAGCTCTTCCCTTATGCCCAACGTCTTAATGCTCGTCTTGCTTCTTGCCTGAGCTTCTCTTGATCTCTACCACGCACGAAACGTGGCCGAAGGAGAGGCACCTTGACACAGCTTGCAACCAAATTGGAGCTGCTCGCCTTTCTATGTCGTTGCTTGTGTACTAACGCTACGGTGGTCCAATTGCTCAACTGGGTCACTTGTTACGACTACGTGCACTGGCACCCCGACATGGGCTCCTTCCATCTTGACCCGATAAGGAGGCATGAGTGGCGTCTTCTTATGCGGACATGATTGTTCGAGCTCATGCATCAACCAGTCTCACGGCTTGAGATTCGCTACTTGTTCGATCAGTATGCATTTGCTTACGATGTTTGAAGCTTTTCATGGTATCTGTGGCCTCTTTGATTAATTAAGGTGAGTTCTGGCTTTTCATCCTATATAATTAGCATAAACGGGAGTATATGCCTTCAGACTTCTTTTCTGCAGGGACATGGAAAGCTCGGATCCCTTGGTACTATGTCAATGTAGAAGACTGTACTTGAAATAAAAAGAGCACTTTTGTGCCAAATTGTATGAAATTCAAATAATTATTCGTCTTTTAATTTTGCGTACTTTGAGTGAAACTGAATCTAATAAAAATCAAAGAGAAGAAATCAAATCAGAAAACTCTATGACATATATATTATTATCACTGCCAATTAAACACTCACAAGCTTAAACAAAAGGGCTTTCATATGCTGGTTTTTGTTTCAAGATGGCCTGTGTTATGACCTATTGAGAGTATATGCTTCCAAGACTATATTGCTTAATATTGGGCTATATATTATAGTCAAAGCAAAACTAAGGCGGTCCTTTGGGTTTATGTACGGTTCGAACATTAGCATTTAAGATGATTTCGGTACAAAGGAACTCCATGATGTTGTCCTATGGGGATGTGGTGCATTAGAATCAAGAGGATAAACTATTTATTACACAATACAAGGAGCTTGATAGAGAGGGTTGTGATGTCAAAATATCGTACTGCTATTGAGAGATTAATCGAGTAGCGAATAAGCTAGTAAAATTTAGGAGTTGTCTATTTTAATTCACCAAAAAAGATTTTAAATGTGCGACATGTGGATATTGTAGGAGCCGTTTGGCCCTGAATTTCTGAGGATTTTTTTTTTTTTGGTTGGCTTCTACACCAAAAAAGATTAAATAAAGACAAGAATTTAAGGAGGAATATTGGATAAAGACAAATATTGTAACACCTTGCTGCTATCTGCTCTTTTCTCTCTCCTCACGCCTTCCATGGCGGGAGCTCTACTACAGTACTATAACCCGTTCACTCATTTCTACCTTTTTCATCCCTAACAGACGCGATAGAGAGTATTCTAGGCCACCGTCCAAAAATGTCGACTTCTCCGACTTTGATAATGGCCGATTCCAACGTCGAATCATCAATGGCGACTCACTTGATGGTGGGCAATGCTAAGCGGCAAAACCTTCGCCAAACCCTAGAATCAGTTCACTCTCAATGGGAGGTTCTAGCGAAGTATTTCGACTCCATTTCCGATGCTATTGCCAAGCAAGTGGAGGAAACCGAGCTCAAGTCACAGCAGGTTGAGTGGAGGCGAAAGTACCTTGACAAGAAATCTAGGGAAATTGAGTTGAACGAGAAGAGGTTGGAAGAGAGATTGAAAATGGCGGATGATCGGTGTAAGGAGATTGATGCTACGTATGAGTTGGTGGGGAGGTGTTTTGGGGTAGTGAAACAGAGACAGATGTCTTGCGATGATGAGTGCGAGAGAATTAGGTGCAAAAAAGAGAGGTTGAGGGAGTATAAGAACAATCTGACGAGGAAGTTTGAGAGGGAGAAGTTGAAATTGGAAGCGAAAGAATTAAGGGTTGATAATCTTGAACATGAGTTGAAGGTAAGGAAGGAAAAGTTGGGGTTGATTGAGAGGACGCTCTTGGTGAGATTGGAAGAGGTTGAGTTGAAAGAAAAGAGGGTTGATGAGAGGGTTAGGGATCTTCAGAGGAGGGAGAAAATGTTCGAGGTGAAGCTGAAACAACGTGATCTTCAGGTGGGTAATGATGTGAAGGTGAAGATTGAGCCATTGGGTGAATGTGATGATGGTGATGAAATGTTAGTTGATCCGTCTTATGCTGATATCAAGATTAATGTGACTATGGATGGGAGCGCTTTGCAAACTTTCCTAAATGGGCGTGTAAATGATCACGAAATCTTGAGGGATGAGATTATTGCTGGCCTTAGACTGTCATCTGACCCTGCAAAGCTAGTTTTAGATGCAATCTTAGGGTTTTACCCTGACGAATTGGAAAATGGGGATGTGGGTTTTGATTTGGTTGTTGTGAGGAAGAGTTGCATATTGTTGTTGGAGCAGTTGATCAAGATGAAGCCGCATATTAAGCCCCGCGTAAGAGACAGGGCATTGAGGGTTGCAATACAGTGGAAAGGGAAGATGAAAATTGGTGATATCGATCATTATTTGGAGGTGGTTGGATTTTTGCAGCTTGTTGCTACTTATGGATTGACTCATAGGTTTGATAAGGATGAGCTCTTGCTGCTTTTTGAGGGTTGTACCTGCCATGATCAAGCCCCTGAGTTGTGCCGTAGTCTTGGTTTAACAGATGATATTCATGGTGAGGTTCCTTAGTAGATACTCTTATGTGGGAAATATTAAGTTAACCATTGGGATTTGCTTGATTTGTCCAGTCAAACTGCCCTTTTTCTTTGCGTGTATCATGCATGGGTTTTCATTTCTCTGTGTCCAGTTGAGTCTGCTATGAGCTGATTTTGTAGAGCGTTATGTAAATTTTGCATGCTGGAGGGTTGGAATCAGACTGTTGGCTTGTATTCCATAGCTTTGTTAATGTGTTTTGTAATGCAGATGTTTTTACCGTTTGTCATCTTTCTGGTTTGCGATTCTGGTGTTGTCGTCTCTCCATCTGAAGCTGCTATTGTTTTTGTGGCCATAGCCTATAAGGCGGCATTTATTCTTAACAACATTCTATATTGACGAATCCTATGCCATGCGAGGTTTGTCTAGTACAATTACTGCTGGATGCCGTTATCCCTGGATCCAATGGGATAACTACATGTCCCTATTTGGTAGTGATTTATGAGAAGATTACCCTAGCTGCTGCTGCTAGTTCTGTAGCTATAGTTTCCTCAATGCTTCTGCTAGTTCTGTTGTGATCCTTTCCTCAACGCTTCTGCTAGATCTGTTCCTGTAGTTCTTATAGTGTTCTCATTTGTATGGAAAGAGACTTTATAATGTGGCAAGAACCTGAGATTCCTTCTGTTAAGTGGCCTGAGGGATAGAAACGAAGTGAGGGCTGAATCAAATGAGTTTGAGTTAGGAGAACCCTGGACACTATGATGAAAACATATGTTACCTCTTGTGAAAACATAAGATGAAAACTATGAGGTTGAGATTCCTGCACCATTGTGGCTGTATAAATTTGTGTTTCTTGTATATGAAGACAGACTTCCCTCTATGGATAATACAACAACACCACAACTCTCATTAAGGATCCCTTTTTCGTAGGATCTAGGGAGATCTAGATATAGGCAGTGTTACCTCTTCAGGCCCCTGTGCCCTCAGAGAGGCCGATTCCAAGAGATGCACATGAATATATGAAAATAATTTAACTTAAATATGCGTAGACATAAAGTTCTCTCTATGGATAATGCATATGTTATTTGCTTACCAAATGTCGATCTTGCTACTCTTTCCCTCTTTTGGTCCATAGAAATTATTGTGCAGGTAATTCATAACATGCCATTTAGTAGTTACCTTCATATATAGACAAGCCTTATTCACCAGATGCGTTCATAATCCTTATGTTTGATAGACTGTAATGTATTACACTATCTCTATTCTTTCAAATTGCCTTATCAACACACACATACACGCATGCATACACAAAGGTTATTCTCTGCCTCAGTATGCTGGCATTGTTCACTTAGCTTATGACAGCAGACAGCAGTAACAATCTCGTGACTGAAACCTTCAGAGTTCTAAAAATTGTTTTGTTTGTCCTTGATGGGATTGGTTAATGTAATCCTCACTGCTGTCTCAAAGATATGATTTTAAGTTGTCTCATTGTATATTTGTTTCCTCAAGATTAAACTTTTCAAAAGGCTAGGTTTTCAACTGCAAATTAATGTTGTGTTAGCATCATAATTTTTTTTAATACGTGATCAGATAATGATGTTAAAAAAATATTAGCAAGATATTTTAAATTTCACATGATCAGTGGGGATTATAATTTCTTGGACTAGAAGAATGGTCTGTTGGTCTCTCAGCATGTGAATGCAGTAGCCTGAGGACATAGAGACCAACATCCTTGCATCATCACAGTTATTTACTACTGTCAAAAGAATGTTTATGAAAATCATGCATAGGTACGAATTTCGTCTTCTGCTGATATCTACTACGTTGAGCTTTCTTATGCACTTGAATTGGGATTCGATGGGAAACGATGATGAAAGAGAAGGGGGGGGATATGTTGTGCTGTGTAATAAACTTCTTAATGGTCTCCTTGAGATATATGTGAAAGTAGATGGGCATCTACGGACTTTCTATTGATAGTTTTTTATAACTATTAAATTTTGGAACCTGCCCATGTCTCCTTTTTCTGTCTCTCTCTCTTTTTCATAAATGGCTATTTTGATATTTTACATGTTTTACCTCTGCTGTTTTGCACAGTTGGCTAATAATTTGGACGATTGTATTTCAGTTCAGAAAAGTAAATAGGTCAAATAAGAGCTTCATTCTCATCGATACCACCCTAGTTTCAATTCAGCTTCTGCAAACATTTCCTTTGAGCTATCCATTTTTCTATTCCTCGTTTCATTGGAGGTTAAAACCCCAAACAATAAATTATGGACAATATCGGTGAATGTACCTGATCGACATTTAGGCTGCTTGTACAGACCTTTCAATATGTTGTCTGTTACAGGTGTTATTCAGAACCTTGTAAGCAAAGACCTGCCATTTGATGCTATAAGGCTCATTTATGCATCTGAATTAGTCGACACCTTTCCTCCAGCACCCATTCTTAAGGCCCATTTGGCTTCAATGATTGCTCATGCGGAGCAAATGTACAATAGTGGAGACCCTTTCGTAGCAGCACAGGTAAAATAAAGCTCTCTGCTGATAATAAGATGATGTTTTGAAGCCATACATTCAAGCATGTGAAATTACAAAAATTTCTGTGCAGATCAAGTGTATAAAGACGAAGCTGGCTGCACTGGTCTCTGTAGTCAAATGCATTAAAGGGTATACCCTTGACTGTGATTACCCAGTTCAACCCCTCGTTCAGCTAATTTTGGAGCTCAAAATGCTGAAGAGGAAGTACAAAGCGTCAAGTCCCACTTCCATGGCGCAGGAAGAAACAGATATGGAGGGGCATTGCATGATCTCTACCGATCTCTCGTCATCAGTCAAGGAGACCACCTCTTTGCCCCTTATGGAACGTGCTGCTTCTCCAGTTACCAACCATATATGCTCGGAATCCACTGGTCTTGAGTTGCCCCCTGATTCTGCTATACATGCTGAGCCCTTAATGCCCAGCATCTTTAATGATTCTTGCTCAACCAACAGTCATGGCAATTCTGTCAGCCCAGTGGTAGCTGCCACCATGATTACTCCCAACTCTGTCGTTAACCCTGGACACAAGTCTGATGTAGGCTCTCCTTCTAGCATGAAAGCCCGTCCAAAAAGCACAACACAGAAGAACAAACGTCGCCGTTTGGCATCTGCTTGTGATTCAGGACGCACTTTAGAGCCTGTTAACCCGCATTTGCTGTCATTTTCATATGCTTCCAGATCCGTGTACATGCTGTCAACGACGAGTTGCAGACACAGTGGTTGTTATCTGACGAGGTATTATCCGTATCGCTGACTTTCATCTTTACAACGGAAACCATCGGAGGGTGTGCAAGGACTTGTTACATAGTCTACCCACGGTTCTAGGTATCTTCTGGAGTTCTATACCTTTATGGCTTTTTTGACATCTTCACAGCTGATATAGAATTTGGTTATACATTTGATGATTGAGGCGATTATGATCTATGAAGCTCCCCAATTGTGCAATGTATGCCTTTTTTAATTAGTTCATGTCAATGGTTTTGATGATTGTTCTTGTTGATAAGCTAGCCTCAATACATTGATATGAAACAGTTGAAATGGCGGGCATGTTTCCTACTGCAACATTTACCGCTATGTCTTGCGCGTAATTATGTTACTTTACATTGGCAGCTTCAGACAAAAATCTTACTTGTGGCAATAATAATTCTATAAAAGAAAAAGAAAAAGAAATTGACCGAGACTTTAAAATCTTATGTAAATTATTGAGTACGATTGAAGAGTAATGGTAGTCTCTTGAGTTTGTATTCGTGAATGATTTGTGCAAACTTCAACCCTATACTCGCGCTTCTTCCAGTCGAGGTTGTAAACTTCATTGTTGGAGCGTTTTATGGGGCAACTGTGTGTTTTGAGTGACAGTTCCTCATATATATGGACTATAGTCTCCTTTTTTGCTCTAACAAAGGCAAAAAGTCACTGATGATGCTTACCTTTATTACCGCAAAATTAGATCTGCTAGATTTCACTATTGGAATGTTTTATAGGACAACTTTGTGTTTTGAGTGGTGGTGTCTCAACTATATGGACTATAGTCTCCGTTTTTATCCTACCAAAAGCTAAAAGTCACTAATAGCACTTACCTCTACTATAGTTATCAAATTGTCACATTCTCAAGCCTATCATGTTTGTGAAATTTAAGTAGTTAAAAAAGGCATATTATTGTACTATGTTGACTATTGGAGTTGAAGAATAGTTCCTCCGCCCCCAAAAAAATAAAAAGGAAAAAAAAAGGAGATTGGAAAGATTGAGGGTTCCCACTCTAAGCTAAAGGCTGAAAGTTTGGGACCTCTGTCGCCTGAGTGACGATTGCTTTTGGTAGAGATCTTAAATCATCGTAGCCTTCAACACAATTTCTCAATTGAACTGTGTCAAGTATAAGAAAGGTTGTTATGGGCAGTGGCAAAGCGAGCAAGGCTTGTAAGTTTGCCGCTATTATATAAACATGATCAAACGTAGATGTAACGTTCATCAATTAACTATTTAATAAACCTTACTTAATAAGTCAACTAAAACACTTTAATGCAATGGAAGGCTCTAAAATCGAAATGTTGCACACCGTTTCAAATTTAGTTTATGTTATTTACATATAAAAGTCCATAAACACAAATAATTCGTTTCCATTATAGTTCATTTACATGCCCCCCTCCCCTAACCAAAAAAACAAGGGTTCTATCCTCCTCTCTCCAAATTAGTTTATCAATAGATTAAGAATAAACTGATTTCCAATTCAAATTTCAAGTCCAATTACTTAGGTGGC